>CM068387.1:34333304-34868553 GCA_034770075.1 Aralia elata | reverse complement strand
TTCCGTACATGGTGGGTGCCCCGTACCATCGGTCCTCAGACTCGGGCCACTTTCTTCCTTGGAGACATGGTTCCAGGCTCGGTGACGATGACCGAATTGGGCTGCCTGTGTTCGGACCCCTACCCACGCTGAGCAGATCGCCTCATTGACCCGTCAGGTAGATCAGTTGTCGCTGTTTATTCGGGGGGGTTGGGCCGGACCCCGGAGGAGGCTTACACCTACGATCCTGACGGTGGCAGGTTATGATGCAGGCCCGAGTTCATCTGATGCCACAGCGCATCCCTACATTCCTGATATGAACTTTGGTCCTCCGAGCTCGGCGACTCCAGGGGATCAGTTCGAGGATCCTGCTTTCATTAGATGATACTGATTTTATTTAGACCAGGATAGGATAGGGTCTTTTGTATCAGCACCTGCTTAGATTTCTTTTTCATTTATGCACTATGTACTGAACTCATTTATATATTTATGCACAGTTTTCTTTTCATTTTTATGGGATTCACCTGCTTTATTATTAACTGTATGATGCATGCTTTTATTTATGGGTAGAGAGTGACCCCTTCACAGTCTTTTTTTTGATACTGTTTTTTCACAGATGTCGTCCTCAGATGCCGTGGTTCGTTTGGATTCCACTCCTTCCACAGGGTTGGTTGGCAGCCTCTTCCGCTGGTTGGACAGTCTACTGCCAGCAGACAGGGTTATCGTAGATGGTCTTCTGGGACATTCTTGGTCCTTATTAACCGTCCGGGTGCCGGCGGGCTTTGTGGATGGTCTTCTGAGCTATTGGGCCCCTGCCCGTCAGGTGTTTAGGTTTGGGACAGTAGAGCTGACCCCCACCCTTGAGGAGTATGCTCGCTTCACCGGCTTGCCGTTGGATGGTCCCTGTGCTAGGGTTACCGTTGGTTCCATGCGCCGCCAATTCTTGACTTTCACCGGTTTGCGGAGGGCTGATCCTATTACCGGTAATCACATCAAGACCATATGGTTCCTCTTCAATTCTTGATTGACCGATTTGGCTCACTTGACAGTTTCCGTCTATTTCCTCGGTGATTTTTCCGTGTCCGAGGAGCGCTAGGACGCCTTGAGAGTGGACGTTCTGATGGCCTGTGTGTCATCTCAGTTTTTGTACTTGCCTGCAGGGTCCGATCATTTGGACATGCGGATTGTTGCGGCCGTTAGGGCCCTTCAGGAGGATCACACCATTCTCCCCATGATATTGGCGGATACCTATATGTCGGCCACATATTGCCAGTCCTTCCGAGGGAGATTCTTCAGAGGGAGTTTTTCGACCTTATTGTATGTGTGGTTTCATGAGCCATCTCAGCCCCATCGGCCACTTCCGTCGCCAAGGGTTTTGCTTCAGTCACAACATAGCCGCGCAGTTTTCGTTTCGTCCTGTGAGCTGTACTGATGTGACCTCCTGGATATCCTTTTTGTCTGTCATTGAGGACCCCTTTCATCTATTGGTCTACTCAGGCTATTGCTCCTTCATGAGCTTCTTGACTCATGTGCCTAACCTGGACTTCATCCCCCATTGCTGGTTTAAGGGGCGTGACGACCTATCATCCCCCTGGCAGTTATGGGGCAGTTTGATCAGATACAGGATTTACACCCCTTCGCGGGGTGCAACCGCATACCGATTCCCTTATATTCATCCTGTACAGAGAGAGGATCTACTGCAGGTATACGAGCTTTGGGATTGCAGGATCTTTGCCGAATATAGTGCGAGCTGTCACATCCAGACATTTGCCTACGCACAGTGGTTGCGTGGAGACCTGGATTCGGCTAGTTTGAGTCGGACTGGGGCCTTTGATGACTCTGGAGTGATTTTCACAGAAGATACAACAGACCATTCCATTTCAGCCGATTCTGCCCCGAGTTGGGTCGCCGGAGGATTCCCCGACTCCGTCTGGCGCTGATTACCTACTGAGGCCGAGAGAGATGCTGCCCTTGCCGAGAGAGACGAGGCCATTCAGGGCTAGAGATGCTGCCATTGCTGATAGAGAGGCCCATTGTATTTCAGACCAGGGCAGTGGTAGATGCTCATTTTGGGACTGTCAGCCGAGCTACTGCTTTACTGGATCGTATTGATATGCTGGGGCAGCAGATTGCAGGAGATGCCTGATGCTTCAGATCTATCCACCACCCTGTCCATCCTGCTTCGGCTAGTTTCAGATTTGTAGATTATTTTTATTTCCTGCATAGACTATGTTGGTTTCATCAGTTATTGAAAGAGAAATCTTGTAATAAAACGACTTATATATATAGACATGCATTTAAATTTAGTCATTTTCCCCTTTTGTCGTATCATTGCCATCCATCGGATCATCATTTTATCCAACTGACCATGATTTTGACATTTCGCCCTTCTTTCTTTCCTCAAGACTTGATGGAGATTTGACAGATATTGCCGCACACCTTTTTGATTTCGTCGGATTGAATCTCAGATTTTGGATAACTGTTTGGGTTGGAATCAGGGTATGTATTCTGGGATGAAACTGGTTAGGCAATTGGTTTCGGGAAGGTTTTGAGGGTGTAGGAAGGTTTTATCTGGCTATCGAAAATTGGTTTTGGTTAGGGAAAGGATTATTTCTTTTAAAGGATCGGAACCGCGCCATGATGGCTGCCTACGTACCCCCACAAGTTAGAAGATCAGGTCCTACGTAGTTCGCTCTCAAGGGAAAAAGGACCTGATGATTCAAGCGTAGAACCGCTTCACTTCACCGATGCAGAATTGAGGGGTTGTTGGAAATACCTCACCATCCCATTTCTTGCAATATGAGGGCTCCTCCGGATAGGCACCTTCTTAATCACAAATGGTCCTTCCCAATTCGGGGCAAACTTCCCTTTGGCTTCGTCTTGACAAGGCATGACTCTTTTTAGCACCAGATCATTTTCCTTGAACTTCCGAGGTCTGATCTTTTTTATCGTTGAACGATCGAGAGATCCTCTGTTGATATAGCTGACCATGCCAAACGGCAGCCACTCTCCTTTCATCAATCAGGGCCAATTGGTCGTAATCGACTTTGCATCCAATCCTCCTCGCTTATCTGAGCATCGATCACTATTCTGAGGGACGCCCATCTCAACTTCAACTGGCAGGACAGCCTCCCATTCCATATACCAAGGCGTATGGGGGTTGCCCCTGTGGAAGTACGCGTTGACGTTCGGTAGGCTAACAAGGTGAGGGGTAAACAAAATCCGGCCATCCCCGATGATTAGCAGACATTTTTGCCATGGATCTTCTTGATGTTTTTTATTTGCAGCCTCCACTGCCCCATTCATCTTAGGACGGTAAATGACGGAATTGAGATGCTTGATCTTGAACTGGTCACACCAGTTCCTTCATGAGGGCGTTGTTTAAATTCTTGGCATTGTCGGAGACCACAACCTCAGGTTGCCCATATCGGCAAATGACATTATTCCTGATGAAGTTGACGATGACCTCCTGAGTGACTTTGGGGAAAGAGGCTGCTTCTACCCATTTGGTGAAATAATCGATCATGACGAAGATGAATCGGTGCCCGTTGCTTGCTTTGAGGCTCTATTGGTCCGATTACATCCATTCCCCACATTGAAAATGGCCAGGGGGAGGTCATACAGTGCAGTTCATTGGGAGGTGTATGGATTCACATTACCGTGCGCCTGACATTGATAACACCGCTTGACATGATCATCGCAATCGGCCCTCTCAGTGTCAACCAATAATTGCCCTGTCCTCAAAATCTTTTTTGGCCAACATCGGTCCACTCATGTGTGGCCCACACACCCCGCCATGGATTTCATTCATAATCCTTTGGGATTGCGTTTCGTCTACGCATTGCAACAGTCCCCAAACCCAGCATCCCTCTTTGTAGAGTGAATCGCCACTCAGGTAAAACTTCATCCGCCATCTTTTGAATTCTCATCCTCTCAGTCCGATTTTGCCTGATCGGGAAGGGATCTGTCCCTCAGATATTCCCTGATGTCGTGATACCAGGGCTGCCTTGCCAACACCACCCTCGTTTGACAAACACTGCCACATTTTCCTCATATGCCGGGGAATTCTGTACGGTGATCTCAATCTGTGGACTGTCCCTACTCTTGATCACGTGGATTAAGGAAGCCAAAGTCGCCAACGCATCGGCAAAATCATTTCGTCCCCGAGGAATATGGCGGAAGGCGATATCTTCGAACTCTTGCATAAGCTGGGTGACACAACGATGGTATGGAAGTAACCGAAAGCTCCTTAGTGTTGTAACACCCCGATTGCTTGTCTGATTACCAATTCTGAATCCCCGAACACCGCTAGGTCTTTTTACTCCCATGTCACGGGCCAATCGGAGTCCCAAGATACACCCTTCGTATTCGGCGGTGTTGTTCGAATTGCTGAAACGAAGCTTAGTGGCCACGGGGTATTGTTCTCCGGTGATTAGAGACTAGGACCGCTCCGGCTCCTGCCCCCTCGGCATTTCATGGCACCATCAAAATACAGCTTCCAGAATTGTCCCTCGTCATCACATTTTTTCGCGCGATACCCAAAATATATCCTCGCCCGGGAGAGAGGAGTTTCCAACGGCTCCATCCCTCCTGTCGGGGCCTCTGCCAACTGATCTGCAATTCCCTGCCCTTTCATGGCCTTCTGGGTCACGTACACCATGTCAAATTGTTGTAAAATTAACTGCCATCTTGATAGTCGACAATTCAGCATGGGCCTTTCGAAAATATATTTCAGGGGGTCCATTCTTGATATCAGGTACGTTGTATGCCCATGGAGGTAGTGCTGTAATCTCCCTGCAGCCCAGGCCAGAGCACAACAGGTCTTCTCAATGGGAGTGTAATTCTGCTCACATTGGCTAAATCTTTTGCTGAGGTAATAGATGGCCTGCTCTTTTCCCGCCTCATTTTTCTGTCCCAACATACATCCCATCGCGATGGCATTTACCGATATATATATAAACAGAGGGATCCCATCCTTCGGGGGTACCAGCAACTTGTGCCTCAGTCAATTGTTTCTTAATGGTCTGAAACGCCCTCTGACATTGCTCATTCCATTCTTGGGACACCCCTTTTCTTAACAGTTTAAAAATCGGTTCACATGTAGTCGTCAAGTGGGATATAAAACGGCTGATGAAGTTTATTCTCCCCAGGAATCCTCTTATCTCCTTTTCCGTGTGTGGGGTGCCGGCATATCCACAATGGCCTTAATCTTTGCTGGATCCAACTCAATGCCCCGATCACTAACCAGGAAACCCAAGAGCTTGCCCGACTGTACTCCGAAAGCGCACTTGGCTGGATTGAGTTTCAAATTATACTTTCTGAGCCGATCGAATAGCTTTTTGAGATGAGTATATATGATCGGACTCTACCTTCGATTTCACAATAATGTCATCCACGATAGACCTCTATCTCCTTGTGCATCATATCTTGGAACAAGGCCATCATTGCTATATGATAAGTAGCCACTGCTTTTTTGAGACCTAAATCCATTAGTCTATAGCATAAAGTGCCCCAAGGGGTGATGAATGCGGTCTTTTTTTTCCCGGTCGTCGTCCGCCACCATTATCTGATGATATCCCGCAAAGCAATCCACAAAGGAATACATTTCGTACTGGGCCGTGTTATCTACCAGGATGTGTATGAAAGGCACCGGGAAGTTATCCTTGAGACTGGCCTTGTTTAGATCTCTGTAGTCTACACACACACCCTCACCTTTCCTCCAGGTTTAGCCACTGGGACCACACATTGGATAGCCATTCCGGGTAAGTGGACACCATAATGATTCCCGCCCTGAACTGTTTTGATGATCTCTTCCTTCACTTTTAAGCTCCACTCAGGTTTCAACTTTCTTAGTTTCTGCTTGACAGGCCTGAAACCCTCCTTGATAGGTAACCGGTGCACCACAATGTCGGTGGACAATCCGATCATATCCTCGTGCGACCAGGCAAAGACATCCTCATATTGGCTTAGTAACTCAATTATTTTTGTTTTTTGGCTGGGGGTAAGGTCTGTCCCTATCTTGAGTTCTTTTGGATTGTCAGGGGTTCCGATATCTATAGTGATGGTTTGGTCCAAATTGGGTTTGGGTTTATCTTCGACCCATCCTTTGATCTCATCAGGTGCGTCGTCGTAATCTGTCTCGTCTTGTTCAATGCCCATTAAATCGAAATCCAGCTCAATGTCAAAATCATAATCATCATTCAAATTTGAAAGACCATTTGTTAGGCAAGGATTACTCAAATGGGTACACCTGACATGAAACAAAATACTTGTCATATATAAATCATTTTTTTACGACGATCGCAATTTCAAATAACACGAAGAAACGACACAATTATGCAGAAATAAAACAACAACAAAATAAAACTTCTTCATTTCCCCCATCCTCTAGGGTTAACCACCCTGACGTCGAGCTTTACCCTTGTTTGGATATCACTGGTTTTTTGGGTCCAATTATCGATGGTCAGGTCAGATGAAATGCGCTGGATAAAGGAGGGCCTCACATCGGACACCTCCCCGATGATTACGGATACGTCGCCTGAATCCTTCTCTATATCTTCTCCAGGAATAATCAGCCCTGCCCAATCAATGACAGGCACAGCTTGTTGGGCTGCCGATGGTGTGATAACATTCGTCCCCTCCTTACTGCTTGTTGATTGTCCGGGGATATAGCATTTGGTTTCAAACTCTTTTGCGACCTCCCGCAGGAAACTTTCCCTCCGGGCCGACTCATTACGTGTGAGGGTTAACTCTTCATTCCCTGCCCCAATCACAGGTCCGCTGATCCCATGCTCACTTTCGACTTTGGTCACTGGACTGCCAACTAGTCGAAATGGAGTCGCCTCTTGATGGTGTCTCCGTACTGTGCCCACATGGTATCCCAATCCTGCTTTGCCTATCTGCTGTGGTAGGTGGATGGGCTTGGTGATTCCCTGACTGCTTTTCCCTAGTCCCTATCCAGGTTGGAAGTTCATTTTAATCATTTCCCTTGCCACAAAGGTAAGTTCCGGAGAGACCCTTGGTTTCACAGTTGGAGCCCCCAGGCATCTATAATGGGGAGTGCTAATCTCTAGTGATTGAAAGCTGGCAGGCGCCGCTGACTCATCCACATTGATTACTGGTAGGCCACTCCTGGGGGGAGAAGGGTCATCACATTCGGCCGATATTGTTACCAGATTCCCACCGATGATCAACTTGATTTGTTGGTGGAGCGTGGAAGGAACTGCCCCGGCCATGTGTATCCACGGCCTCCCTAACAGCAGGTTGTAGCTTGCCGTGATATCTAAGACTTGGAAGGAGATATCAAAAGTACAGGGCCCTATCTCCACCGGCAATTCTATCTCTCCGAGGGTGTCCCTCCGGGATCCGTCAAAAGCCCGAACCACCACATGACTGGCTCGCAGGCGCTTGGGACTGATGTTCATTTTCTTCAGCGTACTGAGAGGACAAATATTCAATGCCGATCCCCCGTCGATCAGCACCCCATTCATGACATATCCTGAGGAGATTACCGCGATGTGTAGCGGTTTTCGGTGCCCCCTTCCCTCTTTGGGAATGTCATCATCCGTAAAGGATATTGCATCGGTTTCCAATAAGTGGCCTATCAATCGGCCGAAACCCTCCTCACTAATTTCTTTGGGCACAAATGCCTCCTCCAGAACCTTCATCAGGGTTTTGCAATGACAACACCAAGTCCATGACTGATGTTAGGGTTGATTCCTCATTTAAAATCTGGATCCCCCTCATTTCCGGGTGATCCATCCTTTTCAAAAACTCTATGGCCCTTTCCTCGGAAACCTCTTCATTTTTTCTCTTTTGGCTCTCAAGGACTCGCCCGGGAAGATATAAGGGGTTCCCCTTGGTCGTCACGGAAGCACAACTGGCCGCTTCCTCGGGTATTCCCCCGTAATTCCAGGGTACAGTCTTCAGACTACTGATAGGGAGTTGCGGCCTTGCTGCAAGGATGATGGGCCTCAGGGCTGTCAGCTTGACGGGCCCCTCTATGTTATTTGTACTTACCCCTATCAACCTGATGGGCGCTACCCGTGCATCCCCATGATCATGTATCACGTTGATCATCTCCTCAATTTTCTGCACATAGTTCAACCTTGGCGGCCCCCCAGCCTCACTTGCCTCTGTCACATTGACTCCCCCCCCATCATGTCTTGGCAGGAGATTTGCCTTAACATTCGGGGAATCCGGCTGTTCCACCACAATCTCTCCACTGTCAATCAGGTTTTGGATTCGATGCTTTAACGTCCAGCAATCTTGTGTATCATGGCCAGGGGAACTGGAGTGGTATGCACACCGCTTGCTCGGGTCAAACCGTCTACCCTTTGGGTCACTCGGGGGTGCCAAACCAACAATCTTCTTTTGGGCTACTAATACCGCTAATACTCGTTCAAGCGGCTCCCCGAGCGGGGTGAATACTCGGTTTTTGCGAGGCCTCATATCTTCTTCGCCCCTCTGCTCTTTGATCTGTGAAATTGGGCTGTCGGGATTGCCCTCCCCTCTGTACCTGTACCGGAAGATGGCTTTCTGCTTTTCTGGATGACCCCTGTAGGATGAGGGAGACATCCTCTTCCTTCCTCTTTTGGACCCTCCGGGAAGTGCTGCCATAGTTTTCCATTCTGTATTTGCTCGGCAAGCAGTTTCTAAAGCAGTAAGGTCCCGGATTTTACCCGATTTCAACCCCATGTCTACCATCTCTCCATGTTTAATCATTTCAGCAAAGGGTCTTCCAATCCCCGAGATGACCCTCTCATAATATGGTGCCTCTTGGATGTCTACAAAAGTCATCACCATCTCTGATTCGTTCATTGGGGGGGTCACCTGTGCGGCCATGCCCCTCCACCGTTGCGCATATTCCCTGAAGGATTCCCTAGGCTGTTTCTTAACCTTTGTCATTTGGTACCTGTCAGGGGCCATCTGGGCCTGAAAGCTGTATTGGGTTAAGAAGGTATGGGCCAATTCCTCCCAGTTGTGGATTCGGGCGTTGTCGAGGCGGGCATAACCAGATTCTTGCCTCCCCCGTTAAGCTTTTCTGGAATAGTTGCATTCTTAATCCCTCGTCTTCGGCATAAGACCCGAGTTCTCCAATGTATATTTTCAAGTGTGTATAGGGGTCTCCCTTTCCATTGTATTTTTCAAACTCGGGAATTTTGAACTTTTCTGGATATCTGGCTCCAGGTAAAACACATAGATCTGAGTAATTAACCCTGCCCAGGGAGCCTATGCCCTTTAGAGATTGGATGGTTTCCTCCATGTATTTCATTTTTCTCCGAAGGTCGTCATTGTCCCCTTCCTCTGGGATAGTAATCACTGTCCTGCTAGGTATGGGAACGGCCTTTGGGATGACTGGCTCGTCCTTGAGTCGGGGTTGGTCCTCTTTAAGCAAGTTTGTACCATTTTTAGGAGGATTCTGATCATCCCCTGGTGGTGGAATATTATGCGATCCCTGGTTTACCGGATCCTGTCTGATTAAGAACTGTTCCTTTAACATTGTGGCCATTTCCATCATCTGTTTTTTAAAATCATCAAACTCCTCCCGAGATATGGAATTATGGTTAGGAATATCAGCCATTTCAGATGTAGAATTTTGGGCTTTCTTAGACTGCGAACGGGTTTGAGGAGCAATCCTGCGAAACGATGGTTCGAAGTTTAGTCTTGGGGAAATGAAAGAATGGATGCATGCTAAAACCGTAACTTTTTGTGTGTTTTTGGGTTTTTTAATCTTTTTCTGCGAAACAACTTGTTAGCGGTTCTTTATTGAAATAATACATGCTAGATATGATTTATGCTTCCCGTGTCGTTCCCTGCAAAACACAGAGGTTAGTATTTTCTTTTGACATAAAGGGGAAGCATATATGAATATGTTGCAATGGAATTATGGCATTTATACGCAGAAACGTAAAAGGGCATGAAGAGACTTATCCTGCGTTGGGTTAATCTGGGGCTGACCTATCCTAGGGTTACTCTCACGGGCTTTTCGGCATGAAGGTTCCCAAATCTTCGCAATCTACTCGTTTGAGCCCTTTCGATTGGAGCGGATTTGAGTGGTGCGTTTCCTGAGCCATCTCCGGGGAGCAGCCCCATCGAGTCCAGTAATAAGCAACCGACGGGTTCGCCTCAGGAGGAGGTACAATCTCAACATACATTCACATTCATCGTCCTCACCGTATGCAAATGATTACTTTAAGGTAAATCAACTCCATTCAATCATTCATTCATTGGACAAAAGCACATATTCACACAACAATAAGTAAAATAGGTCAAAATGTTGCACGCACATACATATTCATAAATTTTTTAAGGATAGGATAGCATCAAGATTTGAAAGCGGCTTAAGCCCTCTAATGTCCCCAGCAGAGTCGCCAGCTGTCGACGCCGGGTTTTCGCTTTCTCTATTCCTTTTCCAATTTTAGCCTTTTGATTAGATGATTTTCTGGAAAAGGTCGGCATTGATGTCGACGGGGTTTTGAAAGATCGTTTTTATGATGAGCCAATTGACCAGAGTCGCCAGTTGGTATATTTGAAATGGATGTACCAACTCATCCGAATTTTCGTTCTTTTGTAAATCGCTGGCTCATATGTGACTCCGAATTAATTGGTCTGCGAATTGAGATTCATAGAGTTCGGGGGCTTGCTTAAGTGAGGGGAAGGTGTTAAGCACCCCTCGACTTCCGTGAAACACGGTTACCGCAATCTTGATGCTTTTCCTATCCTTTAATTCATGAAATGTGTGTGTGTGCACGTGCGTGTGTGTGTGTGTGTGCTTATGTGAATGTTGTGGTGAGTTTGTATGAAAGAATCATTTGGATTTTTAGGGAAAAATCGTGTTTTACTTTGAGAATGCTTCGGAATGTCTTTTCGGCATACACGAGAAAGCTTTATGAGAAAGGTTTGATTTTAATTGTCAAAACTATGAGATTTTCGTTAGGTGTCGTTTTGACAAAACAAGGGTTTTAAACCTTCGTCAAAATAGGAATCGAGATCTATACGTTGCTTTCATAAAATGATAGGCAATTTCTAGGATCTCTTTAACCCTATGCACAACGGTTTAATAAAACGTCAATTATTTATAAAATCATTCCGTGTGATGTTTTGGAAAACGATTTTCTTTATCCTTCTCGTCAAATAAGAATCGACATTCATTGGCATCCCCAAATTTTAGCCTTGTGATGCTAATAGCCTAGTTTGATTGATTTTATGAAAGTCTTCATTTTTTAGCTTTGAAATCAATTTCGTGTCATAAATCAAATCAAGCATAAACACACGTCGGGGCTATTCATGGGCATGTAAGCCATCAAAATATCCCCGAACGCCAACAATCACAAGTTTCACTATTTCGGGGCCTTAAACACGATTCTCGCCTTAGCGTCGTTTTAAGGCCCAACGATTACATATTTACAATGAAAACTACGTCACTTCTACTTCTTACATCAAAACATGTCCATCGTCGGGTTTGGACCACGGGGTCGCTCCCCTAGGCTCACAACCAAGTATCCACACACAAACAATCGGATATTACAAGAAAATAAACCAACCCGGATAATCTAACAATACCAAGACATCCTAAAATGACAATCCAAATAAATTACACCCAATGAATCACCATAAATAAGTTAGAAATTTTCATCAATTGGATATCCTCGGGTTATTAGGAAGAATTTTGTTCCGATGGAACCTTCACCAATAATCCCTAACCCATGATT
Source organism: Aralia elata (assembly GCA_034770075.1). Classification (NCBI taxonomy): domain Eukaryota; kingdom Viridiplantae; phylum Streptophyta; class Magnoliopsida; order Apiales; family Araliaceae; genus Aralia; species Aralia elata. The sequence continues at coordinate 34,856,860 of CM068387.1, read as the reverse complement.
GTTCAACAAGATATATGAAAGTTACATCTAATTTACCCAATCAATATGACATGAATTGCTATAACAAATAAGAAATTTTCACCTTGCAATTGATCTCAAATGGATATGAACTTGTGTATTTGAATAGGATAAGGAGTGTATTTGATACAATCAAACTCAAAAGAATTAATTCCACTCTTTTTTTCTTCTTCTTTCTCACTATTTTGTTGCAAAATCTAGCTATTTTCTCTCTATTTCCGAGTTTGGTTGCTGCTGTATTCTCCTTCTTCCTCAAATTCTCCAACCTCCTGTATGCTGCCCGAAGCTGGGCTTAAATAGGCTGGCCAGAGCCAGCCGCAGATCTATCTGCGGCTGGCCGCAGATGGATCTGCGGCTGGCCAGCTGGCACGCCTCCCATCGCACTCAGCTGGTAGTGCTGATTTCCCGGTTTTCGTGCTGGCGCACCCACTTGGCCGCAGATCTATCCGCGGCTGGCGGGCTTGACTTTCTCGATTCTCGTGCCACGCCTCGATTTTCGTACCGCAACGTCGGTTTTCGCTGACAGGCTCGTGTTCCGCAGTCCGGGAACCTCCGGGAGACGTGCCACCTCATTCGGAAATGCCTGCCTTGGACGGTCATGCTGTCACGTCGACTTGGGCTGCCCAAATCATTGCGACGGTGCCGGGCGCTCGCCCTTGTGCCCGCTCTTTTGCTCCTGCAAGCTGGTTCAATTGACGATTTCGCCCTCCTGTCAAGGTTAGTAGAAGGAAACGCAAAATTTGGGTGTCTACAGTTGCCACACCAGGAGCCCAACAAAATGTGCCTATCATCGATTGGGCAGGGTTGATTATTCCTAAGGGGGGTATGAAGGGAGACTCGGGCGATGTGGCCATGGTCATCGGGGAAGTGTCCGGTATAAAGCCACCTCTCATCAAGCACATATCGTCTGACCTGACCATCGACAATTGGACCGTGAGGCCAATAATATCCAAACAAGGGTAAAACCCGATGTCAGGGTGGTAGACCCCAAGGATGGGGAAACGAAGAAGTTTGATATTTTGTTGTTGTTTTATTTCTGCATAATTATGTCGTTCCTTCGTGTTATTTGAAAATGCGATCGTCGTGGAAAATGATTTATATATGACAAGTATTTTGTTTCATGTCAGGTGTACCAAATTGAATAATCCTTGCCTAACAAACGATCTTTCAAATTTGAATGAGGATTATGATTTTGACATTGAGCTGGATTTCGATTTGATGGGCATTGAGCAAGACGAGACAGATTACGACGATGCGCCTGACGAGATCAAAGGATGGGTCGAGGATAAACCCAAACCCAATTTGGACCAAACCATCACCATTGATATTGGAACCCCAGACAAGCCAAAAGAACTCAAGATAGGGATAGACCTCACCACCAGCCAAAAGGTAGAAATAGCTGAGTTGCTAAGACCAATATGAGGATGTCTTTGCCTGGTCGCACGAGGATATGATCGGATTGTCCACCGACATCGTGGTCCACCGGTTTGCCCATCAAGGAGGGTTTCAGGCCTGTCAAGCAGAAGCTAAGGAAGTTGAAACCTGAGTGGAGCTTAAAGGTGAAAGAGGAGATCATTAAAACAATTCCGGGCCGGAATCATTATGGTGTCCACTTACCCGGAATGGCTATCCAATGTAGTCCCAGTGGCTAAACCTGGAGGAAAGGTGAGGGTATGCGTAGACTACAGAGATCTAAACAAGGCCAGTCTCAAGGACAACTTCCCGGTGCCTTTCATACACATCCTGGTGGATAACACAGCCCAGTACGAAATGTACTCTTTTGTGGATTGCTTCGCAGGATATCATCAGATAATGGTGGCGGAGGAAGATCGGGAAAAGACCGCATTTATCACCCCTTGGGGCACTTTCTGCTATAGACGATTGGCTTTTGGTCTCACAAATGCATGGGCTACCTATCAGAGAGCTATGATGGCCCTGTTCCATGATATGATGCATAAGGAGATAGAGGTCTACGTGGATGACATTATTGTGAAATCGAAGGTAGAGTCTGATCATATAACCCACCTCAAAAAGCTGTTCGAGCGGCTCAGAAAGTATAATTTGAAACTCAATCCAGCCAAGTGTGCTTTCGGAGTACAATCGGGTAAGCTCTTGGGATTCCTGGTTAGTGATCGGGGCATTGAGTTGGATCCGGCAAAGATTAAGGCCATTGTGGATATGCCGGCACCTCACACAGAGAAAGAGATAAGAGGATTTCCTGGGAAGAATAAACTTCATCAGCCGTTTTCATATCCCACTTGACAACTACGTGCGAGCCAATTTTCAAGTTGTTGAGGAAGGGTGCTTCCCAAGAATGGGATGAGCAATGTCAGAGGGCCTTTCAGACCATTAAAAAGCAGCTGACTGAGGCACCGGTGCTGGTACCCCCAAAGGATGGGATCCCCCTGTTTATGTACATATCGGTCAATGCCATCGCGATGGGGTGCATGCTGGGACAAAAGAATGAGGCAGGTAAAGAGCAGGCCATCTATTACCTCAGCAAGAGATTTAGCCAATGTGAACAGAATTACACTCCCATCGAGAAGACCTGTTGTGCTCTGGCCTGGACTGCAGGGAGATTACAGCATTACCTCCATGGGCATACTACGTACCTGATATCGAGAATGGATCCCCTGAAATATATTTTTGAAAGGCCCATGTTGAATTGTCGAATATCAAGATGGCAGTTAATCTTACAGCAGTTCGACATGGTATACGTAACTCAGAAAGCCATGAAGGGGCAAGGAATTGCAGATCAGTTGGCCGAGACGCCGTCGGGAGGGGTGGAACCGTTAGAAACTCCTCTACCGGGCGAAGATATATTTTGGGTGTCAGATACGAAATGCAATGATGAGGGACAATTCTGGAAGCTGTATTTTGATGGTGCCATGAATGCTGAAGGGGCAGGAGCCGGAGCAGTCCTGGTCTCTATCACCGGAGAACAATACCCCGTGGCCACTAAATTGCAGTTCAGTAATTCGAATAATACAGCTGAGTACGAGGGATGTATTTTGGGACTCCGTTTTGCACGCGATATGGGAGTGAAGAGACTGGCGGTATTTGGGGATTCAGAACTGGTAATCAGACAGGCGATCGGGGTGTACAACACGAAAGAGCTCCGGTTGCTCCCATACCACCGATGTGTGGTCCAATTAATGCAAGAATTTGAAGATATCGCTTTCCGACATATTCCCCGTGGACGGAATGATTTTGCCGATGCATTGGCAACTTTGGCTTCCTTGATCCATATCATCAAAAGAAGGGACGCTCCACAGATTGAGATAGCAGTACAGAATGCCCCGACATACGAAGAGCATGTTGCAGTATTATCAGGCGAGGTGGTTCTGCCAAAGCAGCCTTGGTATCACAACATAAGGGAATATCTAAGGGATAGATCCATTCCCGACCAGGCGAGTCGAACTGAGAGGATGAGAATTCAAAAAATGGCGATGAAGTTCTACTTGAGTGGGGATTCACTCTACAAGAGGGATGCTGGTTTGGGACTGTTGCAGTGCGTGGATGAGACGACGCAGGCCCAAAGGATTATGAACGAAATACATGGTGGAATGTGTGGGCCACACATGAGTGGACCGATGCTGGCCAAAAAGATTTTGAGAACAGGGCATTATTGGTTGACCTTAAAAGCTGACTGGTGATGATCATGTCAAACGGTGTTACCAATGTCAGGCGCACGGTAATGTGATCCATACGCCCCCCAATGAACTGCACTGTATGACCTCCCCGTGGCCATTCTCAATGTGGGGAATGGACGTGATCGGACCAATAGAGCCCAAAGCAAGCAATGGGCACCGATTCATCTTCGTCATGATCGATTATTTCACCAAATGGGTAGAAGCAGCCTCTTTCCCCAAGGTCACTCAGGAGGTTATCGTTGGGTTCATCAGGAATAATGTCATTTGTCGATACGGGCAACCTGAGGTTTTGGTCTCCGACAATGCTAAGAATTTGAACAACGCCCTCATGAAGGGATTGTGCGACCAGTTTAAGATCAAGCACCTCAACTCTGTCATTTACCGTCCCAGAATGAATGGGGCAGTGGAGGCTGCCAATAAGAACATCAAGAAGATCATGGCAAAAATGTCTGCTAATCATCGGGGATGGCCAGATCTGCTACCCCTCACCCTACTGGCATATCGAACATCAACGCGTACTTCTACAGGGGCAACCCCTTACGCTTTGGTGTATGGAATGGAGGCCGTCCTGCCAATTGAGGTTGAGATGACATCCCTCAGAATAATGATCGATGCTCAGATAAGCGAGGAGGATTGGATGCAAGATCGATACGACCAGTTGGCCCTAATTGATGAAAGGAGGGTGGCTGCTGTTTGGCACGGTCAGTTATATCAACAAAGGATCTCCCGATCATATGACAAAAGGATAAGACCTCGGAAATTCAAGGAGAATGACCTGGTGCTAAAGAGAGTCATGCCTTGCCAAGACGAAGCCAAGGGGAAGTTTGCCCCAAACTGGGAGGGACCTTTTGTAATTAAGAGGGTGCTATCCGGAGGAGCCCTCATATTGCAAGAAATGGATGGTGAGACATTTCCACAACCCCTAAATTCTGACTCAGTGAAGCGATTCTACGCTTAAATCATCAATTTCCTTTTTCCTTTGAGGAGCGAACTACGTAGGACCTGATCTCCCAACTCGTGGGGGTACGTAGGCAGCCATTATGGCACGGTCCGATCCATAAAAAAAAAATAATCCTTCCCCTAAAAACAAAGTCAATCCCCAACAGCCAGATAAACCTGCCTAAACCCTCAAAACTTTCCCGAAACCAGCCAAACAATCCTTTCCATACCAAATTGACGTAACCCTGATCAAACCAAACAGTTAGCCAAAGTCTGAAACTCAATCCAATGAAATCGACAGGGGTACGACAATATCTGTCAAATCTCCATCAAGACTTGAGAAGAGAAAGAAAGCGAAATGTCAAAATCATGATCAACCGGATAAAATGATGATCCAATGAAGGGCAACGATACAACAAAGAGGGAAAATGACTAAATTTAAATACCTGTGTACATATATAAGTCTTTTGTTACAAGATTTCCTTCTCAAATAACCGATGAAATTAACATAGTCTATGCAGGAGATAAAACAATCTACAAATCTGCAACTAACTGAAGCAGAACGGATAGGGTGGTGGATAGATCTGAGGCGTCCACATCCCCTGAAATCTGCTATCCCATCATGTCGATGCGGTCCAACAAGGCAGCGGCTCGGCTGACAGTCCCAGAGTGTGCATCTATGACTGTCCTGGCCTGAAGAGCAATGGCATCTCTATCAGCTATGGCGGCATCTCTGGCTAGAATAGCAGCATCCCTTTCAGCAATGGCAGCATCCCTCTCAGATTCAATAGCCATCAAAGACAGTCGGATCCGGCTATGTTCAGTGTCCTGACTAGGGAGCGAGTCGACTGAGATCGAGTGATATATGGTATCGTCTGGGAAAGTCACTCCAGAGTCGTCAAAAGTCCCAGTCTGACTCACACCAACCGTATCCGAATCTCCGCGCAACCATTGCACATAAGCGAATGTCTGGATGGGGCAACTATCATTGTACTCGGCCAGGATCCTACGAGGCCAAAGATCATATACCCGCAGTAGATCTCTCTCTGTCTGGGATGATGTAGGGAATCGGTAGTCGGCCGCGCTCGTGAAGGGGTGGAAATCCTGTGTCTGATCAAACTGCCCCATCACCGCCATGGGATGATAAGTCGTCACACCCCTCAAGCCAGCAATGGGAATGAAGTCCAGGTCGGGCACATGAGTCAAGAAGCTCATAAAGGAGCAATAACCCGAATAAACCAGGAGATGAAAGGGATCCTCGATGACCGACAGAAATGCTGTCCAGGAGGCCGCATCAGTACAGCTCACAGGACGAAATGAAAACTGCGGGGTTATGTCATGACTGAAGCAAAACCCTTGGTGACGGAGATGGCCGATGGGACTAAGATGACTCATGAACCACACATACAACAAAGTCGAGCTCCCTCGGAATACTCTGCCTCGGAAGGACTGACAGTATGAGGCTGACATGTAAGTATCCGCCAATATCATGGGAAGAATGGTGTGATCCTCCTGAAGGGACCTGACGGCCGCGACCACCCGCATGTCCAAATGATCAGGTCCCGCGGACAAGTACAGAACTGAGATGATACAGGCCATCAGAACGTCTAGCCTCAGAACGCCCCAGCGCTCCTCCGATACAGAAAAATCCCCAGGAAAGTGGCGAAAACTGCTAGGAGAGCCGAATCGGTCAATCAAAAAATGAAGAGGAACCAGGTGATCTGATGTGATCGCCGATAGCAGAACCGCCCTCCGCAACCCAGTAAAAGTCAAGAACTGACGGCGCATGGGACCAGACGTGACCCGGACACAGGGTCTATCCAAAGGCAGGCCGGTGAAACGAGCATACTCCTCAAGGGTGGGGGTCAGCTCTACTGTCCCTAGCCTGAACACTTGACGAACAGGGACCCAATATCTCAAAATACCATCCACAAAGCTCGCTGGCACCTGAAAGGTTAATAAGGACCGAGAATGTCCCAAAAGACCATCTGCGATGACCCTGTCGGCCGGCGATAAACCGTCCAACCAACGGAGGAGGCTGCCAAGCAACCCTGTAGGAGGAATGGAATCCAAGCATAACCACGACATCTGAGGACGTCATCTGTGAAAATAGTATCAAAAGGACCATACAGGGGTCATTTTCTATCCATGAATAAAAAGCATGCATCGTACAGTCAATAATAAAGCATATGAATTTCATGAGGATAAAAGATAAAGAACTGTGCATAAATAAATAAATGAGTTCAGTACATAGTGCATGAAATGAAAAATAAATCTAAACAGGTACAGGTACGAAAAGCCCTATCCTATCCTGATCTAGATAAAGTCAATCTCATCTATGAAGGCGGGATCCTCAAACTGATCCCCCGGGGTCGCCGAAGTCGAGGGCCCAAAGTTCATGTCGGGGATGTATGGCCGCGCAGTGGCATCAGATGAGCTCGGCCCCGCATCATAACCCGTACCATCAGGATCATAGGTGTAAGCATCCTCTGGAGTCCGGCCCAACACCCGAAGATATAGGGACAACTGGTCTACCTGACGGGTCAGAGTGGCAATCTGCTCGGCATGGGTAGGGCTCCGAACGCAGGCTGCCCAGTCAGTCATCATCACCGACCCAGGGACCATATCCCCGAGGAAGAATGTGGCCCGGGTCTGAGGACCGATAGTGCGGGGCACCCACCAAGTACGGAAAGCATCACTCGTACTGGGACCCGTAGAAAGCATCCGGCCGTCCTCCCCTGCAAGCATGATCCCTGAGGGCTGAGAGTCCAGCGGCCAGGAGGTAGTGAAAGGAAGGGAATGCGGGATCCGGATCTCTCCTGTGACGCACCTGAATGCGCGCTCCCCCAGATACATCACCCATCCTCCAATACTCTGCAAAGTGAGGCGACGGGTGGAAAGCTCGAACTCCGGACCAGAGGGGTTCCCAGCATCAAACCCCTCAGCCAAATGCTCGGAGAGGTAGGGAATCCAGACGACATCTACCGCAGTGATCAGCTCCAGCTGGATGCGGCAGTGTGCAAAGCTGCCTGATATCGGGACCTCCTCCAGAGTGCTGTGATGCCACCGTCGGCCCCGGGGATAAGTATCAAGGCCGAGAGTAGTGACAGGCCTCAGGCATGGAAGACGCTCGTAGGCCCAGAACTGCGAACAGAAACAGTGAAAAGCATGAGAAATCGACAGACGCAGAAAGAAAAGAAATGAATTGACAGGAAATACATTATGAAAAAAGAAAGAAGTCTCACCAGCAGAAAATGATAGAATCCGAGCCAAGCGTCTGTCTGGCCCTCCGAGCGTAGACGCATGCCATGGAGGAAATAGGCAAAGGTGAATGACCCCCAGTCATAGTCACCGATGCGGTCCACGTCTCTGACCGCTCTTACGACGCTGAAATGAATGGTGGAGGAGTTGTTCCCCAGAAAACAACCCCTCATGATGGTCAGGAACAGGCGTCGTAGCAGAATGTCCCTGGTGCCCTGATCCGCTGGAATGGGCAGTGCGTACAAACCCCCAACAGCATCGACAGCCAAAGCGCCGGATCGAATGCTACGGGCCTTAAAGACCCGATCCTCAGCACCGAAGCCCAATAAAGCCCGGACCTCCACAGGAGTGATGTCGAGATCTAGAGGAACGCGGGACCCGGCAAACTCTATGCCCGTAATGTATCTCCAATCCCAGGGGGTCAGCACAACCTCGCAGTCAAGAAGGTGAAGAGACTGCGTTTGGTGAAACCAGCGCTCTGATAAGGCCCTCATGTAACCCCAGGGGCACTGGCGGGGAATGATGGTAAAGAAGTGACGAAAGCCCCAAGAATCCACCACCGCCCGGTAGTCACTGTGCAAAGCCGTGTAAAGGGAATAGATGTTGAACCAGTTGCCCCTCGGCTGAGTAAACTCGGGTACCTGGGGCAATCACCAATGGGTCAGTCCGGATAAAAGGAGAATTGGGAAATTGAGAATAAAATCAGAATAGAACCGAATATACCTCGTTAGCCACGAGAGATGCCGAGGGATGACGACTGAGATCCCGACCCAATAGATCGGGGATCTGCACAGATGCGCCAGACGGGGCACTATGAGGAGCTGGAGCCGGTGTGCTGGAGGATGGTCCCTCTGCCGCGACCTCCGGAGGAGCAGCCTCCTCAACGTCCGGATGAGCAGGACGAACGACAGCCTCCGCCAAGCGGCGAGGCTGACGGGTCCGAGGAGGAACAGGAGCAGGTGCAGCCCTACGGCGGCGAACGCCCGAGGTCCGGGATACGGAAGAGCTACTATGAGCATCGGGATCCATAGCTGGAACAGAATAGACAAGGAGGAAGGTAAGTTCCCTTTTGAATTATGTCACGAATATTCTAAATTCCTACCCACATCATATAATTAATGCAACATGATGCATGTTTATGGTATGTAAAAAAAAAAAAAAAAAAAAAAAAAAAAAAAATCGGCAGAGTTCCGTTTTTAAAATGGACAACCCACGCATAAGCCAAACGTTTTTTAAATCAATCCAAGCCTCAAACAGATCAAAATTGCATTCATATGTGTAGTTACAGCATGTAGAGTACAGTAATGCATGATTTTCTTGCAGAAAAGGAATAACAGTATGTGGGACCACATCATGAGCATAAAATAGGACTCACACAATTGCTACCTAGCATGTATATATGATAATACATAGCATAACATTGTAAAGCATACATTTCTATCTCTAAACATGCAAATAGCCAAATGTATAGCCAAATGTTGACGAAATTGAAAAGTGAACGGTCAAAGTGTTACCTGTAGCGCGTAGAACGATCCTACCGGAGCGGTTTTTGCAGAAAAGTTGGGAAACTCGACAAAAGGTCCTTGCAAACGAGCAAAATCGCAAGAATCTATGTGGGGTACGAAGTTGAAAGTGACAGATCTGGAAGTGGCGAGCCGCCTAAGAACCCGATCTTGGCCGCAGATCTATCTGCGGCTGGCCGCAGATCCATCTGCGGCTGGCCGCAGATCCATCTGCGGCTGGCCCTGGTGGGTCCCCTTGGCTCCCTTGCAACCGTTTGATGTGTCTAGTGAAAATGAATTACGAAATGGGTGACCGGCGACGATAACCGGCCCCGACGAGAGGATCGACCGGCGACGATAACCGGCGATTACGAGGTGGATGTCCGGCGACGAAAACCGGCTCCGGCAAGATAACCAACCGGCGACGATAACCGGGGGTTACGAAATGGGTGACCGGCGATGATACCCGGCCCCGACGAGACAATCGACCGGCGACGATAACCGGCGATTACGATGTGGATGTCCGGCGACGAAAACCGGCTCCGACAAGATAACCAACCGGCGACGATAACCGGGGGTTACGAGATGGGTGACCGGCGACGATAACCGGCCCCGACGAGAGGATCGACCGGCGACGATAATCGGCGATTACGAGGTGGATGTCCGGCGACGAAAACCGGCTCCGACAAGATAACCAACCGGCGACGATAACCGGGGGTTACGAGATGGGTGACCGGCGACGATAACCGGCCCCGACGAGAGGATCGACCGGACGACGATAACCGGCGATTACGAGGTGGATGTCCGGCGACGAAAACCGGCTACTCCGGCAAGATAACCAACCGGCGACGATAACCGGGGGTTACGAGATGGGTGACCGGCGACGATAACCGGCCCCGACGAGAGGATCGACCGGCGACGATAACCGGCGATTACGATGTGGATGTCCGGCGACGAAAACCGGCTCCGACAAGATAACCAACCGGCGACGATAACCGGGGGTTACGAAATGGGTGACCGGCGACGATACCCGGCCCCGACGAGACAATCGACCGGCGACGATAACCGGCGATTACGATGTGGATGTCCGGCGACGATAACCGGCTCCGACAAGATAACCAACCGGCGACGATAACCGGGGGTTACGAGATGGGTGACCGGCGACGATAACCGGCCCCGACGAGAGGATCGACCGGCGACGATAACCGGCGATTACGAGATGGATGTCCGGCGACGAAAACCGGCTTCGACAAGATAACCAACCGGCGACGATAACCGGAGGTTACGAGACGATCATCCGCATGGCATTAATACCCTTTTACGAATAGGATTACATCCATTGCATCATACGGCATATGTGTAAGCATCATGTACGTATTGTCATCCATGTGCATTGTCATTCATGCATCGAGTGTCTATTCTTTATCTTGTTCATTTCATTCATCATTTCATAAACATGATAAAGAGGGGCAGCTGTAGACACCCAAATTTTGCGTTCCCTGTACTAACCATGACAGGAGGGCAAAATCGTCAATTGAACCGGCTTGCGGGAGTGAAGGAATGGGCCCAAGGGCGAGCGCCCGACACCGCCGCAGGGATTGGCAATCAAAGCTGATGTGACAATAAGGCCATCCGAGACAGACATCCCCGAATGAGGTGACGCGTCTCCCGGAGATTCCCGGACTGCAAAATACGAGCCCTTCGACGGAAATCAACGGTATGGCACGGAAATCGAGACAAGGTGCGGAAAATGAGAAAATCAGCACAGTCAGCCGCAGATCAATCCGCGGCCAGCCGCAGATCAATCTGCGGCTGCCCTTGGCAGTCCTTTATCAGGCCATTTCGCATACAGGGAAAAAAAAGGGGGGAAGAAGAAGAAAAATCCAGCAGCAGCAGCTCGGAAATAGGGAGAAAACAGCAACAAAATAAGGGCAATTAGGAGAGAAAAAGAGTGAAAAGAGTGAGGAATTGTACCAAGTTTGTGAGATTATATCTTATATTTTCTACTCTACTCAATACACAAATTCCTACATATTGTGGGGATCATTTTGCAAGGTGAAAATCTGTTGTTTTGACATTCGCTCGTACCATTTTGATAGGCTCTTATTATCCGAGTCCTCTTAAATGTATCCTTTTTTTGCGTTGTATTGTGAAATCGCGGATTAGGGATTATTAGTGAGGGTTCCATTGGAACAAAATTCTTCCTAATAACCCGAGGATATCCAACGGGTGGAATTTCTAGCTTGTTTATGGTGATTGCTTGGATGTAATTTAGTTAGACTATCATTTTCGGATATCATGGTGTATTAGGCTATCCGTGTTGTTTTAGTTTCGTAGACTTCGTTTTGCGGGTATGTAGTAATCTTGGGTGTGAGCCTAGGAATGCGACCCCGTGGTCCAAATCCGATGATGGACGTTTTGATATATGTAATGGATGCAAGGTACTCGTTTTGTTGTAACATGTAATCGTTGGGCCTTAAAACGTCGCTAGAGCGAGAATCGGGTTTAAGGCCCCGTGATAGTGAAAATATGTGATTGTTGGCGTTAGGGGATATTTTGATGGCTTACATGCCCATGAATAGCCCCCTACGCGTTTGATATTTAGTTCGATTTTGTAAACACCCAACAAAAAGATTTCAAAGCCCAAGACAATAAAGATTTTGCTAAAATTAATCAAAGTAGGATATTAGCAATCACGAGGCTAAAAATTGGAAGTGTTAATGAAAGTCGATTCCTATTTTACGAGAAAGCTAAAAGGAAGTTGTTTCCAAATGTCACAAAAAATGGTTTTATAAAGAGAAATAAACGTTTTACTAAACCTTGATACATAGGGCGAAAGAGATTCTAGAAATTGCCTATCATTTAGGAAAGCAACGTATAAATCTCGATTCCTATTTTGGCTAAGGTTTAACAAACTCGCGTTTTTACCAAAACAAACACTTAATAAAAATCTCATAGCTTTTCTCAATTTAAAATCAAATCTTTCTCAATAAGAAAATAAGGTTTTCTCGTAAATACCGAAAAGACATTTTTTTAGCATTCTCAAAATTAAAGCACGATTTTCCCTAAAAAAATCCAAATGATTCTTTCATACAAACTCACCACAACTTTCATTTAGGCACACACACACACACACACGCACGCATATACGTTTCATGAATTAAAGGATAGGAAAAGCATCAAGATTGCGGTAACCGTATTTCACGGAAGTCGGGGGGTGCCTAACACCTTCCCCTCGCTTAAGCAAGCTCCCGAATTCTATGAATCTCGATTCGCAGACCATTTAATTCGGAGTCACATATGAGCCAGCGATTTATAAAAAACGAAAATTCGGATGAGTTGGTACATCCATTTCAAATATACCAACTGGCGACTCTGGTTAATTGGCTCATCATAAAAACGATCTTTCAAAACCCCGTCGACATCAATGCCGATCTTTTCCAAAGAATCATTAAATCAAAAGGCAAAAAATTGGAAAAGACTAGAAAAAAGAGACGAGAAAAACCCGGCGTCGACACACTCGACGCCACCGCGACGATTTGCAGTCAAAACCGACGTGACAACAAGGCCATCCGAAATGAGCATTCCCGAATAATGTGTCACGTCTCACAGTAATTCCCGGACTGCAAAATGCGAGCCTGTCGGCAAAAACCGACGTCACGACACGAGAATCGAGGCGTAGCACAAAAATCGAGAAAGTCAAGCCAACCAGTCGCGGATTGATCTGCGGCCAATGAGTGCGCCTTTTGAAAATACGGAACTCGAAACACGGAAATCGAAAATCAGCTGAGTGGAGGGTTGGCCGCCAGCCGCAGATCAATCTGCGGCTGGCTTTGGCCAGCCTATTTCTGCTCATTTCCTCATCAGCATACAGAAGGTTGGATCAGGCGAGAGAGAAGAAGAATAGCAGCAGCAACAGCTCGGGGATTGGAGAAAAAATAGCATAAATTTGCAACAAAAGAGGAGAGAAAGAGAGAAAAAAAGAGAGGAATAATACTCTTTTGATTTGATTGTATCACATATACTTCTCCTTCTATTTAAAATACACAAGTTTACATCCACTTTAACATCATTTGCAAGGTGAAAATCTCCTTATTTTTTGCAATTCTATCATATCATTTGGTCAAATTAAATTTAGTTTTTCATGTAATTTATGGTGGAATAATGAATTAGGGATTATTAGTGAGGGTTCCACCGGAACAAAATTCTTCCTAATAACCCGATGATATTTATTTATTGATTTTTGTTTTGTTTTACGGTGCTATATTGGGCGTGGTTCCTTTAGATCGCTATCTTAGGATATCTTGGTATTGTTAGATTATCCGTGTTGATTATTTCTTGCAATATCCGGTTGTGGGTGTGTGGAAATTTGGGTGTGAGCCTAGGAAAGCGACCCCGTGGTCCAAATCCGATGATGGACGTCTTTTGATGTAGATCGTAGAAACGATGTAATTTTCATTGTAAATATGTAATCGTCGGGCCTTAAAACGACGCTAAGGTGAGAATCGTGTTTAAGGCCCCGTCATAGTGAAAGTATGCGATTGTTGGCGTTCGGGGTTATTTTGATGGCTTACATGCCCATGAATAACCCCAACGCATTTTAATGCTTGATTTGATTTATGACCCAAAATTGATTTCAAAGCTAAACGATAAGATTTCCATAAAATCTATCAAATTAGGTTATTAGAATCACGAGGCTAAAATTTGGAAATGCTAATAAATGTCGATTCCTATTTAACGAGAAGGCTAAAAGGAAAAATCGTTTTCAAACATCACAAGAGCGGTTTTATGCAAAATAAATAATGTCTTATTAAATCTTTGTGCATAGGGTTAAAGAGATTCTAGAAATTGCCCGATCGTTTCACGAAAGCAACGTATAGATCTCGATTCCTATTTTGATGAAGGTTTAAAAACTCTTGCTTTGCCAAAACGACACCCAATTGAAAACTTTACAATTTTGACAATCAAAATCAAACATTTCTAAAGAGTAAAGCTTTCTCGTATAAATCGAAGGACACTCTAAAGCACTCTCAAAACACGACTTTCCATAAAAACCCCAAATGATTCTTTCATACAAACTCGCCACAACAATCACATAGGCACACATACACACACACGCACACATACACATTTCATGAATTAAAGGATAGGAAAGTATCAAGATTGTGGTAACCGTGTTTCACGGAAGTCGGGGGGTGCCTAACACCTTCCCCTCGCTTAAACAAGCCCCCGAACTCTATGAATCTCGGTTTGCAGACCAATTAATTCGGAGTCACATATGAGCCAACGATTTATAAAAAAAACGAAAACTCGGATGAGTTGGTACATCCATTTCAAATATATCAACTGGCGACTCTGGTTAATTGGCTCATCATAGAAAACGATCTTTCAAAACCCCGTCGACATTAATGCTGACCTTTTCCAAAAAATCATCAAACCAAAAGGCTAAAATCGGAAAAGAGAAAAACCTGGCGTCGACAGCTAGCGACTCTGCTGGGGAACATTAGAGGGCTTAAACCGCGTTCAAATCTTGATGCTATCTTATCCTTTAAAAATTCATGAATATGTGTGTGCATGCGATATTTTGATCTTTTGTGCTTTTGTTGTGTGAATGTGTGTTTTGTCCAAATAAATGAATAATTGAATGGAATTGCTTTACTTTAAAGTAATCATTTGCATACGGTGAGGACGATGAATGTGAATGTATGTTGAGAGTGTACCTCCTCCTGAGGCGAACCTGTCGGTTGCTTATTACTGGACTCGAAGGGGCTGCTCCCCGGAGATGGCTCGGGAAACGCACCACCCAAATCCGCTCCAATCGAAAGGTTTCAGACGAGTAGATTGCGAAGATTTGGGGACCTCCATGCCGAAAAGCCCGCGAGAGTAACCTTAGGATAGGTCAGCCTCAGATTAACCCAGCGCAGGAAAAGTCTCTTCATGCCTTTTTACATTCGCGCGTATAAATGTCATGGTCCCATTCAAAATTCATATATGCCTCCCCTTCTGTCAAGAGAAATTACTAACCTCTATGTTTTGCAGGGAACATCTGGGGAAGCATAATAAAGTCGTGTTTAGCATTTGATATTGCATTAAAGGACTACTAACTTTCTGTTTTACAGGGAAAGATTAAACAACCCAAAAACACAAAAGTTACAACTTTAGCATGCATCCACATTTTTCATTGCCCGGGACTAAACTCTGAACCATTGTTTCTGTAGGATTGCTCCTCAAACGCGTTCGCAATCTAAAAGGGCTCAAAACTCTACATCTGAAATGGCTGATCTTCCACCTACTAATCCTGGTTCCATATCTCGTGAGGAATTTGATGACTTTAAAAAACAGATGTTGGAGATGGCCATAATGCTGAAGGAACAATTGCTACCTAGACAGGATCCACCTAAAGAGGATCCACCTCAATCTAAGGGCAAACCCGTCGTCCCAAAGGTCATTCCTATGCCTAACAGGACAGTGATTACTATCCCTGAAGAGGGAGACACTGATGACCTTCGGAAGAAGATGAAACAAATGGAGGAAACCATCCAATCTCTAAAAGGCATAGGCTCCCTAGGCAGGGTTAACTATTCAGATCTATGTGTCTTCCCGGGAACCAGATACCCTGAGAAATTTAAAATTCCCGAATTTGAGAAATACAATGGAAAGGGGGATCCTTATACACATCTGAAAATATACATCGGGGAGCTTAGATCTTATGCTGAAGACGAGGGTCTAAGAATGCAATTATTCCAAAAGAGCCTGACGGGAGAGGCAAGAATTTGGTATGCCCGTCTTGATAATGCCCGGATCCACAATTGGGAGGAGTTGGCCCATACCTTCTTAACACAGTATAGCTTCCAGGCACAAATGGCCCCTGATAGATATCAAATGACAAAAATCAAGAAGCAACCAAGGGAATCTTTCAGGGATTATGCACAGCGATGGAGGGGTATCGCTGCACAAGTGAATCCCCCAATGAGTGAGTCGGAAATCGTGATGACCTTCATGGATATTCAGGAGGCACCTTATTATGAGCGGGTTATATCAGGGATTGGTAGGCCTTTTGCTGAGATGATGAAACACGGAGAAATGGTGGATATGGGTTTGAAGTCTGGCAAAATTCGGGATTTCACGGCTTTGGAAACAACTGCAGAACAAATACAGAGTGGAAACTATGGCAGCACTTCCCATAGGGTCCAAAAGAAGAAGGAAGGAGATGTTTCCCTCATCCTGCAGGGATCATCTAGAAAGACAAAAAACAATCCTCCAGTACAGGTGCAGAGGGTGGGGCCATCCCGACAGCCTAACTTCACTGATCAGAGGGCAGAAGGGCGAAGGAGATTCGAGACCTCGCAAAATCGAGTATTCACCCCACTCGGGGATCCTCTTGAGCGGATTTTGGCGGTATTGATAGCCCAGAAGAGAATAGTCGATTTGGCACCCCCAAGTGACCCGAATGGAAGAAGGTTTGACCCAAGCAAGCGATGCGCATACCACTCAGGTTCCCCTGGTCATGATATACAGGAATGTTGGATGTTGAAGCACAGAATTTAGAACTTGATTGATAGTGGGGAAATCGTGGTGGAACAGCCGGAATCCCCAAATGTTAAAGTCAATCCTCTACCTAAGCATGATAAGGAAGGGGTAAATCCGGGAGTATAGCAGTGAATCCCGGCCAAGAGAAGATCAATGGGTTTTAAAATTCTCAATTTTATTTCAAATCCCTGCACGCTCATGTCATTTTGTCATGTTATCCAAAAAGAAGATCATGTGCTGAAATGTTTTATATATATGACAAACAATAGGCTAGAATGTCATGTGCAGTACCCCGATTTGAGGCATTCTAGCCTGACAAGCAATAGGCCAAATTTAAAGGAGGATTACGATTTTGGTATAAAGCTAGATTTCGATCTGATGGGGATCAAGCAGGAGGAGACATATATCGACAATACGCCTGACGAGATCAAAGGATGGGTCGAAGGTAAACCCAAACCCGACTTAGACCAAACCTTCACCATCAAACATCAGAACCCCTAACGGTCACAAAGAACCCGGAGTAGGGGCAAAAAAAAATCTCAAAAATCAAAAATAAAAAATCCCCCAAACCTTTCAACAAGTCAAAGGACCGGATCTTTTGTCAGCCCAGCGAGATACCGATGCAACCAATACGAGGGAGATCACAAGGAAAGCAACTTAACACTGGGGCATTTAGCAACTACCCAGGAAATGATGACGTGCAAATTGGCACCCATGCAACAATCCCATCAACATGCACCATCATCATCCGATGCTACCTCATGTCAATTCAATATACAACGATACAATCATCTGGCATTTGTCAAGCATAGTTTTCCCGGGATACAATGACCTGCGTGAAAGGGGATTTTATTTGACTTGATAGGAATCGGATTAATTCTGACAAGCAACCGTGGAGCACGATCGTGAGTATGGTTAGACGAAGAAAGCTATTCAACCTTTTAATCGGGTACAAAGCCTTAATTCAAAGCAACGTTTACGACAGAATCGACTTCATGTGCCAGTCTTCACTTTGCATTTGCACGAACTTTCAGTTGTGGGGTATAAAACTATGACGACGTTGATGGCAATTAACACGTAGTCAGACAGTCAATAATTATCAAGCTAATATCAAGAAGTCAGACTATAAATGACTATCAAGCTAATGTCTCGAATCGTGGCCTGGGTTATTCGAGTAATTAAGCTCGAGGGGTGTCTCTACACCTGGTGCCCTAAAGCCATCTGGTTTGGGAGTCGCTGGCCCAACACTCGTTACATGGGTAACTCAGAGCCTAAGAAAATGAGCATTACAGTAGAGGAGGCCTGAGCAGATTCGAATCGTGGCATGGGTTACTCGAGTAATTAAGCCTAAGGGGTGTCTCTGCATCTAGTGCCCTAAAGCCGTCTGGTTTGGGAGTCATCGGCCTAACACTCGCTACATGGGTAACTCAAGCCTAAGAAAACGAATCTTGCACAAGGTCAAGCAAAGAATGAATGGTGCAGACCACCAACTTGTCTCGAACCGTGGCCTTTGTTACTCGAGTAAATAAACCCGAAGGGGTGTCTGTACACCTAATACCCCAAAACCGTCTGGTTTGGGAGTCATTGGTCCAAAACTCGTTAAATGGGTAACTTTGAATAGCCTAAGAAAACGAGACAAGTGAAGTGGCTAATAAAGAGAAAAGATAATACGAAAAACTCTCGGCCTTAAACAAGAAGTCGTGAAAGAGAAACCCCTACTGAATGCTGCATCGCACAGTGCATTTGTCATATGACGTCAATCCTGCTAAGAACGTTGTCGAGAATGGAGACAAAATACCTTTGACGAGGGAAGGTAGTTCTTTTGAATTCGATCTTACTCACGTACAATGACCACGAATGCTTGAAGGTGTTCTTACGATTTCATAACTCGTTAAATTGAAAATCATCAACTCACGAGGGATTGAAAATAACTTCCAATCTAGTACATTCACGGTTCACAACTCGCTAGATTGTGCGATCAACAGATATTCAATTTCATGTGCTTTAACTGCATTTACTCTGTTGTTGAGATTATAATATCTTTGTGTTGAACTAACACTAACGGCCCGAGCCTTCAAGTTTTGGGCATTTGTTAGTCGTCTGATATGCAGGATCTTGCAGAGTTGTGGATAACTCAGCACGGTTAGCATCGCGAGTTTTCGATAGAAATTCCTGGTAACAACACGCGCCAAGGCAGGGGCAGTTAAGAATCGTGAAATGGAAGGAAGCTGAGGCTGCACAAAACTTCCCATCATTGGGCCTCTCCCCAATCCTGACTATCACTGCCTCGACATCCAAATGATCCACGTGCATGAGCATATACAACGGTGATATAATGCGGGACAACAACATATTGGCCGTCAGAAATGATCAAAAGGCCAAGGAGCCCAACATAGCTGTCGGTCATCACAGAGAGCGAAACAGACTGCCTCAACTCGATGAAATGAAGACAACCAAGAACAGGCAGAGTACCACACCAATGTTGAAGTCTAGAAACAACACTTCATGACGAGGCGTGATCCAATCAAATGTTGGCAAACAACGACGACTGTCGAATCATATCATCTGACTGAATAGGGGTCATTTCTATCTAAACATATGTTGTGCACATGCATCTGTCCATAACATATCTGCCAGATCATGCATAACATCTTTTGCATGCATGCATACATGTACGATCAAAATGAAAATCTTCAGGGGAAAGTACAAGCACGTCGCTTTCAACCTCATAAATGATCAAACCATGATGGCTTTTGCGGTATGGTACGTGGACGATGTTGATGGGAGATCCAGGACAGAAGCCGATCACACATCCCACTTCAATCAAAGTGAGCGATCCCTGGAAAGGGCTGAGATCCAAGCAAACCACGACAAATGATGACATCTGTGAAAAAATAGTATCAGAAGACTATGCAGGGGTCATTCTCTATCCATAAATAAAAAGCATGCATCATATAGTTAACAAATGAGCAATTGAATTTCATAAGGATAAAAAATTGTGCATAAATAAACGAATGAGTTCAATACATAGTGCATGAGGATAATAAACATCTAACAGGTCCAGGTACAAAAGCCCTATCCTAGCCTGATCTAGTCAAAAGTAATGTCGTCTGTGAAATCTGGATCCCCGAAATGATCCCCTGGAGGGGTCGAAGTCGAAGGACCGAAGTTCATATCCGGGATATAAGGCGGCACTGGGGCATCAAATGAGCTCGGGCCTGTGGCAAAATCCGCATTGTCAAGATCATATGCGTAAGCATCTTCTGGGGTCCGGCCCAACACCCGAAGGTACAGGGATAACTGCTCCACTTGGCGGGTCAAGGTGTCAATCTGCTCAGCGTGAGTGGGACTCCGAACGCAGGCAGCCCAATCGGTCATCATCACCGAGCTGGGAACCATGTCTTCAAGAAAGAATGTGGCCCGAGTCTGAGGACCGATGGTGCGGGGCACCCACCAGATGCGAAAGGCCTCGCTCGTACTAGGACCCGAAGATAGTGTCTGGCCATCCTCCCCCGCGAACATGATCTCCGAAGGTTGAGAATCCAACGGTCAGGAGGTAGTGAAAGGAAGGGAGTGCGGGATGCGGATCTCTCCATTGACGCATCTGAATGCGCGCTCTCCCAGATACATCACCCAGCCCCCGACACTCTACAAAGTAAGGCGGCGGGTGGAAAGTGCGAACTCCGGGCCGGAAGTGTCAACGTTGGGTTCTTTCGTCTTTCCCGATATTGTCCTTTTCCGATTTTAGCCTTTGTTATTAGATGATGTTTGGAAAAGGTCGGCATGAGTGTCGACGGAGTTTTGAAAGATCATTTTTTTTATGATGAGCCAATTAACCAGAGTCGCCAGTTGGTATATTTGAAATGGATGTACCAACTCATCCGAGTTTCGTTTTCGTAAATCGCTGGCTCATATGTGACTCCGAATTAATTGGTCTGCGAACCGAGATTCATAGAGTTTGGGGGCTTGCTTAAGCGAGGGGAAGGTGTTAGGCACCCCCCGACTTCCGTGAAACACGGTTACCGCAATCTTGATACTTTCCTATCCTTTAATTCATGAAATGTGTATATATGTGTGTGTGTGTGTGTGTGTGCTTATGCGAATGTTGTGGTGAGTTCTTTCGTGAGAGATGAAACATTTGGCCTTTTATTGAGAAATCGTGTTTTATTTTGGGAATGTTTTAGAACGTCGTTTCCGTTAGTACAAGAGAGCTCCTTTATTTATGAGAAAGGTTTTGATTTTACTCGTCAAGAACTATGAGATCTTTATTAGGCGTCGTTTTGACAAAACGTGAATTTCCTTAACCTTAACCAAAATAGGAATCGAGATTTATACGTTGCTTTCATAAATGATGGGCAATTTCTAGGATCTCTTTCGCCCTATTTATCAAGGTTTAGTAAAACGTTTCGTTCATTCATGAAAGCCATTTTTTGGTGATGGTTGAAAATGATTTCCCTTGGCCTTCTCGTTTAATAGGAATCGACGTTTATTAACACTTCCAATTTTTAGCCTCGTGATTCTAATAACCTAGCTTGTTTGATTTTAGTAAAAAAACTTTCATCGTTTAATCTTTGAAATCATTTTTTCGTGTTACAAAATCTAATCACGCATAACACGCGCCGGGGGCTATTCATGGGCATGTAAGCCATCAAAACATCCCCGAACGCCAACAATCACATATTCCACTATTAAGGGGCCTTAAACCCGATTCTCGCCTTAACGTCGTTTTAAGGCCCGACGATTACATATTTACAATCAAGGATAATCGATCCTACTACATATACCTAGATTGTCCATCATCGGATTTGGACCACGGGGTCGCGTTCCTAGGCTCACATCCATAATTTTTACACTCCCACAAAATAGATATTACAAAAATTACACAAGCAAAAAATTCACCAAATGGATATCATCGGGTCATTAGGAAGAAATTTGTTCCGCTGGAACCCTCACTAATAATCCCTAATCCATGTATCCTCAATAATATACAAGAAGAAATTGCATTTAATGTAACCCAAATGACCAAAAGCTTAACAAAATGATATATCAAAAATGCTATAAAAGAGGGCTTTTCACCTTGCAAATGTTACCACGATTCGTACCAACTCGTATATTGAATGAAGTAGAAAATATATATGCTACAATCTAATCAAAAGAGTATAATTTCTCTCTTTTTTCTCTCTTTTCTCTCCTTTCCCGAGCTATCTTTGTTGCTGTTTTTCTCTTCCTTTTCTTCCCAAAACTGCTGCTGTCCACCCCCTGGATGAAATGAAGAAACTGAGCTGAAATAGGCTGGCTGGCCCACCAGCCACTCAGCTTGGTTTCGAGTTCCGTGTTTTCAAAAGGCGCACTCATTGGCCACAGATCAATCTGCGGCTGGCTGGCTTGACTTTCTCGATTTTTGTGTTACGCCTCAATTCTCATGTCGTGATGTCGGTTTTTGCCGACATGTTCGTATTTTGTAGTCCGGGAATTACTGGGAGACGTGCCACATCATTCGGGAATGCTCAAATCGGACAGCCTTGTTTTCACGTCGGTTTCGGTTGTAAATCGTCGCGGTGGCGTCGAGTGTTCGTACTTGTCCATCTTTTGCTCTCGCAGGCCGGTTCATTTGACGGATTTGCCCTCCTGTCAGCGTTAGTATATGAAGTGCAAAATTTGGGTGTCTACAGCTGCCCCTCTTTATCATGTTTATGAAATGTTAAATGAAATGAACATGATAAAGAAATAGACACCCGACGCATGAATGACAGTTCACAAGAATGACAATACATACATGATGCAGCACATGCAACTTACGATGCAACACAAGATATAAGGCATGCAAAACATTCGTAAAGGTGTCAATGCATCAATCCCCGCCCGCCTTGTTAGTCGACGGGTTTCGTCTTCCAATCGATCGTCTTGTTTACGCCGGGTCTCGTATCCGGTCGTCAGTCTCGTGATCACCGGGTCTCGTATCCGGTTGATCGTCTTGTGAGTGTCGGGTGTCGTCTCCGGTCGCTCGTCTCATAACTGCCGGGTCTCGTCTTCGGTCGATTGTCTTGTCGGGGCCGGGTCTCGTATCCGGTCACCCATCTCGTAATCGCCTTATTCCATCGCATTGTCCTCAAAGGAAGTTATTCTCCAGACTAGCTTGAAAAGCATCCTTGGAGTTCGTCCTCGTACATCGTCCATGGCAGCCATCGCTTTTGACTCAGATAGGTTAGGACCTTGACACCGAACCTGCATGGATCACGTACAGAGTTATCATCTATTCAATGCATGTGACACAACATTTAAAATATAAATTTGATGAAAAATGACCCCTGTACAGTCTTTTGATACTGTTCTACATATGTCATCATTTGTCGGGGTCTGCTTGGATCTCCGCCCTTCCTAGGGATTGTTCATTTTTTTGGATATCGGCCCCTCCCAGGGGTTGTTGATTTTTGGATACCAGCCCTTCCCAGGGGTCGTTGATTTTTTTGGATACCAGCCCTTCCCAGGGGTCGTTTGATTTTTTGGATACCAGCCCTTCCCAGGGGTGTTAGTTGTTTGGATCTCAGCCCTTCCCAGGGTGTTAGTTGTTTGGATCTCAGCCCTTCCCAGGGTGTTAATTGATTGGTTGGATACCAGCCCTTCCCAGGGTGTTAGTTGATTGGTTGGATACCAGCCCTTCCCAGGGTGTTAGTTGATTGGTTGGATACCAGCCCTTCCCAGGGTGTTAGTTGATTGTTTGGATACCAGCCCTTCCCAGGGGTCGTTGATTTTTTGGACACCAGCCCTTCCCAGGGATCGTTGATTTTTTGGATACCAGCCCTTCCCAGGGGTCCTTGATTTTTTTTTGGATACCAACCCTTCCCAGGGGTCGTTGATTTTTTTTTTTGGATACCAGCCCTTCCCAGGGGTAGTTGATATTTGGATACCAGCCCTTCCCAAGGATCGTTGATTTTTTCGATACTAGCCCTTCCCAGGGATCGTTGATTTTTGGATACCAGCCCTTCCCAAGGATCGTTGATTTTTTTGGATACCAGCCCTTCCCAGGGATCGTTTGATTTTTTGGATACCAGCCCTTCCCAGGGGTGTTAGTTGTTTGGATCTCAGCACTTCCCAGGGTGTTAGTTGTTTGGATCTCAGCCCTTCCCAGGGTGTTAGTTGTTTGGATCTCAGCCCTTCCCAGGGTGTTAATTGATTGGTTGGATACCAGCCCTTCCCAGGGTGTTAGTTGATTGGTTGGATACCAGCCCTTCCCAGGGTGTTAGTTGATTGGTTGGATACCAGCCCTTCCCAGGGTGTTAGTTGATTGTTTGGATACCAGCCCTTCCCAGGGGTCGTTGATTTTTTGGATACCAGCCCTTCCTAGGGATCGTTGATTTTTTTGGATACCAGCCCTTCCCAGGGGTCGTTGATTTTTTTTTTGGATACCGGCCCGTCCCAGGGGTCGTTCATTTTTTTTTTTGGATACCAGCCCTTCCCAGGGATCGTTGATTTTTTGGATACCAGCCCTTCCCAGGGATCGTTGCTTTTTGGATACCAGCCCTTCCCAGGGATCGTTGATTTTTTTGGATACCAGCCCTTCCCAAGGATCGTTGATTTTTTTTTTTTTGGATACCAGCCCTTCCCAGGGGTCGTTGATTTTTGGATACCAGCCCTTCCCAGGGATCGTTGATTTTTTGGATACCAGCCCTTCCCAGGGATCGTTGATTTTTAGATACCAGCCCTTCCCAGGGATCGTTGATTTTTTGGATACCAGCCCTTCCCAGGGATCGTTGATTTTTTTGGATACCAGCCCTTCCTAGGAATCGTTGATTTTTTGGATACCAGCCCTTCCCAGGGATCGTTGATTTTTTTGGATACCAGCCCTTCCCAGGGTGTTTGATTTTTGAGTGATTTCTTGAAGTGGGATGGGTGATCGGCTTCTGTCCTGGATCCCCCACCAACATCGTCCACGTACCATGTCGTAAAAGCCATCACGATCTGATCATTTGTGAGGTTGAAAGCGACGTGCTTGTACTTTCCCCTGAAGATTTTCATTTTAATCGTACATGTATGCACGCAAAAGATGTTATGCATGCAAAAGATGTTATGCATGCTCTGGCAGATATGTTATGGACAGATGCATGTGCGCAACATATGTTTAAATAGAAATGACCCCTGTTCAGTCAAATGATACGATTCGACCGTCGTCATTGTTTGCCAATATTTGAATGGATCACGCCTCGTCGTGAAGTGTAGTTTCTAGACGTCAACATTGGTTTGGCACTCTTCCTGTTCTTGGTCGTCTTCATTTCATCGAGTTGAGGCAGTCTGTTTCGCTCTCTGTGATGATCGACAGCTATGTTGGGCTCCTTGGCCTTTTGATCATTCCTGTTGGCCGATATGCTGTTGTCCCGCATTATCTCATCCTTGTATATGCTCATGCACGTGGATCATTTGAATGTCGAGGCGGTGATAGTCAGGATTGGGGAGAGGCCCAATGCCGAAGAGTTCTGTGCAGCCTCAGCTTCCTTCCATTTCACGATTCTCAACTGCCCCTGCCTTGGCGCGTGTTGTTACTAAAGATTTCTGTCGAAAGCTCGCGATGTTGACCGTGCCGAGTTATCCACAGTTGTGCCAGATCCTGCATATCAGACGACTAACAAATGCCAAAACTTGAAGGCTTGGGCCGCTGGTGTTAGTTCAACACAAAGATATTATAATCTCGACAAAAGATTAAATGCAGTCAAAGCACATGAAATTGAATGTCTGTTGATCGCACAATCTAGCAAGTTGTGAACCGTGCATGTACTAGATTGGAAGCTATTTTCGATCCTTCGTGAGTTGATGATTTTCTATTTAACGAGTTATGAAATCATAAGAAGACCTTCAAGCATTCATGGTCATTGTACGTGAGTAAGGTCGAATTCAAAAGAACTACCTTCCCTCGTCAAAGGTATTCTGTCTCCATTCTCGACAACGTCCTTAGCAGGATTGACGTCATATGACAAATGCACTGTGCGATGCAGCATTCAGTAGGGGTTTCTCTTTCATGACTTTTTGTTTAAGGCCGAGAGTTTTTCGTATTATCCTTTCTCTTTATTAGCCCACTTCACTTGTCTCGTTTTCTTAGGCTTTTCAAAGTTACCCATTTAACGAGTTTTGGACCAATGACTCCCGAACCAGACGGTTTTGGGGTATTAGGTGTACAGACACCCCTTCGGGTTTATTTACTCGAGTAACAAAGGCCACGGTTCGAGACAAGCTGGTGGTCTGCCCCATTCATTCTTTGCTTGACCTTGCGCAAGATTCGTTTTCTTAGGCTTGAGTTACCCATGTAGCGAGTGTTAGGCCGGTGACACCCAAACCAGACGGCTTTAAGGCACCAGATGCAGAGACACCCCTTAGGCTTAATTACTCGAGTAACCCATGCCACGATTCGAATCTGCTCGGGCCTCTTCTACTGTAATGCTCGTTTTCTTAGGCTCTGAGTTACCCATGTAACAAGTGTTGGGCCAGCGACTCCCAAACCAGATGGCTTTAGGGCACCAGGTGTAGAGACACCCCTCGGGCTTAATTACCCAAATAACCCAGGCCACGATTCGAGACATTAGCTTAATAATCAATTATCGTCTGACTTCTTGATACTAGCTTGATAATTATTGACTGTCTGACTACCTGTTAATTGCCATCATCGTCGTCACAGTTTTATACCCCATACTGAAAGTTTGTGCAAATGCAAAGTGAAGGCTGTCATATGAGGTCGATTCTGTCGCAAACACTGCTTTGAATTAAGGCTTTGTACCCGATCAAAAGGTTGAATAGCCTTCTTCGTCTAATCATACTCACAATCGTGCGCCACGGTTGCTTGTCAGAATTAATCCGATTCCTATCAGGCCAAATAAAATCCCCCTTCACGCGGATCATTGTATCCCGGGAAAACTACGCTTGACAAATGCTAGATAATCGTACCGTTGAAGATTGAAGACATGAGGTAGCATTTGATGATGATGGTGCATGTTGATGGGATTGTCGCATGGTGCCAATTTGCACGTCATCAATTCCCGGGTAGTGACACTTGCCCCAGTGTTAAGTTGCTTTTCTTGTGATCTTCCTCGTACCGGTCGCATCGGTATCTCGCTGGGCTAACAAAAGATCCGGTCCTTTGACTGGTTGAAAGGTTTGAGGGATTTTTTTTTTTTGAGATTTTTTTTTTGCCCCTACTCCGGGTTCTTTGTGACCGTTAGGGGTTCTGATGTTTGATGGCGAAGGTTTGGTCTAAGTCGGTTTTGGGTTTACCTTTGACCCATCCTTTGATCTCGTCAGGCGTATTGCCGATATCTGTCTCGTCCTGCTCAATCGCCATCAGATCGAAATCTAGCTTTATACCAAAATCGTGATCCTTCTTCAAATTTGGTCTATTGCTTGTCAAGCTAGAATGCCTCAAATCGGGGTACTGCCATAAAACAATAAATGCTTGTCATATATATAAAACATTTCAACACATGATCTTCTTTTTGGATAACATGACAAAAAATCGACACTATGAGCGTCTTTGCAGGGATTTGAAATAAAACTCAAAATTTTAAAACCCATTGATCCTCTACTGGCCGGGATTCACTGCCCCCATCATGCTTAGGTAGAGGATTGACTTTAACATTTGGGTGACCCTGGCTGTTCCACCACGATTTCCCCATTATCAATCAAGTCCTGAATTTTGTGCTTTAGCGTCCGACATTCCTGCGTATCATGACCAGGGGAACCTGAGTGATAGGCGCATCGCTTGCTTGGGTCAAATCTTCTCCCATTCGGGTCACTTGGAGGTGCCAACTCGACTATTTTCCTCTGGGCCATCAATACGGTCAACACCTGCTCAAGAGGATCCCCGAGTGGGGTGAATACTCGATTTTTCGAGGTCTCGAATCTTCTTCGCCCATCCGCCCTATGATCAGTGAAGTTAGGCCGTCGGGATGGCCCCACTCTCTGCACCTGTACTGGAGGATTGTTTTCTGCCCTTCTAGATGATCCCTGCAAGATGAGGGAAACATCCTCCTCCTTTTTCTTTTGGATTCTACGGGAAGTGTTGCCATAGTTTCCACTTTGGATTTGTTCTACAACTGTTTCCAAAGCCGTGAAATCCCGAATCTTACCAGACTTCAACCCTATGTCCACCATCTCTCCGTGTTTAATCATCTCGGCAAAAGGCCTACCAATCCCTGATATAACCCGCTCATAATAAGGTGCCTCCTGAATATCCACGAAGGTCATCACCATCTCCGACTCGCTCATTGGGGGATTCACCTGTGCAGCCATACCCCTCCATCGATGTGCATAATCCCTGAAAGATTCTTTTGTCTACTTCTTGATCTTCGTCATTTGGTATCTATCAGGGGCCAATTGCTCTTGGAAGCTATAATGTGTTAAGAAGGTGTGGGCCAATTCCTCCCAATTGTGGATCTGGGCATTGTCAAGACGGGCATACCAGATTCTCGCTTCTCCAGTCAAACTCTTTTGGAAAAGTTGCATCCTTAAACCCTCGTCTTCTACATAAGATCCCAGCTCCCCAATGTAGATTTTCAAATGGGTATAAGGATCCCCCTTCCCATTGTATTTTTCAAATTCGGGGATTTTAAATTTCTCCAGGTATCTGGTTCCGGGGAAGACACATAAATCTGAATAGTTAACCCTGCCTAGGGATCCTATGCCTTTCATAGATTGGATACTTTCCTCCATTTGTTTCATTTTCTTTCGCAGATCGTCTGTATCTCCCTCTTCCGGGATAGTAATCATTGTCTTGTTATGTACGGGAATGGCCTTTGGGACGACTGGCTCGCCCTTAGGTTGGGGTGGATCTTCCTTAGGTGGATCCTGTCGAGGTATCAATTGTTCTCTCAGCATTATGGCCATTTCTAACATCTGCTTCTTGAAATCATCAAATTCCTCCCTAGATATGGAACCAAGATTAGTAGATGGAATATCAGCCATTTCTGATGTAGAGTTCTGAGCCCCTTTAGATTGCGAACGTGTTTGAGGAGCAATCCTACAGAAACAATGGTTCAAAGTTTAGTCCTGGGCAATGAAAGGATATGGATGCATGCTAAAGCTGTAATCTTTGTGCTTTTGGGTTTTTTAATCTTTCTCTGCAAAACAACATGTTAGTAGTCCCTTATTGCAATAATAATTGATAGACATGACTTATTATGCCTTCCCAACTATTCCCTGCAAAACACGGAGGTCAGCACTTTCTTTTAACAACAGGGAAGGTATATGACAGTCGTATGCCAATTACATGACATTTATTTTGACTGAATGATAAAAGGGTATGAAGAAGCTTCCCTTTCGTTAGGTTTATCAGAGGCTGACCTACCCTAGGGTTACTCTCGCGGGCTTTTCGGCATGAAGGTTCCCATATCTTCGCAATCTACTCGTCTGAATCCTTTCGATTGGAGCGGATATGGGTGGTGCGTTTCCTGAGCCATCTCCGGGGAGCAGCCCCTTCGAGTCCAGTAATAAGCAACCGACAGGTTCGCCTCAGGAGGAGGTACACTCTCAATATACATTCACATTCATCGTCCTCACCGTATGCAAATGATTTACTTTAAAGTAAAGCAATCTCATTCAATCATTCACTTATTTGGGCAAAACACATATTCACACAACAAAAAAACGATCAAAATATCGTATGCACACACATATTCATAAATTTTTGAAGGATAGGATAGCATCAAGATTTGAACGCGGCTTAAGCCCTCTAATGTCCCCAGCAGAGTCGCCAGCTGTCGACGCCGGGTTCTTTTGTCTTTCCCGATATTGTCCTTTTCCGATTTTTCCCGAGTAACATAAACCTAGCCCAACCAAACAGTCAGCCAAAATCTAAGACCCAATCCGATGAAATCGACAGGGGTACGGCAATATCTGGCAGATCTCCATCAGGACTTGAGAAGAGAAAGAAGGCGAAATGTCAAAATCGTCGTCAACTGGATAAAACGAAAATCCAATGAAGGGCAATGATACGACGAAAAGGGAAAATGACTAAATTTAAATGCATGCCTATATATATAAGTCATTTTATTACAAGATTTCTCTTTCGATAACCGATGAAACTAGCATAGTCTATGCAGGAAATAAAATAATCTACAAATCTGAAACTAGCTGAAGCAGGATGGACAAAGTGGTGGATAGATCTGAAGCATCAGCATCCCCTGCAATCTGCTGCCCCATCATATCAATGCGGTCCAGTAAAGCAGTGGCTCGGCTGACAGTCCCAGAATGAGCATCTATAACTGCCCTGGTCTGAAATACAATGGCCTCTCTGTCAGCAATGACAGCGTCTCTAGCCAGAATGGCATCATCTCTCTCAACGAGAGCGGCATCCCTCTCGGCCTCAGCAGTAATCAAGGCCAGACGGAGTCGGGTATCCTCAGTAACCCGACTTGGGTCAAAATCAGCTGAGATGGAGTGGTCTGCGGTATCTTCTGGGAAAATCACTCCAAAGTCATCAAAGGCCCCAGCTTGACTCAAACCGACCGGATCCGAGTCTCCGCGCAACCACTGCACGTAAGCAAATGTCTGGAAGTGGCAACCCTCACTATATTCGGCGGAGATCCTGCGAGACCAAAGATCATATACCCGCAGTAGGTCCCTCTCTATCTGGGATGATATAAGGAATCGGTAGGCGGCTGCACCCGTGAAAGGATGAAAATCCTGTGTCTGATCAAACTGCCCTATAACCGCCAAGGGATGATAAGTCGTCACGCCCCTCAAGCCAGCAATGGGGATGAAATCCAGGTCGGGCACGTGAGTCAAGAAGCTCATAAAGAAGCAATAACCCGAATAGACCAATAGATGAAAGGGATCCTCAATGACCGACAAAAATGATGTCCAGGAGGCTGCATCAGTACAGCTCACGGGACGAAACGAAAATTGCGTGGTTATGTCATGGCTAAAGCAAAACCCTTGGCGACGGAAGTGGCCGATGGGACTGAGATGACTCATGAACCACACGTACAACAAAGTCGAGCTCCCTCTGAATAATCTGCCACGAAAAGACTGGCAATATGAGGCTGACATGTAGGTATCCGCCAATATCATGGGAAGAATGGTGTGATCCTCCTAAAGGGCTCGAACGGCCGCGACAACCCGCATGTCCAACTGATCAGGTCCTGCGGGCAAGTACAAAACGGAGACGACACAGGCCATCAGAACGTCTACTCTCAAGGCACCCCAGTGCTCCTCGGACATGGAAAAATCATCGAAGAAAAGACGAAAACTGTCAGGTGAACCGAATCGGTCAATCAAGAACTGAATGGGAACCATATGGTCTGATGTGATCACCGGTAACAAGACAGCCCTCCGTAAACCGGTGAAAGTCAAAAACTGACGGCGCATGGAACCAACTGTAACCCTAGCACAAGGGCCATCCAAAGGCAAGCCGGTGAAGCGAGCATACTCCTGGAGGGTGGGGGCCAGCTCCACTGTTCCTAACCTGAACACTTGACGGGCAGGGGCCCAATAGCTCAGAATACCCTCCACAAAGCCCGCTGGCACCTGAAAGGATAATAAGGACCAAGAATGTTCCAAAAGGCCATCTGTGATAACCCTGTCGGCCGGCGATAAACTGTCCAACCAACGGAGGAGACTGCCGACCAACCCTGTAGGAGGAATGGAGTCCAAACGTACCACGACATCTGAGGACGACATCTGTGAAAAAATAGTATCAAAAAGACTGTACAGGGGTCATTTTCTATCCATAAATAAAAAGCATGCATCGTACAAATAATAATGAGACGAATGAATTTCATAGACATAAAAGATAAAAGATGTGCATAAATGAGTAAATGAGTTCAGTACATAGTGCATAAAATGAAAAAAATAAAAAATAAAACTAAACAGGTGCAGGTACAAAAGCCCTATCCTATCCTGATCTAAATAAAATCAATCTCATCTATAAAGACGGGATCCTCGAACTGATCCCCTGGGGTCGTCGAAGTCGGAGGCCCAAAGTTCATGTCAGGGATATATGGCTGCGCTGTGGCATCAGATGAGCTTGGGCCCGCATCATAACCAGCACCGTCGGGATCGTAGGCATAAGCATCCTCTGGAGTCCGGCCCAACACCCGAAGATATAGAGACAACTGGTCTACCTGACGGGTCAGAGTGGTGATCTGCTTGGCATGGGTAGGGCTCCGAACACAGGCTGCCCAGTTAGTCATCATCACCGAGCCGGGGACCATATCCCCGAGGAAGAATGTGGCCCGGGTCTGAGGACCGATAGTGCGGGGCACCCACCAAGTACGGAAAGCATCACTCGTACTGGGACCCGTCGAAAGCATACGGCCATCCTCCCCTGCAAGCATGATCTCCGAAGGCTGAGAATCCAGCGGCCAGGAAGTAGTGAAAGGAAGGGAATGCGGGATGCGGATCTCTCCTGTAACGCATCTGAATGCGCGCTCCCCCAGGTACATCACCCATCCTCCAATAGTCTGCAAAGTGAGGCGACGGGTGGAAAGTGCGAACTCCGGGCCGGTTGGATATCCATCTGTGAACCCTACATCCAGATGCTCGGAAAGATAAGGCCTCCAGACGACCCCTACAGCAGTGATCAGCTCCAGCTGAATGCGGCAATGGGCAAAACTGCCGGACACTGGGACCTCCTCCAGGGTGCTGTGGTGCCATCGCCGACCCCGGGGATAGGTATCCAAGCCGAGGGTAGTGACGGGCCTCAGACAGGGAAGACGCTCGTAGGCCCAGAACTGTTGAACAGAACAAGGCAGAGCATGAGTAACCAACAAAAGTAGAAAAGAGAAATGAAATGACGGGAAATACAATAAGAAAAAGGAAGAAAAACCTCACCAGCACGAAGTGATAGAATCCGAGCCAAGCATATGTATGGCCCTCCGAGCGTAGACGCATACCGTGGAGGAAATAAGCAAAGGTGAATGACCCCCAATCATAGTCACTAATACGGTCCACGTCTCTGACGGCTCCTACGACGCTGAAATGAATGGTGGAGGAGTTGTTCCCTAGGAAACAACCCCTCATAATGGTCAGGAACAAGCGTCGTAGCAGAATGTCTCGGGTGCCCTGATCCACTGGAATAGGCACTGCGTACAGACCCCCGACAGCATCGACAGCCAAAGCACCGGACCGAATGCTACGGGCCTTAAAGACCCGATCCTCAGCGGCGAAGCCCAGTAAAGCCCGGACCTATGCTGGAGTGATGTCAAGATCCAGAGGGACGCGGGATCCAGTGAACTCGATGCCCGTGATGTACCTCCAGTCCCAGGGAGTCAGCACAACCTCACAGTCAAGAAGGTGAAGAGACTGCGTCTGGTGGAACCAGCGCTCAGATAAGGCCCTCATGTAACCCAGGGGCACTGGCGGGGAATGATGGTGAAGAAGTGACGAAAGCCCCAGGAGTCCACCACCGCCTGGTACTCACTATGCAGAGCTGTATAGAGGGAATATATTATGAACCAGTTACCCCTCGGCTGAGTAAACTCGGGCACCTGGGACAATCACCAATGGGTCAGTCCAGACAAAAGGAGAATTGAGAAATTGAGAATGAAATGAGAATGGAATTGAATATACCTCATTAGCTACAAGAGATGCCGAGGGGTGACGACTGAGATCACGACCCAAAAGATCGGGTATCTGCACAGGGGCGCTAGGAGGAGCCTGATGAGTAGATGGAGCCGGTGTGCTGGAGGATGGCCCCTCTGCCACGACCTCCAGAGAAGCAGCATCCTCAACGTCCGGATGATCGGGACGGATGACAACCTCCGCCAAGCGGCGAGCCTGACGGGTCCGAGGAAGAACAAGGGCAGGTGCAGCCCTACGACGGCGAACACCTGATGTCCGAGACGCAGAGGACCTGCTAGGAGCATCGGGATCCATAGCTGGAACAGAACAGGCAAGGAGGAAGGTAAGGTCCCTTTTTTTCAAAAAATTATGCCACAAATATTCCAATATTTATCGTAGAATTAATGCAACATGATGCATGTTTATTATATATAAAAAAAAAAATTGGCAGAGTTCCGTCTGTAAAATGGACATCCCAGGCATAAGCCAAACATGTTTTCCATCAATCCAAGCCTCAAACAGATCAAAGTTGCATTCATATGTGTAATTACAGCATGTAAAGTACCATAATGCATGATTTTCTTTCAAAAAAGGAATAACAGTATGTGGGACCACATCATGAGCATAAAATAGGACTCACACAGTTGATACATAGCATGTATATACAATAATACATAGCATAACATTGTAAAGCATACATTTCTATCTCTAACCATGCAAATAGCCAAATGTATAGCAAAACATTGACGAAATTGAAAAGTGAACGGTCAAAGTGTTACCTGTAGCGCGTAGATCGATCCTACCGAAGCAGTTCTTGCAGAAAGGTTGGAAAATCCGGCAAAGGGCCCTTGCAAACAAGCAAAATCGCAAAAATCTATGTGGGGTACGAGGTTGAAAGTGACAGATCTGGAAATGGCGAGCCGCTTAAGAAGCCCGATCTTGGCCGCAGATTCATCTGCGGCTGGCCCTGGTGGGTCCCCCTGGTTCCCTTGCGGCCGTTTGATGTGTTTAGTGAAAATAAATTACGAGATGGGTGACCGGCGACGATACCTGGCCCCGACGAGACAATCGACCGGCGACGATAACCGTCGATTGCGAGATGGATGTCCGGCGATGAAAATCGGCTCCGACAAGATAACCAACCGGCGACGATAACCGGGGGTTACGAGATGGGTGACCGGCGATGATACCCAGCCCCGACGAGACGATCGACCGGCGACGATAACCGGCGATTACGAGATGGATGTCCGGCGACGAAAACCGGCTCCGACAAGATAACCAACCGGCGACGATAACCGGGGGTTACGAGATGGGTGACCGGCGACGATACCCGGCCCCGACGAGACGATCGACCGGCGACGATAACCAGCGATTACGAGATGGATGTCCGGCGACGAAAACTGCCTCCGACAAGATAACCAACCGGCGACAATAACTGGGGGTTACGAGATGGGCGACCGGCGACGATACCCGGCCCCGATAAGACAATCGACCGGCAATGATAATCGGCGATTACGAGATGGATGTCCGACGACGAAAACCGGCTCCGACAAGATAGCCAACCGGCGACGATAACCGGAGGTTACGAGATGGGTGACCGACGACGATACCCGGCCCCGACAAGACAATCGACCGGCGACGATAACCGGCTATTACGAGATGGATGTCCGGCGACGAAAACCGGCTCCGACAAGATAACCAAC
Source organism: Aralia elata (assembly GCA_034770075.1). Taxonomy (NCBI): domain Eukaryota; kingdom Viridiplantae; phylum Streptophyta; class Magnoliopsida; order Apiales; family Araliaceae; genus Aralia; species Aralia elata. The sequence goes on along the minus strand of CM068387.1, from coordinate 34,821,715 downwards.
CGGCGACGATACCCGGGGGTTACGAGATGGGTGACCGACGACGATACCCGGCCCCGACGAGACAATCGACCGGCGACGATAACCGGCGATTACGAGATGGATATCCGGCGACGAAAACCGGCTCCGACAAGATAACCAACCGGCGACGATAACCGGGGGTTACGAGATGGGTGACCAGCGACGAAACCCGGCCCCGACAAGACGATCATCCACATCGACACCCTTTTATGAATGTTTTGCATCCATTGCATCCTACGTTGCATGATAAATCATATGTGTTGCATCACGTATGTATTGTCATCCTTGTGCACTGTCATTCATGCATCGAGTGTCTATTCTTTATCCTGATCATTTCATTTAAACACTGCATAAACAAGATAAAGAGGGGCAGCTGTAGACACCCATTTTTTGCGTTCCCTGTACTAACCATGACAAGAGGGCAAAATCGTCAATTGAACTAGCTTGCGAGAGCGAAGGAATGGGCACAAGTGCGAACGTCCAGAACCACCGCAATGATTGGCGACCAAAGCTGACGTGACAATAAGGCCATCCGAAACGGGCATTCCCGAATAAGGTGGCACTTCTCCCGGAAATTCTCGGACTGCAGAATACGAGCCTGTCAGCGGAAACCGATGTTACGGCACGAAAATCGAGGCGTGGCACGAAAATCGAGAAAGTCAAACCGTCTAGCCGCGGATTGATCTGCGGCCAAATAGTGCGCCTTTTGAAAACACGGAACTCGAAACACGGAACTCAAAATCAGGTGAGTGGAAGGCAGGCGGCCAGCCAGCCGCAAATTGATCTGCGTCCAGCCACAGATCAATCTACTGCTGGCTTTGGCCAGCCTATTTCAGCTTAGTTTCGTGCAGCATATAGGGAGTTGAGAAATTTTGAGGAAGAAGGAGTCCAGCAGCAAAGAGCACGGAAATAGAGAGGAAAAAGTGAGAAATTTTGCAATCAAATAGGAAGAAAAGAGAGAAAAAAGAGAGGATTTATTTCTTTTGATTTTGATTGTATCAAATACACTCCTTATCCTATTCGAATACACAAGTTCACATCCATTTGAGATCAATTGCAAGGTGAAAATTCCTATTTGTTCTAGCAATTTATATCATATTGATTGGTTAAATTAGATGTAATTTTCATGTATCTTGTTGAACAATCATGGATTAGGGATCATTAGTGAGGGTTCCATCGGAACAAAATTCTTCCTAATAACCCGAGGATATCCAATTGATGAAATTTCTAGCTTGTTTATGGTGATTCATTGGGTGTAATTTATTTGGATTGTCATTTTCGGATATCACGGTGTATTAGATAAATCCGGGTTGGTTAGTTATGTAGTATTCATTTTGTGGGCATGTAGTAATCTCGTGTGAGCCTAGGAATTCGACCCCGTGGTCCAAATCCAATGATGGACGTTTTGATGTATGTGATAGATTCAAGATGCTCATGTTGTAACATGTAACCGTCGGGCCTTAAAACGACGCTAAGGCGAGAATCGGGTTTAAGGCCCCGTATTAGTGGAATATGTGATTGTTGGCATTCGGGGATATTTTGATGGCTTACATGCCCATGAATAGCCCCGACGCGTGTTTATGCTTGATAGATTTTGTGACACAAAAATGATTTCAAAGATTAAACGATGAAGGTTTTTTTATTAAAATCAAACAAGCTAGGTTATTAGAATCACGAGGCTAAAAAATTGGAAGAGTTAATAAATGTCGATTCCTATTAAACGAGAAGGCTAAAGAAGAAATCGTTTTCAAACGTCAAAAAATGATTTATAAAAATAAGTAACATTTTATTAAACCTTGATACATAGGGCGAAAGAGATCCTAGAAATTGCCCATCATTTATGAAAGCAACGTATAAATCTCGATTCCTATTTCGGTTAAGGTTTAAAAGAATTCACGTTTTATCAAAACGACGCCTAATAAAGATTCATAGTTTTGACAAGTAAAATCAAATCTTTCTCATGAATGAAGGAGCTCTCTCGTACTAACGGAAACGACGTTCTAAAACATTCCCAAAACAAAAACACGATTTCTCAATAAAATGCCAAATGTTTCATCTCTCATGAAAGAACTCACCACAACATTCACATAAGCGCACACACACACACGCACGTATACACATTTTATGAATCAAAGGATAGGAAAGTATCAAGATTGCGGTAACCGCGTTTCACGGAAGTCGGGGGGTGCCTAACACCTTCCCCTCTCTTAAGCAAGCCCCCGAACTCTATGAATCTCGATTCGCAGACCAATTAATTCGGAGTCATATATGAGCCAGCGATTTATAAAAAATAAAAACTCGGATGAGTTGGTACATCCATTTCAAATATACCAACTGGCGACTCTGGTCAATTGGCTCATCATAAAAAACGATCTTTCAAAAACTCGTCGACATCAATGCCGACCTTTTCCCAAAAAATCATCCAATCAAAGGCTAAAATCAGAAAAGGACGATATCGCGAAAGAGGCGAGAGAAACCGGCGTCGACAGCTGGCGACTGGCGACGCCGGGTTTCTCCTCTCTTTGTTCTTTTCCGATTTTTAGCCTTTGATTGAATGATTTTTGGAAAAGGTCGGCATTGATGTCGATGGGGTTTTGAAAGATCATTTTTTATGATGAGCCAATTAACCAGAGTCGCCAGTTGGTATATTTGAAATGGATGTACCAACTCATCCGAGTTTCATTTTTTCGTAAATCGCTGGCTCATGTGTGACTCCGAATTAATTGCTCTGCGAACCGAGATTCATAGAGTTCGGGGGCTTGCTTAAGCGAGGGGAAGGTGTTAGGCACCCCCCGACTTCTGTGAAACATGGTTACCGCAACCTTGATGCTTTTCCTATCCTTTAATTCTTGAATGTGTGTGTGTATGTGCGCGTGTGTGTGTGTGCCTATGTGAATGTCGTGGTGAGTTTGCATGAAGAATCGTTTTGGATTTTTAGGGAAAATCGTGCTTTGGGAGTGCTTTAGAATGTCCTTCGGCTTATACGAGAAAGCTTGATTCTTTATGAGAAAGGTTTGATTTTAATTGTCAAAACTATGAGATTTTTCATTAAGTGTTGTTTTGGCAAAACATGAATTTAGTAAACCTTAGCCAAAATAGGAATCGAGATTTATACGTTGCTTTCATAAATGATGGGCAATTTCTAGAATCTCTTTCGCCCTATATATCAAGGTTTAGTAAAACATTTATTTCTTTTTATAAAAACCATTTTTGTGGCATTTGAAAACAACTTCTCTTTAGCTTTCTGGTAGAATAGGAATCGACTTTCATTAGCATTTCTAATTTTTAGCCTCGTGATGCTAATATCCTACTTTGATTGATTTTAGAAAAATCTTTATTGTTTTGGCTTTGAAGATCTTTTCTTTGGTGTTACAAATCAAATTGAGCATCAAAACGCGTAGGGGGCCATTCACGGGCATGTAAGCTTTCAAAATACCCCGAACGCCAACAATCACATATTTCACTATTACGGGGCCTTAAACCCGATTTTCAACTTGGTATCGTTTTAAGGCCCGACGATTACATGTTTACAATCAAGGATAATCGATCCTATTACATACCCCAAAATTGTCCATCATCGGATTTGGACCACGGGGCCGCGCTCCTAGGCTCACATACACAATTCTTACACACCCCTAAAATGGATATTACAAAAATTAACAAGCTAAAATTCACCAAATGGATATCATCGGGTCATTAGGAAGAATTTTGTTCCATTGGAACCATCACTAATAATCCCTAATCCATGTATTCTCAATAATATACAAGAAAACTACATTTAGTATAATCCAAAATGATAAAAATTTAACAAAATGATATAACAAAACTGCTATAAAAAGAATTCTTTTTCACCTTGCAAATGACACCACGATGCGTATAAACTCGTATATTAATTAGAGTAGAGAATATATGTGATACAATCTCACAAAAGAGATATAATTCCTCACTATTTTCTCTCTTTTCTCTCCCTAATTCGCTGTTGCTGTTGCTGTTTTTCCCTCTTCTTCCGCTGCTGCCACCCCCTAGATGAAATGAAGAAACTGAGCTGAAATAGGCTGGCCTAGGGCAGCCGTAGATTGATCTGCGGATGGCCGCATATTGATCTGCGGCTGGCTGGCCCACCAGCCACTCAGCCTGGTTTCGAGTTCCGTGTTTTCAAAAGGCGCACTCATTGGCCGCAGATCAATCCGCGGCTGGCTGGCTTGACTTTCTCGATTTTCATGTTACGCCTCAATTCTCGTGTCGTGATGTTGGTTTTTGCCGACATGTTTGTATTTTGCAGTCCGGGAATTACTGGGAGACGTGCCACATCATTCGGGAATGCTCAAATCGGACAGCCTTGTTGTCACGTCGGTTTCGGTTGTAAATCGTCGTGGTGGCGTCGAGTGTTCGTACTTGTCCATCTTTTGCTCTCGCAGGCCGGTTCATTTGACGGATTTGCCCTCCTGTCAGGGTTAGTATACGAAGTGCAAAATTTGGGTGTCTACAGGAAGGATACCCATCTGTGAACCCCACAACTAGATGCTCCGAAAGGTAAGGAGTCCAGACGACCTCTGCAGCGGTGATCAGCTCCAGCTGAATGCGGTAGTGTGCGAAGCTGCCAGATACAGGGACCTCCTCCAAAGTGCTATGATGCCACCGCCGACCCCATGGGTAGGTATCCAGGCCAAGAGTAGTGACAGGCCTCAGACAAGGGAGTCGCTCGTAGGCCCAGAACTGTGAACAAGAACAAAGAAAGGCATAAGTAACCAACAAATGCAGAAAAGAGAAATGAAATGATGGGAAGTACAGTAGGGAAAGAGGAAGAGAAGGCTCACCAGCAGGAAATGGTAGAATCCGAGCCAAGCATCTGTCTGTCCCTTCGAGCATAGACGAAGACCGTGGAGGAAGTAGGCAAATATGAAGGACCCCCAATCATAGTCGCCGATCCGGTCTACATCCCTGACGCTCTAACGACGCTGAAATGAATGGTAGAGGAGTTGTTCCCTAGGAAACAACCCCTCATGATGGTCAAGAACAGGCGCCGGAGCAGAATGTGCCGAGTGGCCCGATCCGCTGGGAATGGCGTCGCATATATGCCTCCAACCGCGTCGACAGCCAAAGCTCCAGACCGAATGCTGCGAGCCTTGAAGACCCGGTCCTCGGCAGCAAAGCCCAGTAAGGTGCGGACCTCCGCTGGAGTGATATCAAGATCCAGAGGGACACGGGATCCGGTGAACTCTATACCCGTGATATACCTCCAGTCCTAGGGAGTCAGCATAACCTCGCAGTCCAAGAGGTGAAGGGACTGGGTCTGGTGAAACCATCTCTCGGACAGAGCCCTCATATAACCCAGGGGCACTGGCGGGGAATGATGGTGAAGAAATGACGAAAGCCCCAGGAATCTACCACCGCTCGGTAATCACTGTACAAAGCGGTGTAGAGGGAGTAGATGTTGAACCAGTTACCCCTCGGCTGAGTAAACTCGGGCACTTGTGGAAATCACCAATGGGTCAGTCCAGATAGAACGGGAATTGAGAAATTGAGAATAAAATCAGAGTAGAATTGAATATACCTCATTAGCCACGAGAGATGCTGAGGGGTAACGACTGAGATCCCGACCCAACAGATCGGGTATCTGAACAGAGGCGCCAGATAGGGCGCGATGAGAAGAGGGAGCTGGTGCGCTAGAGGATGGCCCCTCTACCGCAACATCCGGGAGAACAGCCTCCTCAACATCGGGATGATCAGGCCGGATGACAGCCTCTGCCAATCGGCGAGCCTGACGGGTCCGAGGAAGAGCGGGGGCAGGTGCAGCCCTACCGCGGTGAACGCCCGAGGTCCAAGACGCAGAGGAGCTACTAGGAGGAAGGTAAGGAGGAAGGTAAGTTCCCTTTTTTGAATTATGTCACAAATATTCCAATACTCATCGTAGAATTAATGCAACATGATGCATGTTTATTATATGTGCATTAAAAAAAAATTGGCAGAGTTCCGTCTGTAAAATGGACATCCCATGCATAGCCAAGCATGTTTTTCAAAAATCCCAAGCCACAACAGATCAAAATTGCAGTTATATGGATAATTGCAGCATGAAAGTGACCCTAATGCATGATTTTCTTCAAAAAAAAACAACAAGAGTGTGGGACCGCATCATGAGCATAAAATATGACTTGCGTAGTTCATACATAGCATATACATGCAATAATACATGGCATAGCATGTCAAAGCATACATTTATATCTCTAAACATGCAGAATAGCAAATGTATAGCAAAACATTGACGAAATTGGAAAACAATCGGTCAAATTATTACCTGTAGCGCGTAGATCGATCTAACCAGAGCGGTTTTTGCAAAAAAGGTTGGAGAGCTCGGCAAAAGGGCGTGCAATGGTCTGAAAATCGCGTGGGGTATGAATGAAAGTGACAGATCTGGGAAGCGCCTGGCTGTTTATAGCCCCTCTGCGGCCGGGCCCAGTGCTCCCTCCTTGGTCCAATGCAAGCTTAATCGATCCTAAAGCCCATTTGACTCATAATTTGGTAATAAAATACGAGATTTTGATGAATCGGATGTCGAACACGGCTTCTCAATTCGACCGAGTGACCGGATACGAGACCCGGCACTGGCAGGACAATTGACCAGCGACGATAACCGGCGATTACGAGATGGGTGACCGGCGACGAAACCCGGCCCCGACAAGACGATCGACCGGCGACGATAACCGGCGAATACGAGATGGGTGACCGGCGACGAAACCCGGCCCCGACAAGACGATCGACCGGCGACGATAACCGGCGATTACGAGATGGGTGACCGGCGACGAAACTCGGCCCCAACAAGACGATCGACCGGCGATGATAACTGGCGATTACGAGATGGGTGACCGGCGACAAAACCCGGCCCCGACAAGACGATCGACCGGCGATGATAACCGGCGATTACGAGATGGGTGACCGACGAAGAAACCCGGCTCCGACAAGACGATCGACCGGCGACGATAACCGGCGATTACGAGATGGGTGACCGGATACGAGACCCGGCCCCGACGAGACGATCATCCGCATTGACACCCTTTTACGAATATTTTGCATGCCTTACATCTTACGTTGCATCATAAGTTATATGTGTTGCATCATATATGTATTGTCATTCTTGTGCAATGTCATTCATGCATCGAGTGTCTATTCTTTATCTTGTTCATTTCATTTAACATTGCATAAACATGATAAAGAGGGGCAGCTGTAGACACCCAAATTTTGCGTTCCCTATGCTAACCGTGACAGGAGGGCAAAATCGTCAATTGAACCGACCTGCAGGAGCGAAGAATGGGCACTAGTGCGAACACTCGATGTCACCTCGACGATTTGCAGTCAAAACTGACGTGACAACAAGGCCATCCAAAATGAGCATTCCCGAATAATGTGTCACGTCTCACAGTAATTCCCGGACTGCAAAATGCGAGCCTGTCGGTGAAAACCGACGTCACGACACGAGAATCGAGGAGTAGCATGAAAATCGAGAAAGTCAAGCCAGCCAGCCGCGGATTGATCTGCGGCCAATGAGTGCGCCTTTTGAAAACACGGAACTCGAAACACGGAAACTGAAAATCAGCTGAGTGGAGGGTTGGCCGCCAGCCTATTTCTGCTCATTTCCTCATCAGCATACAGAAGGTTGGATCAGGCAAGAGAGAAGAAGAATAGCAGCAGCAGCAGCTTGGGGATTGGAGAAAAAATAGCATAAATTTGCAACAAAAGAGGAGAGAAAGAGAGAAAAAAAGAGAGGAATAATACTCTTTTGATTTGATTGTATCACATATACTTTAACATCATTTGCAAGGTGAAAATCTCCTTATTTTTTGCAATTCTATCATATCATTTGGTCAAATTAAATGTAGTTTTTCATGTAGTTTATGGTGGAATAATGAATTAGGGATTATTAGTGAGGGTTCCACCGGAACAAAATTCTTCCTAATAACCCGATGATATTTATTTATTGATTTTTGTTTTGTTTTACGGTGCTATATTGGGCGTGGTTCCTTTAGATCGCTATCTTAGGATGTCTTGGTATTGTTAGATTATCCGTGTTGATTATTTCTTGCAATATCCGGTTGTGGGTGTGTGGAAATTTGGGTGTGAGCCTAGGAAAGCGACCCCGTGGTCCAAATCCGATGATGGACGTCTTTTGATGTAGATCGTAGAAACGATGTAATTTTCATTATAAATATGTAATCGTCGGGCCTTAAAACGACGCTAAGGCGAGAATCGTGTTTAAGGCGAGAATCGTGTTTGATGGCTTACATGCCCATGAATAACCCCAACGCATTTTAATGCTTGATTTGATTTATGACCCAAAATTGATTTCAAAGCTAAACGATAAGATTTCCATAAAATCTATCAAATTAGGTTATTAGAATCACGAGGCTAAAATTTGGAAATGCTAATAAATGTCGATTCCTATTTAACGAGAAGTCTAAAAGGAAAAATCGTTTTCAAACATCACAAGAACGATTTTATGCAAAATAAATAATGTCTTATTAAATCTTTGTGCATAGGGTTAAAGAGATTCTAGAAATTGCCCGATCGTTTCACGAAAGTAACGTATAGATCTCGATTCCTATTTTGATGAAGGTTTAAAAACTCTTGCTTTGCCAAAACGACACCCAATTGAAAACTTTACAGTTTTGACAATCAAAATCAAACCTTTCTAAAGAGTAAAGCTTTCTCGTATAAATGGAAGGACACTCTAAAGCACTCTCAAAACACGACTTTCCATAAAAACCCCAAATGATTCTTTCATACAAACTCGCCACAACAATCACATAGGCACACATACACACACATAGGCACACATACACATTTCATGAATTAAAGGATAGGAAAGTATCAAGATTGCGGTAACCGTGTTTCACGGAAGTCGGGGGGTGCCTAACACCTTCCCCTCGCTTAAGCAAGCCCCCGAACTCTATGAATCTCGATTTGCAGACCAATTAATTCGGAGTCACATATGAGCCAGCGAGTTATAAAAAAAACGAAAACTCGGATGAGTTGGTACATCCATTTTAAATATACCAACTGGCGACTCTGGTTAATTGGCTCATCATAGAAAACGATCTTTCAAAACCCCGTCGACATTAATGCTGACCTTTTCCAAAAAATCATCAAACCAAAAGGCTAAAATCGGAAAAGAGAAAAACCCGGCGTTGACACATTCAATAATATTTTCATAAAGTTTTAATCTTAATATTTCTTTGTTTACTTAAAAATATCGAATTCTTATATTACAAATATCATAGCAATATTTTAATAAGTTATTAGGCGAATAAACAATTTATTTTAATTGTTTTACCCTTTATTAAACAACTTATTTAATACCCATAAAAGGTCATAAATATTATTTATCATAATAGATTGCCAAAATACCTCACATAGGTTAGATTACACCATAATAGGAGTACCTAAGCTTTAACATCCTATTTTTCTCATTTATGACATTATTTAACCATTTATTTTCTTTTAAGCATAACTATAATATTATTATGAAAAATAACATACAAGTTCGAAACATTATTATCTTCTGGATCTGGACAATATATGACCCAACAATAATTTACAAATTTTCCTGGAATTTTAGAAAATGATTTACTATTTTTAAAGTACTCAAAACCTCCGAATCGTGTTATATTTTTCATAAATCAAGTTTTGCTCAGAAAATTCTGATATTTTCAGGGTACACTCTCATAATGTATATACACATACTGTAAAAATGTCATTTTGTTTCAAGGTACACACAGTGAGAAGTCCGAGTATGAATATTTAGGACTTCTTCACGATAAAAGTCATTACACAAAAACTACATATCGAAACGTGTTCGTTCTTTTTCCTACTTGTAGATAACTTCTTAAGATACCTATGTGATTTTTTTCATATTTTTAAAAGGTCTATAACTGGCCGAAACAAGCTTTGGAAAAATGAGGACAGCAAGCTTCTTGGTTTTAAGACTTTAAATGGACTGTTTCGGGGAAAACAACCCCCATGGCTGCAAAACTTGATGGATTTGTGTTCTACCACTTGGGTTTACTAGCTAACTCATGTACCTAGCATCCCCTTTCGACGGATCACAAATCCAAGTTGTAGATCTCAAGTTATGGGTGATCCAAGTGAAGAAAAGCTAGGGTTTTTACCCTTTAAGAACATAAGTCCCTTTTCTTCCTTTGAATCTCCATTCTAACACTCAAGAGGATTAGATCTATACATGAAGCATGAAGATCTAATGATTCTTGAGTCTTAGAACAAAATCTCTCAAAAACTATGAAAATAAAACAAAGTAAGAAAGAAGGAAATGGTTTAGGGTTTCACCTTGATCTTGTAGCTACTCTCCTTGATCTACCAAAGTATGTGATGAACTTGGGATGCATGAACTATGCTAATCTCACTCTCTTTTCCTCTCTAAGCTTTTACTCTATGTTCTTGCTTGAGAGAAATGAAAGAAGGAGATGAAAAGAGGAAATGAACTTGAAATGAAATGAAAGAATAGAATACTTGCAAGTATAATGCTAAATTAGAATTCATGCTATTATCTCTCACATCTTTCTTGCCCCTTGGATATAAGAGTTCATTTTATCCCTTCCATTTAGCCTTAATCTTATCTTTAAGTGTGCTAATTAGATTTTCCACCAATGGGAGCTTGACAACCTTGTCCTTTGTGTAAGAGTTACTAATATCCCCCATATCTTTGTTGTCCCTTGGATAAAAGGCTTACTAATTGGATAATAACAAGAAACCTCTACCTTTTGTCATCATGGAGCTAGTGAGTAGCCTTGTGTCACTAGGGTGGCTAGTTGACATCTTAGGAAGCTATGACATAATAGGAAGCTACTTGATATGATAGGAACCTATGATATCAAGTCTACAACTTCAACTTCCAAGACAAGCTAGCTACTTAATTAAAATAAAGTTTGAAATCAACTTACTCCTCCTTTCTCCTAAGTGCATGGCAAGGAGGGATTTTGTCCCAAAAATATTGTCCCAAATAGCTTTAAATAAATAAATAATTGTTACACATTTAATAAATCAAGTGGCTAGGTTTTGGACCACACATTAAATACCATTGGGCTTCTAATTCAAATGATTAGGCTAATAAAAATTCAAATCTATTTAATGCAATATTGAGTCATTTAATTTAACCACATGATATCTCATTTAATAAGCCACACAATTAATACCTAAATCCATGATTAATATAATTGATTGGACTAGGTTCATTAATTAAGTAACTTAGTCAATTAGTAAATAAATTACTAACTTAACTATTAATTATTATTATCCAATTTGGACCATATCTCATTAACAACTATTTTCATTAATTAACCCACACACTTTATTTACTAACTATATTCAATTTACTTGAATACTTAATTTAGTAAATACCTTGTCAACTTTATGGATATAAAGCCTTAGGGTTTGCTCACTAGTTTAAATATACTACTAGTGATTCCCTTAACACAAATTTATATCAATAAATCACATAGTCACATAATCCACCAATACACCCAAAGGTTTAAGTAAGAACACAAAGTTAACTCATTAAAATTAAAATTATATTTAATTAATAATGACGTTCAAAATTCACGGGCATTACATACACCAATCTGATCATATAAGCTACGAAATCTTGAAGCCTATACACCTATTTATCAAGCCAAAACAAGCCTCTGCAATTGTAAGAACAGGATCAAAGATCAGAAATCAAAAGTAGCTCAAAAAAGTGCAAAAACCCTAATTTTATACTAGATCTTTAAAGCTTTGTTAGATGTTAGGTTTAGATGTTTAGGGATGTGTAATAACATGTTAATAAGTGATCTGGGTTGTCAAATCATGTTTACATAACATCTAGGTATGAAAATTAAGCAAAAATAGCCAACTGTTCTTGACAGTCAAGAACAGTCTGACAGGCTATTTTGTCATACCTTTTGATGCCTTTAATTTGTTAGTTTGATGTGTTTTAAAGCATGTGTTTGTAGTATGCCATGAGTTCTATGGATTTGATTTAGTAAAACACTAAAAGAATACTGCAATTAATAGTTATGGGTGGTCAAAACTCGTTCACCGACCACGTTTGCTGTTTCTGGGTAACCCAAAAACATGAAGAACATGCTGACAGCCTTCTGACAAGGTTTGATCAGCTTATATCTTGCACGTATGATATGGTTAATAATATATGAACACATATAGATGGTGCCTACCATGTATACTACAACAATAAATCATCAAAACAAATGAAACGTAGCTGGAATCTAAGGAATTAATGGTCAAACCACGTTGACCGTTCACGCTGGATGAGTTTCTGGGTTACCCAGAAACTCAAGAACAGATTGAATGAGGTGGTTTGACTGGATCAAATCTTCTCGATGGGATATAATTAAAGTAAGTTAGATGTATGTCGTTATACCTTGCCATGTCTAGTATAGCGAGCAACAAAGATCAAACATAAACGATTAACCAACTAGATTTAATTTAAAGTCAAAGTCCCAATTGGACCATGACCAGCTGTTCTTCATGAAGAACACATTTAGCGACACTCCTTCCTCATTTCCAGAAAACTAAAAACCTAAGCAGTCCGTCGCTAAAACCCTTTTACGACGGTTTTAAATAAAAATTAATAAAAATAATTAAATAAATTATAAATAAATTATAAATAATTCATAATAATTAATAATTAAATATTAAAAATTCATTATCAATTATAATTAATAATTTTTAATATTCTGATATAATTTGTAATAATTATTTAATTTAATTTAATATTACATTATTTAATAAATATATTAAATAAATGATTTAAAAATGATATTAATGTATTTAAATTAGTTTAAATGATAATTAAATCATTTAAAAATATTACTAATTTTTAAAAATTATTATAAATAATAAATAAAATATTTTAAATAATATACTAAGTATTTGAAAAATATTATAAATGATAATTAAATCATTTAAATATTACACTAAGTTTTAAAAAAATTATTATAAATAATAATTACATCATTTAAATGATAAAATAAATTCTAGAAATATTATTAATGATAAAATAAATCATTTAAATAATATTCTATCTTTCTAAAAATATTATAAATGATAAATAAATCATTTTAAGTAATATACTTACTTTCTAAATATATTAGAATAATATATTAAAATTCTAAAAATGTTATAAATCATTTAAATAATGTTTTAAATATCTAAAATTATTCTAAATGATAAATAAATCATTTAAATAACATATTAAATATTTTAAAAATATTCTAAATGATAATTAAATCATTTAAAAATATTCCTAAACTTGTAAAATTATTTAAAAATATTTCTAAGCTTATAAAAATTATTTAAAAATAATATTAAGCTTCTAAAAGTGTTATAAATAATAAATAAATTATTTAGACTAATATTTAAGCCTGCAAATGAAGTTTTATTGAACAACCTATGTGTTTAGCCGTCTAAAGTCGCGATCGAGATACCGAATCAACGTCAGACCTTAACAAAACTTGTCTAGATTAACTTAATACATGTTATTATAAGTTCTAACGCTTATTATTGATATACGTAGACTACGTACGTTGACAGATTGTATTAAAATTTTGATAAACGAACTACGCTAAGGCAAGTCTTCTAACCTTGTTATATTTAAGCAAGTATTATACATCTTACTATCAATTGTTACAAAGTTATTGTTTCTTATTCAGCATAACTTAAGAAATGAATCCTTATTTATATATTGCTTGATGGAGGTTATATTGTTGTGTCAAACCAAATTGTTTTGGTAAGACATCTTATACTGAGAAATGAAACACCTTGATGTAAGGTTGTAAAATCGTCGATTATATATTGACATAAAATCGTAGGATGATATGCATACTCCTGAGATATTGGTTAGGCTGATCCCCTACCAGATATCCGAAATCAAGCTTTTCTAAGTCATTGAAGACTGATAGAACTGATTGAAACACATGGTTCATGTACTGAACCCTTAGTAATATATCGTTGACATCTCTCAAATCAAACACATTGTGTTTACATTTTCAAATGAACTTGCTGAGCATTTGTAGCTCATTCTTGCATATATTTTCTTTTACAGTTTTAAATGATAATCACAGCACTTCTGGGACAGACAAAGGAAAAAACCATGTTAATTAGTTTTAATTACTGTTTTGAATAATTCAAGTCTTTTATAGGCTTTGTTGTAATAACTTAATACTGAGAACAATGTAACCGAACTTAATGATATGAAATATATTATCATCCTTTATTATATCGAATGCGTTATACTCTGATCTTTAAATTGTTTAGCATAGCAGTACTAAGTAAATACAGCATCTATATGAACTATACATCTGAATGAGGGTATTTGAATGATATTGAAAGTCCTATAAGCTCTAAGGTTACACTTAATGAGCGCCAGTAAGGTGTCACCTTTACCGGAATGCGCCCCTCAGTTCTATGGACAATCTTATCGTTAATACTGTGAATGTCAGATAGATAGGGAATATCGATATGAAAGAGGTATTCATAAGATATGAATCTATACATCCAAGTGAGGGTATCCAAACATAGTTAACGGTCTGACGAGAACTATTATCTGTTATAGGATGTTGTGAACCTTGGATAGATAGAAGTTATATATTATGGAATATTTATAGTTATATTGTATCACGTGAGCACCAAATCTGCTACAGAAAGTGTAGAGAATTTAAGGGCGTCACAGATTCTGGGTATTGTTGTTGCTTCGTGAGAAGTTTGGGTGATTCCTCCACCCAGGTTTATACTGATTGGAATTGGAGTTATTTTACTGCCGACTGTAATTTTCAACAAACTGAACCGATTTTACACTGATTGCACATTGATCACTAGGATGATTCCCAGCGCATAACTCACATGTTACAGAGACACTCTGCACAGATTTAGCCTCTAGCGTCTCAAACTTTTTTTTAAGCGCGATAATTTACGCGGATAATGTAGTAACTGAATCAAGTTCCAATTTTCCTGCCACCTTTTGTTGTATTTGAAAGTAGTATGCACACAAGCCAATCATATTTCATATGATGTAGCATATACTTTGTAATCTTATTCGGTTATTAAAGGTATTTTACTTTATCTACATTGTGCTGTTATATTAAATGTGATAAACCCATAATTTTGAGCAATGTTTTTAGAATCATGATGGTTATCATACTAATGAGATCTAAATTCTAGATAGTGTTGTCCGATTAATATAACGACAATTTACGCGCAAGTATACGCGGTCAACAAGTAATAAAGAGTAAGTAGAGTATCGATCCCACGAGGAATTATTACTAGTCTTTTCCAAGTACTAACCTTTTATCATCTCAATCTTATTTAAACAAGCGATGATTGTTTTTGTTGTTTTGCATTAAGGAAGATGACAATTAATCAAAGAACTATGGAAAGCTTTAATATAATGAAATCTAATATTAACAAGTCTAAGATCACAATTTCCCCCAATACTTCACTTGAATATCCTAACTCTCTCTTTTCAACTAGTTAAATCACAAGAATTGTTATCCGAGAATTTACAAGTATATACAAGCCTCTCTCGATGGTCAAATACGTATTTTCCAATGCGGTGTATAGATATATCTCTATTCTACACACTAGCAAGAATCCCATATCAAGAATAATCAACAAGACACGTGTCACCAAATCTCATTAATCACCCTATCAATTACCAACTTTCGCAATAGAAATCATTAAGCATGATTCTCCAATGGATACATGTGGTATTTAGGTATATGTCTATCCTAAATACAATCAAATTATTCATTCATGAGGGTAATAAATAAAACACACGTCACTTAATTTCATGAATTACCCATAGGAATATCTAATTTTCACATGATATCATAACAAGGTCTCAACCTATACTTCCTCTCTCAATTTCATATAAGGTCCCAAGGTAATTACTAGCAAGGTAATTAATATATAAAGCACAAATTATGATATCCAATCACAAATAATTAACCAACATCAAAGAGAGAGCATTCAATTCAAACTATGTATTGGGGTTCCATTGAAATCTTAGCAAATGAGTCCTAGTTCATGGTAACTACATAAAACATCAAATTTGATCTATATATCATCATATTGGATTTACAAAATAAGAAGAAAATACTAGAAATAAAACCACTTTTGAAGATTTCCCAACGTTGTTTGCTTGAGGGTTGATGATTTCTAGCTTTCCTCCTTGATTTGGTACTCCTTTCTTCAATTGTTCCTTTGATTTTGCTGGAAATTCCTTGTATTGCAGCCCATTTCTCTTCAATTTTGATGTTTATGTGCAGCCTCCACAAGTGTAGTTGCTGATTTTCCAGCCCCTGGATATGTTATAAGTGTTGGGTAGGAGTAAACCTAGCTTAGCACCTCCAAAATGACCAAAAAACCTGAAAAATCTGCTTCTGTCCGCGACAAGCTCGCCCCGGCGAGCTTTTTGGCCTAAGTTTTCTCGCCTCGACGAGCTCTCGCCGCGGTGAGGAATTTGTGTAGGAAATTCCCGCCCCGGCGAGCTCTGGAAAAACGACCATAACTTTTTCGTCCGAACTCGGATTAAGGCGATTAAGTAGGCTATGGAAAGCTAAGAAGTAGCTCTACAACTTTCATAACTGGAGCTTGACGATATAACGGCCGGAGAAAGGTTCAAATTGATCCCGAAGCAACTGCTATGTAAAAGTCATGCAAAATCCGATGGTAAAATGACCATAACTCTCTCATACTAACTTCAAATTGGATGATTCCGGATGCTCTGAAAAGCTAAGATCAAAATCTACAACTTTTGTTCTTTGAGTTTTGAGAGATTCAGATTGCATCATGGGTTAAATGGAGAAACAAGCAGCGGGAATGTTAGATTCAAACCAAAAACGCATCGATCCAAGGGGCCTTTATTTCAATACCTACAAAACAACGTAAAAACACATAAAAGCACACAAATACATATAAAAGTAATACAAAACTACATTACACAATAATAAAATGAAAACACATAAAACCAAACGAAATAGTAAAGACTTACAAATTATTAAGGCTAAAAGTACCCAATTTGTGTATATAAAACACACTCATCAAATACCCCCAAACTTAAACCTTTGTTTGTCCTCAAGCAAAACACACAAACTATAAAAATTAAACATTTCTAAATAAAAACTATCTTGAGCAATGAGTTAATAAGCTAACCAATGGTCTCAAAGCATAAACACAATAGAGTTCAAGGAAACTTTCAAAACGTTGCAAGTTTAGATTTACAATTAGCTAGTTATAGCTTGCTTTAGGTCCCTTCCGCGTGTGTGTGTGTACCCAATAGCACTAAACCAATTAAGCTCAGATAAAACTATGCAACCACATTACCTTATGAAATAATCAAAATAAACCCTAAAACAACATGCTTAACACACCACTCAATACAAAGGTATACAAATCATAATTTCCAAAAATTTGAAATCAAAAGACTCTAGGTAAGTGCATTTTATGCTCCATCTTATCCTAAGTCCACTCTTGTGGGTGAGTGCGTTTTACGCTCCATCTCAACTCAACACAAGAATTGATATAAAAAACTTTCTTTCTTTTCTCATCAAACTATAGGAGAGTGCGTCTTACGCTCTATCTCCCCTAAACATGTGTCCATGAGTGAGTGCGTTTTACGCTCCATCTCAACTCACCACATGACCATCAATTCAAACACAACAAATTTGGACACCTTACTTCGAGTGATGTTTAAACGAGTTCTAGAGTTTATAGATATTTTCCACAAGCATTCGGTTATAAAAGCCTTCACTAAGCATACAACTAGCTCAATACTCATAGGTAGGTGCAAAAGAGTGAAAGGACGCATACGCAAAACAATAACCAACAATAATGATTAAGCACAAAGACTAAGCAACAATTATCCATTTTCCATGAGTTAGAATCAATTTAAACAAGCCATTATCATAGACCATGGATTATGGTTCAAATCAAATTAAAACAATGCTCAAGGGACATATCCTAAAAATAAATGAAATTTTTTTTTTTTTTAAAAAAAAAAAAAAAAAAAAAACACTAACAACACACAAATACTAAATTAAAAACACAAATACTAAATACTAAAGCACACACAAATACTAAATTAAAAACACAAATACTAAATACTAAAGCCTATACCCCCAAACTTAAACTTGACATTGTCCTCAATGTCTGAAATAGGAAAAAAAAATAGAAGACTTCCCTGAGAACGTGTCAAGCGCTATTAATATCATCTTTCAAGTCCCCTAAGTTGGGAGCGCACCCCAATTTGCTTAGTATTCGGTACCTGAAAGCAATTGACTAAAGAAATTAAAATGCAATTAAACAAACTAAAAAGCAATTGAAAAAAATCAAAATCAAAACAATAAAATTGGGTTGCCTCCCAAAAAGCGCTTGTTTTAAAGTCTTCGGCCTGACTAACTCCCTGCTTTTATCCAATTCCCCTTCGATAATTGAGGAACTCACCCTCCACTGATAGCCATGTAACTTTTGGGAGGTTCCCATTAGTGAGAGTCATTGAGTTAAAGTCACCTAGCTTGCTTTTTGTAGATAAGTTCTCAATTTCAAATGTCAAGAAGCTAGGTGCTTCCTCCGTTGTGTCTGTGATAAGACTGGGGCATTGGGGCTTGTCAAACACAACGGGCTCTTCGTCTATCTTCATTTCCTCGGTCCACCATGGTTCCACATTCATACTAGCTCCATTGTCACATAGAGCCTCGCCTAAGAAATGACTACCAAGTGGACACGGTTTTGCAAAACTGACTGGATTCTTGAACTTTGGTGGAGAAGGCACTTGGGGTATTAATACAATTGGCTCATCATCATTGGAACTCAAGGCTGGATCATCGGCCTCCTTTTCTCGCTCCCCACTTGTCTCCCCACTTTCGATATCTTGTGGCTCATCCAGTTGCAAATGTGATTCGGGCTTTCCATTAGTCTCAGAATCCATGTCATTACACCAATTGTTTTGAGGGCAGTTGTTTAAAGCTTTGAACATTTGATCAATCTGATTCTGAAGATTTTGAATTGATAGGTCTTGACTTTTCAACATCTCCTCATTCGAAGTCATGATCTTGGTCACAAGTTCCTCAAAGTTTGACATCTTTTCTTCTTGAATAGGAGGTGGACATGAGAATTCCGGTGCATATGTTGGATTTGGAGCATAGTATTGATCTTCATAATTGTAGCTCCATGTAGAATCCGGGTGATACCCCCAATCTTGGTGATAATCGGGATAATCATAGTTGTTGGGGTAATCACCACCGTGTTGTACCGGTCCAAAATTGACGGTGCATTGATGACTTAGGTGATTGTCAGCACAATAATCACAAGTAACCACCACACTTTGAATATTTTGTGCTTCTAAAGCATCAACCTTCCTCGAAAACATCTCAAATTGTGCTAACAATGCAGAAAATGCATTGAGTCTATCAATCCCAGTTTCGCTTGGTTGAGTCATACTCATGTACGGCCATTGATCAACAAAGTCATCCATCGTGTACCTTGCAAAGAAGAAAGCATTAAAATAGAAAAATAAATGATAAAACAAACTAAAAGCAAATTTATATACAAGTTTAAACTAAGACTAATTTGATTATGACTAATATTGAAAAAAATACTAGAAAAACAATTCCCCGGCAACGGCGCCAAAAACTTGTTGTCCGATTTGTATATGAACAATTTACGCGCAAGTATACGCGGTCAACAAGTAATAAAGAGTAAGTAGAGTATCGATCCCACGAGGAATTATTACTAGTCTTTTCCAAGTACTAACCTTTTATCATCTCAATCTTATTTAAACAAGCGATGATTGTTTTTGTTGTTTTGCATTAAGGAAGATGACAATTAATCAAAGAACTATGGAAAGCTTTAATATAATGAAATCTAATATTAACAAGTCTAAGATCACAATTTCCCCCAATACTTCACTTGAATATCCTAACTCTCTCTTTTCAACTAGTTAAATCACAAGAATTGTTATCCGAGAATTTACAAGTATATACAAGCCTCTCTCGATGGTCAAATACGTATTTTCCAATGCGGTGTATAGATATATCTCTATTCTACACACTAGCAAGAATCCCATATCAAGAATAATCAACAAGACACGTGTCACCAAATCTCATTAATCACCCTATCAATTACCAACTTTCGCAATAGAAATCATTAAGCATGATTCTCCAATGGATACATGTGGTATTTAGGTATATGTCTATCCTAAATACAATCAAATTATTCATTCATGAGGGTAATAAATAAAACACACGTCACTTAATTTCATGAATTACCCATAGGAATATCTAATTTTCACATGATATCATAACAAGGTCTCAACCTATACTTCCTCTCTCTCAATTTCATATAAGTTCCCAAGGTAATTACTAGCAAGGTAATTAATATATAAAGCACAAATTATGATATCCAATCACAAATAATTAACCAACATCAAAGAGAGAGCATTCAATTCAAACTATGTATTGGGTTCCATTGAAATCTTAGCAAATGAGTCCTAGTTCATGGTAACTACATAAAACATCAAATTTGATCTATATATCATCATATTGGATTTACAAAATAAGAAGAAAATACTAGAAATAAAACCACTTTTGAAGATTTCCCAACGTTGTTTGCTTGAGGGTTGATGATTTCTAGCTTTCCTCCTTGATTTGGTACTCCTTTCTTCAATTGTTCCTTTGATTTTGCTGGAAATTCCTTGTATTGCAGCCCATTTCTCTTTCAATTTTGATGTTTATGTGCAGCCTCCACAAGTGTAGTTGCTGATTTTCGAGCCCCTGGATATGTTATAAGTGTTGGGTATGAGTAAACCTAGCTTAGCACCTCCAAAATGACCAAAAAACCTGAAAAATCTGCTTCTGTCCGCGACAAGCTCGCCCCGGCGAGCTTTTTGGCCTAAGTTTTCTCGCCCCCGGCGAGCTCTCGCCGCGGCGAGGAATTTGTGTAGGAAATTCCCGCCCCGGCGAGCTCTGAAAAAACGACCATAACTTTTTCGTCCGAACTCGGATTAAGGCAATTAAGTAGGCTATGGAAAGCTAAGAAGTAGCTCTACAACTTTCATAACTGGAGCTTGACGATATAACGGCCGGAGAAAGGTTCAAATTGATCCCGAAGCAACTGCTATGTAAAAGTCATGCAAAATCCGATGGTAAAATGACCATAACTCTCTCATACTAACTTCAAATTGGATGATTCCGGATGCTCTGAAAAGCTAAGATCAAAATATACAACTTTTGTTCTTTGAGTTTTGAGAGATTCAGATTGCATCATGGGTTAAATGGAGAAACAAGCAGCGGGAATGTTAGATTCAAACCAAAAACGCATCGATCCAAGGGGCCTTTATTTCAATACCTACAAAACAACGTAAAAACACATAAAAGCACACAAATACATATAAAAGTAATACAAAACTACATTACACAATAATAAAATGAAAACACATAAAACCAAACGAAATAGTAAAGACTTACAAATTATTAAGGCTAAAAGTACCCAATTTGTGTATATAAAACACACTCATCAGATAGCTCACAAACTAAAATCGTTCCTAATCGTTGGATTACTAAAAAAGGGATTAGTGAATCTGGATAGATTAGTACATACGTTGTTTGCTCTTAGGAAGAGGATGATTGATCTCATAATCATTTGTGTGGAGACACTAAAACAAGTATTTAGGTGCTTATTAGAGAATAAGTTCATTGAACGTGGCTCGCTAAGAAATACCTAATGGAGTTTTACTCGCCTGTCAATAGGAATTCCTCTAGTGATAGTAGTACAAGTGATTCTTAGACTTGAGATCATCATAGTATCTTGTGTATGATGAGTTATACTTTCACATGTCCCTTACGACCGTTAGGGTATATCAAAAGGTATGATTGGGTATAATGAGTTATACATGGAGATAGGTGAATGATCAACAAAGAATCTACCACGTCTAGTAAAAGATGAGAATGTCCTATGTGATTCGATAAATGACAACTGAGTAGTCCTTGGCCAAGGCAGAATGAATTTAGAAAGGAGTTTCTAATTTGCATTAATTAGAGTTGTGCATTTGAGAATCGAAATTCATATAATTAAATAAAATAAGACTTGACAGTAAATCCATGTCTTATATTTAATTGGGACATTGTATGGTAGAAGGATTGAATTGTACGGTAACTATTCACTGAAAGGTTCTTTTGTGATTAATGTTGAAATCTATATTATCTAGAAAGTCGTTGATCGCTAAGGGGCTTACCGTTATTGTAGAATAAATGTTATTTATTTAAATAAATTAAATAGTTTAATTTATTTATTTAAATAAGATTAGAATTGTTCTAATTGATTTATTCACAACCGGTTTAATATGGAGAACCTGAAGGGTCACACCACAAAAGAAAAATATTTATTTAAGAAGTAAATGGCATAATTGTAATAATAAGTTAAGTGTATTTAATTTAATTTATGGAGATAGAATAAATTAAATAGCTTAATATTTATTATTTAATATTTTGAAAATATTAAATATAAATTAATAAGAGGAGTCTTATTATTATTATTACTATCACTATTATTTAATTCCTAATAGGGATTGAGAATTAATTAATAGAAGTACTCTCATGAATTCTTAATTGGATTAGGAGCATAATTAATTAAAGGAGTTTAATTATAATAGAAACCCTAATCCTAAATAGTTTAGGGAAGGGTTTTTCTATATCTATAAATAAGAGAAGTCTTATCATAGATTAGGGTTACACACTCTTGCATAAGAATTGTGGAGAGTACTTATAATTTCTATAGAGATAGAAACTAGGATTTTACCAATACCCATCTTCTTGAACAAGTATTATTCCTTGGTGGATCACCTCTAGAGGCCAAACACTTGGGTGGCTAACGTTGATCAAAAGATGGAATTTAATCGGTGGAATTCAAGGAGAACGCGAAGGAATTGGAGGTGAACTTGTACCTGAGGAAGCTAGAATTCTACAAGGGTATAATTCTTATTCTCCATCTCTTTCGTTTAATTAATAATTGTGCATAAAAAAAGATTATGGTGATGGTTTGTATAAAATTTTAAAATCTGATTTTATCGCGCTTCCGCTTTATTTATGTAATTTGATTGCATGATCGCGTTATACAAACCTAACAGTGGTATCAAGAGCCAAACTTTATGCGAATTATTAATTGTTTTGATTCTGTATATACATTGATATGTGTTTAGAACAATTTAATTGGGCATAACTGTTGACTGGTCAACTGATGACGTGGCACTGACTGCTGATGTGGCACATACTGCTGATGTGGCGCTGACTGGTCAACTGTTGACTGTTGACGTGGCACTGACCGGTCAACCTTTAAAAATGAAATAATTAATTTGGAGCTAGAAAGTTTTGAACCCTTGACCTATTGGTCATAAATTGGAAGCCTTACCACTACACCAGAATCACTTTAGATTAAGAATCACAATGTTTAATATTTAAACTATATAATTCTGGGTTTGAAGTTTGACTTAAAGACTTGTTTGATTATTTCTTTTAAAGGTTTATGATCAGGGTTGATCTCATTTTTTTTATTTTTGTAAATTAAAATAAAGGAGTTTATTTTGATTTGGAATTTGATTAAAAATAAAGGAGTTTATTTTTATTCAAAATTGGATAAATTAAAATAAAGAAGTTTATTTTGATTTGAAATTTGATTAAAAAATAAAGGAGTTTATTTTTATTCAAAATTGGATAAATTAAAATAAAAGAGTTTATTTTGATTTGGAATATGATTAAAATAAAGAAGTTTATTTTAATTGGAATTGAATTTCATGATAACTAATTAGAGTTGGAATTGGATTCCATGATAACTAATTGGAGTTGAAATTGAATTTTATACTAATATTGCCCATTAAATGATATCAATGCATATATGGAATGGTTTTATTATTCATGAGATGAATGTTATTTATTGATGCATATGAAGATATGTATGATAATAAATAGGGATTGATTATGGACTATTGACCAATATGTGATTGGATTTATTTTAGAGGATGTTTGAATGAATGAGTTTTATAAATGGGGTCTGCGTACCTCGTCTTCTCTAGTTTTTCTTGATGTAAATTTTATCTTCCTCCTATGTACTTCCCCTTGACTGCTGATCAAGGTTTCTATTCATTGTAAATAGTTTATGTAATAGGACTAGTTAGAATTAATTTTGAAGAATTGGAGACAAAGGAGCAAGGAGCGCTTGAAGACTCGTTTGTAATGGAGTCCGGGATTTAAATGTAATAGTTATATTTAAATTTAATTCTTGCAACTTAGGTTTGACCTCTTGGTTCACTTAGTGGCTCTAGTGAACCAAACTAGAATAAAAGTCCATAATCAATCTGGGTAGAATATAGTATTCTATATGTGCATGCTTACTATATATATATATATATATATATATATATTATATTATCCAACATGCTTCACATGTTAAATAATATGGCACGTATTTTATATATATATGTGCATGATGAGACTAATAAATACAAACCCCTCAAAGAAATTATATTAAGTCCTAAGCGTTCAAAGATATTTAGAATATCGAACGTCGCCTTCTAGCATGGTAAATCAATAGAGTATTAAATATTTAATATGAGTTTGTTGTGTCACCACAAGGCAAGTATTAAATATTTAAGATGTTGCCTTATCACATTTGATGCTTATTAAGGAATTGAACATTACTGTTTTGTTGTGTTACCACAAGGACGGTATTTTTCTCTTCACATATATGGAAGTGCTAGGATGACTTAACTTGGATAATTTTGATTCGAATGTGTCACTACTTGATCAAAATAATCTAAGAGACAAAATACAAGGAGTTACATAGTGATGTAATTGACAATAGTTGTCTACCTATTTATTTATATATCGTTTGTTGTGTCACCACAAGGCTATATACATTTGAAATGAGATCCTTATTCTCACTAGCAAATCTTTAATTAGATATGCCGAACTATATAGGGAGGGTAATATAGTTTGATGAAAATAGTGGGAGATACCAATTTAAAATAAAGACCTAATTTATTTTGGTAATTAATTAAAATGAATGTATGCTAAAATATTGTTAATTCATTTACAGAATTTTACAATGTCTAATTTACTATCACTGCAGAGCATATTAGATGATAATTAACTAGACCAAATAACATGGACTAGTTAAGGAATCTGAGAATAGTTCTCAAGGCTGAAAAGCTATCTTATATCCTTAATACGCTTATCCCTGCAATGGTTGCAACAACAATGCCTCTGAGGAAGAGATTGCTACTTTTAAAAAGTGGCAAGATGATGCACAGTTGGCTCAATGCATCATGCTCGCATCCATGAGTAACGAGCTTCAGCGTCAGCATGAAACCGTGGATGCTCCTACTGTACTCCTGCACCTTCAAGGAGTTGAATGGTGAGGAAAGTAGGACTGCTAGATATTAGATATCTAAGGAGCTCTTCCAATCTAGAATGACCGATGGCACTACAGTACAGACTCATGTACTTAAAATGATCAATTCGATTGAACAATTAGGACAACAGGGTTTTGTCATTGGTGGAAAGTTGATCCAAGATTTGATCTTGCAATCACTTTCGGACTCTTTCTCACAATTTGTTATGAATTTTCATATGAATAAGCTATATGTCAGCCTGCCTGAGTTGCTTAAACATGTTGAAAACTGTAGAGATTCATTTTCCAATCAAGAAAGATCAAGTCTTACTAGTAGGGACCAAAGGATCTTTTGAAAAGAATAATAATTCAAAGAAGGTATAAGGAAAGGCAAAAACAAAGGATAATAAGAACAAAAACTGATGTAGATAGCAAAGAAATTTACTTCCACTACAATAAGCTTGGATACTGGAAAGGAAATTGTATGGAGCATCTTGTAGAGGTTAACCAGATGAAGCTTAGTGAAGCTTCAGTTACAGATATAGGTTTGTTCATGATTGAAATAGATCATTCTGTAAGTCAAGGTTTTACTTGGGTATTGGATACCGGCTATAGTTCACACATATGCAATCCAATGCAGAGACTAAGCAGAAGTAGAAAGCTAAACAAAGAGTAAGTAATCTTACGTGTGGAGAATGGAGCAATGGTTGCTACATTAGCCGTAAGAACTTATAGTTTAGTGATGCCTACGGGCAAGTCTATTAAGTTAATAAGTTTCTATTACGTTCCAGTTCTCTTTAGAAATATTATTACTTCCGTTGTTGGACAAGGAAGGTTCTGGTATTATATTTAAGAATAATTGTTGTTCTATTTATAATGATAATGTTTTGTTTGAAACTGGAAGATCACTTGATGGACTTTGTAAACTTGACTTACATGAAAAATAATTTTGCAAATTGAACAAACTAGTAAAAGAAAAGGAGATGATAATTCAAAGAGTTGAATATGTGTATTTGATGAAATACAAGTCTGAATCATTTGAAAGGTTCAAAGAATTCAGAAGTGAAACAAATTGACAAAGTATTAAGATTCTTTGTTCAGATCGAGGAAGGAATACTTGTGCAATAAGTTTCTAGATCATCTCAAAATGGTATTTTCTCATAATTGACACCTCCTGATATGCAATAATTGATTGGTGTATCTAAAAGGAGAAATTGTACCTTGTTGGACATGGTGCGGTCCATAATGATTTTTACCGACATTCCAGTATCCATCTGGGGTTATACCCTAGAAACGGCTGCATATCTACAGAATAAGGTAACCTCAAAATCCAGCCCCATAACTACATAAAAGTTATGGGTAGGGAGGATTCCTAGTCTTAAGTATGTTAAGATAAGGGGTTGTCCAACTTATGTGAAAAGGTTTCAAAAGATAAGTTTGGGACAAAATCTGACAAGTGCAGGTTTGTGGGATATCCTAAAGAAAGTTTAGGGTATTATTACTATAATCATACACGTTGCCTTCTTGGATAAAAGTGTTTATCATTGGGATATCCACGTACCATGCCGCAAAAGCCATCACAGTCTGATCATTTGTGAGGTTGAAAGCGACGTGCTTGTCTTTTTCCTGAAGATTTTTATTTTGATCGTACATGTATGCATACAACAGATGTTATGCATGATCTGGAAGATATGTTATGGACAGATGCATGTGCACACATATGTTTAGATAGAAATGACCCCTGTTCAGTCAAATGATACGATTCGACCGTCGTCATTGTTTGCCAATATTTGATTGGATCCCGCCTCGTCGTGACGTGTAGTTTCTAGACTTCAACATTGGTTTGGTACTCTGCCTGTTCTTGGTCGTCTCCATTTCATCGAGTTGAGGCAGTCTGTTTCGCTCTCTGTAATGATCGACAGCTATGTTGGGCTCCTTAGCCTTTTGATCATTTCTGCTGGCCGATATGCTGTTGTCCCGCACTATATCATCCTTGTATATGCTCATGCACGTGGATCATTTGGATGTCGAGGCAATGGTAGTCAGGATTGGGGAGAAGCCCAATGACGAGAAGTTCTGCGCAGCCTCAGCTTCCTTCCATTTCACGATTCTTAACTGCCCCAGCCTTGGCACGTGTTGTTACCAAGGATTTCTATTGGAAACTTGCGATGTTGACCGTGCTGAGTTATCTACCTCTCTGTAAGATCCTGCACATCAGATGACTAACAAATGCCAAAACCTGAAGGCTCGGGCCGTTAGTGTTAGTTCAACACAAAGATATTATAATCTCGACAACAATGCAGTTAAAGCACATGAAATTGAATATCTGTTGATCGCACAATCTAGCAAGTTGTGAACCGTGAATGTACTAGACTGGAAGTTTTTTTTTTTTTTTTTTTTTCAATACCTCGCGAGTTGATGATTTTCTATTTAACGAGTTATGAAATCGTAAGAACGTCTTCAAGCATTCATGGTCACTGTATGGGAGTAAGGTCGAATTCAAAAGAACTACCTTCCCTCATCAAAGGTATTCTGTCTCCATTCTCGACAACGTTCTCAGCAGGATTGACGTCATATGACAAATGCACTATGCGATGCAGCATTCAGTAGGGGTTTCTCTTCCATGACTCATTGTTTAAGGCCGAGAGTTTTTCGCATTATCTTTTCTCTTTATTAGTCCACTTCACTTGTCTCGTTTTCTTCGGCTTTTCAAAGTTACCCATTTAACGAGTTTTGGACCAATGACTCCCGAACCAGACGGTTATGGGGCATTAGGTGTACAGACACCCCTTCGGGTTTATTTACTCGAGTAACAAAGGCCACGGTTCGAGACAAGCTAGTGGTCTGCACCATTCATTCTTTGCCTGACCTTGCGTAAGATTCGTTTTCTTAGGCTTGAGTTACCCATGTAGCAGGTGTTAGGCCGGTGACTCCCAAACCAGACGGCTTTAGGGCACCAGATGCAGAGACACCCCTTAGGCTTAAGTACTCGAGTAGCCCATGCCACGATTCGAATATGCTCGGCCTCCTCTACTGTAATGCTCGTTTTCTTAGGCTTTGAGTTACCCATGTAACGAGTGTTGGGCCAGCGACTCCCAAACCAGATGGCTTTAGGGCACCAGGTGTAGAGACACCCCTCGGGCTTAATTACTCGAATAACCCAGGCCACGATTCGAGACATTAGCTTGATAATCATTTACCGTCTGACTTCTTGATATTAGCTTGATAATTATTGACTGTCTGACTACGTGTTAATTGCCATCAACGTCATCATGGTTTTATACCCCACAACTGAAAGTTGTGCAATGCAAAGTGAAGACTGGCATATGAGGTCGATTCTGTCGCAAACGTTGCTTTGAATTAAGGCTTTGTACCCGATCAAGAGGTTGAACAGCCTTCTTCGTCTAATCATACTCACAATCGTGCTCCACGGATGCTTGTCAGAATTAATCCGATTCCTATCAAGTCAAATAAAATCCACTTTCACGCGGGTCACCGTATCCCGGGAAAACTATGCTTGACAAATGCCAGATGATCGTAGCATTTGATGATGATGGTGCATGTTGACGAGATTGTTGCATGGGTGCCAATTTGCACGCCATCACTTCCTGGGTAGTTGACAAATGCCCCAGCGTTAAGTTGTTTTTCTTGTGATCCCCCTCGTACTGGCTGCATCGGCATCTCACTGGGCTGACAAAAGATCCGGTCCTTTGACCTGTTGAAAGGTTTGGGGGATTTTTGATCCAATGTTAAGTTGCTTTTTTTTTTTGCCCCTACTCCGGGTTCTTCGTGATCGTTTGGGGGTTCTGATGTTTGATGGCGATGGTTTGGTCTAAGTCGGGTTTGGGTTAATCTTCGACCCATCCCTCGATCTCGTCAGGCGTATTGTCGATATCTGTTTTGCTCAATCGCATCAGATCGAAATCTAGCTTTATACCAAAGTCGTGATCCTCCTTCAAATTTGGCCATATTACTTGTCGGGCTAGAATGCCTCAAATCGGGGTACTGCCATAAAACAAAAAATGCTTGTCATATATATAACATATTTCAGCACATGATCTTCGTTTTGGATAACATGACAAAATCACATGAGCGTGCATGGATTTGAAATAAAACTCAGAATTTTAAAACCCCTTGATCTTCTACTGGTCGGGATTCACTGCCATACTTCTGGATTTACCCCCTTCCCCATCATGCTTAGGTAGAGGATTCAACATTTGGTGACCCTGGCTGTTCCACCACGATTTCCCCACTATCAATCAAGTCCTGAATTTTGTGCTTCAGCGTCCAACATTCCTGCGTATCATGACCAAGGGAACCTGAGTGATAGGCGCATCACTTGTTTGGGTCAAATCTTCTTCCATTCGGGTCACTTGGGGGTGCCAAATCGACTATTTTCCTCTGGGCTATCAATACGGCCAACACCTGCTCAAGAGGATCCCCGAGTGGGCTGAATACT
Source organism: Aralia elata (assembly GCA_034770075.1). Taxonomy (NCBI): domain Eukaryota; kingdom Viridiplantae; phylum Streptophyta; class Magnoliopsida; order Apiales; family Araliaceae; genus Aralia; species Aralia elata. The sequence goes on along the minus strand of CM068387.1, from coordinate 34,791,795 downwards.
CGATTTTTCGAGGTCTCGAATCTTCTTCGCCCATCCGCCCTCTGATCAGTGAAGTTAGGCTATCGGGATGGCCCCACTCTCTACACATGTACTGGAGGATTGTTTTTTGCCTTTCTAGATGATCCTTGAAGGATGAGGGAAACATCTTCTTCGTTTTTGTTTTGGACCCTACGGGAAGTGCTGCCATAGTTTCTGCTTCGGATTTGTTCCGCAGCCGTTTCCAAGGCCGTGAAATCCCGAATCTTGCCAGACCTCAACCCCATGTCCACCATTTCCCCGTGTTTCATCATCTCGGCAAAAGGTCGTCCAATCCCCGATATCACTCGCTCATAATAGGGTGCCTCCTGGATATCCACAAAGGTCATTACCATCTCTGTCTCGCTCATTGGGGGATTCACTTGGGCAGCCATACCCCTCCACCGCTGTGCATAGTCCCTGAAAGATTCTTTCGGTTATTTCTTGACCTTTGTCATTTGATACCTGTCAGGGGCCATCTGTGCTTGAAAGCTGTATTGTGTTAAGAAAGTATGGGCCAATTCCTCCCAGTTGTGGATTTGAGTATTGTCAAGGCGGGCATACCAGATTCTTGCCTCCCCCGTCAGGCTCTTTTGGAATAATTGCATTCTTAGACCTTCATCTTCGGCATAAGATCCAAGCTCCCCGATGTATATCTTCAGATGTGTATAAGGATCCCCCTTCCCATTGTATTTCTCAAATTCGGGAATTTAAATTTCTCCGGGTATCTGGCTCCGGGGAAGACACATAGATCTGAATAATTAATCCTGCCTAGGGAGCCTATGCCTTTCATGGATTGGATGGTCTCCTCCATTTGCTTCATTTTCTTTCGAAGGTTATCAGTGTCTCCTTCCTCTGGGATAGTGATCACTATCTTGTTAGGCATAGGAATGGCCTTTGGGACGACTGGCTCGCCCTTAGGTTGGGGTGGATCCTCTTTGGGTGGATCCTGTCTAGGTAGCAATTGTTCCTTCAGCATTATGGCCATTTCCAACATCTGTTTCTTAAAATCATCAAATTTCTCACGAGATATGGAACCGGGATTAGTAGGTGGGAGATCAGCCATTTCAGATGTAGAGTCCTGGGCCCTTTTAGATTGCGAACGCGTTTGAGGAGCAATCCTACAGAAACAACGGTTCGAAGTTTAGTCCTGAGCAATGAAAAGATATGGATGCATGCTAAAGCTGTAACTTTTGTGTTTTGGGTTTTTTAATCTTTCTCTGCAAAACAACATGTTAGCGATCCCTTAGTGCAATGATAAATGCTAGACTCGACTTATTATGCTTCCCCGGCTGTTCCCTGCAAAACATAGAGGTTAGTAATTTCTTTTGACAAAAGGGGAGGCATATATGAATATTGAATGTGATCATGCCATTTATATGTGCAAAACGTAAAAGGGCATGAAGAGATTTTTCCTGCGTTGGGTTAATCTGAGGTTGACCTATCCTAAGGTTATTCTCGCGGGCTTTTCGGCATGAAGGTCCCCAAATCTTCGCAATCTACTCGTCTGAAACCTTTCGATTGGAGCGGATTTGGGTGGTGCGTTTCCTGAGCTATCTCCGGGGAGCAGCCCCTTCGAGTCCAGTAATAAGCAACCGACAGGTTCGCTTCAGGAGGAGGTACTCCCTCAACATACATTCACATTCATCGTCCTCACCGTATGCAAATGATTAAAAGTAAAGCAATTCCATTCAATCATTCATTTATTGGGCAAAACACACATTCCCACATCAAAAGTAAAATCAAAATATCGCAAATACACACATTTTATGAATTTTAAAAGGATAGGATAGCATCAAGATTCGAAAGCGGCTTAAGCCCTCTAATGTCCCCAGTAGAGTCGCCAGCTGTCGACGCCGGTTTAATCCGCTTATGCGGTGATTTGTTACCCTTTCCGATTTTAGCTTTTTTTATTAGATGATTTTTGGAAAAGGTCGGCTTGAGTGTCGACGGGGTTTTGAAAGATCGTTTTTTTATGATGAGCCAATTAACCAGAGTCGCCAGTTGGTATATTTGGAATGGATGTACCAACTCATCCGAGTTTCGTTTTCGTAAATCGCTGGCTCATGTGTGACTCCGAAATAATTGGTCTGCGAACCGAGATTCATAGAGTTCGGGGGCCTGCTTAAGCGAGGGGAAGGTGTTAGGCACCCCCCGACTTCCGTGAAACACGGTTACCGCAATCTTGATACTTTCCTATCCTGTAATTCATGAAATGTGTATATCTGCGTGTGTGTGTGTGTGTGTGTGCTTATGTGAATGTTGTGGTGAGTTCTTTCATGAGAGATGAAACATTTGGCCTTTTATTGAGAAATCGTGTTTTGTTTTGGGAATGTTTTAGAACGTCGTTTCCGTTAGTACGAGAGAGTTCCTTTATTTATGAGAAAGGTTTTGATTTTACTCGTCAAGAACTATGAGATCTTTATTAGGCGTCGTTTTGACAAAACGTGAATTTCTTTAACCTTAACCAAAATAGGAATCGAGATTTTTACGTTGCTTTCATAAATGATGGGCAATTTCTAGGATCTCTTTCGCCCTATGTATCAAGGTTTAGTAAAACGTTTCGTCCATTAATGAAAGCCATTTTTTGGTGATGGTTGAAAATGATTTCCCTTGGCCTTCTCGTTTAATAGGAATCGACGTTTATTGACACTTCCAATTTTTAGCCTCGTGATTCTAATAACCTAGCTTGTTTGATTTTAATAAAAAACCTTCATCGTTTAATCTTTGAAATCATTTTTTCGTGTCACAAAATCTAATCAAGCATAACATGCGTCGGGGCTATTCATGGGCATGTAAGCCATCAAAACATCCCCGAACGCCAACAATCACATATTCCACTACTACGGGGCCTTAAACCCGATTCTCGCCTTAACGTCGTTTTAAGGCCCGACGATTACATATTTATAATCAAGGATAATCGATCCTACTACATATACCTAGATTGTCCATCATCGGATTTGGACCACGGGGTCGCGTTCCTAGGCTCACATCCACAATTTCTACACTCCCACAAAATGGATATTACAAAAAATTACACAAGCAAAAAATTTCACCAAATGGATATCATCGGGTCATTAGGAAGAAATTTGTTCCGCTGGAACCCTCACTAATAATCCCTAATCCATGTATCCTCAATAATATACAAGAAGAAATTGCATTTAATGTAACCCAAATGACCAAAAGCTTAACAAAATGATATATCAAAAATGCTATAAAAGAGGGCTTTTCACCTTGCAAACGTTACCACAATTCGTACAAACTCGTATATTGAATGAAGTAGAAAATATATGTGCTACAATCTAATCAAAAGAGTATAATTTCTCTCTTTTTTCTCTCTTTTCTCTCCTTTCCCGAGCTATCTTTGTTGCTGTTTTTCTCTTCCTTTTCTTTCCAAAAACTGCTGTTGTCCGCCCCCTGGATGAAATGAAGAAACTGAGCTGAAATAGGCTGGCCTAGGGCAGCCGCAAATTGATCTGCGGCTTGGCCGCAGATTGATCTGCGGCTGGCTGGCCCACCAGCCACTCAGCCTGGTTTCGAGTTCCGTGTTTCGAGTTCCGTGTTTTCAAAAGGCGCACTCATTGGCCGTAGATCAATCCGCGGCTGGCTGGCTTGACTTTCTCGATTATCATGCCATGCCTCGACTTTCGTGCCGTAACGTCAGTTTTCGCTGACAGGCTTGTATTCTGCAGTCCAGGAATTTCTGGGAGACGTGCCACCTTATTCGGGAATGCCCGTTTCGGATGGCCTTATCGTCACGTCAGCTTTGGTCGCCAATCATCGCGGTGGTGTTGAGCGTTCGCCCTTGTCCATCCTTCGCTCTCGCAGGCCGGTTCATTTGCCGAATTTGCCCTCCTGTCAGGGTTAGTATACGAAGTGCAAAATTTGGGTGTCTACAAGTTCCTAAACCCATATGATTGTGGTAAGTTCCTGAACTTCCAAAGTGTGGTAAGTTTGATGAACTATATTGGGTATAGAAAAGTTGTGGTATAAAGAGCATTAATGATATTGAAGAATGATAGAATGATTGAGTATTGAAGTAATGGAGTAAAGATTGAAGTTGATGGAGAAAATGGAGATTCTAAATCTTCTAGCTATGCTAGATTTTCAAAATTTATTGACATCGTGCTGATATTCACAATTTTGAATTCTCGAAAATATATTGGGTCAATGTTTGAGCTAATGAGTTTTAAAAACGTGTTGTTATTCATATGTCTATGCTAATTGTTTCAGCTAGACAACAAAAATAATTTGAAATTATCAAAATGTATTTTGAACGATGGAGTCATCAATGCAATTGAACCTAGTGTTGGATGTGATCGAAGGATCGTCAGCCCACTATGGTATGATGTAGTATGACAAAGTCCTAAAATGATAACATCATCAATGTACTATTAAGACGGTACGGTATCATGACGTCATAAAAGAATTTTGGTTTTCTTTTAAGCTATGAAAATATATGCCAATTAAGTTGGCTAAAAATGTTTTGACTGATGTCTGAATTGTTGCTCAAGGTCTAAGCTAATTGATTTGGCTAGATGACTATTGAAAGATGTTTTACAAGATTCATGCATTCTTTGAGAATTTATGCCAAACCAGATTATTCTGGTGCGGAATTTGTATTAAGTCTGAGGTGAACCAACCCTGTTATGGGGGATACAGAATAGCGTTAATATGTATGTGCACAATACATAGTACGAAAGGCTGATCACCTGGAGTACGAGAAGAGATGGTCCATAGTCTTTTGACTGTTAAAGGTTACAGTAGAAATATCTGTTAACCTAGGACAATGTTCAAATCTTTACGACTACTCAGCATGATATTGAAAGTTTTTGAATGAATATTTTAAGTTTCTGAGTTGTACATATTGCCTCCCAATTATTAATCAATTGTGGAAGATTCTTGTTATTTGAAAGGTGGAAGTGGAAAGGAGGATATTCCTTAGAAAGGGGTATGTTGTAGAATGCGGCATGTGATGATGAGTAAGTTAAAATAAAGTATAATAAATCCAAGAAAGAAATGAAATTCCAAAAGAGGAAGAGATAAATTTAGTCGATGATGACAAATTTTTAGAAGAGAAAGATGTGAAGAAGGCAACGATCTTAGAAAGATCATTAAAGAAAGAACTTGGTTGTAGAACCTAATGAATAAGTAGAGATTAACGTAAAGTCCATTTTGATAGACGGAGGGAACAAAGATCAGTAAATAAAAAAAAAAATCGAGGACGAAATTCTTAGAAGAAGGGGTGAATGTGGTATCCCGAATATTTATACGATGCTAAATCAAGATATTTTATAATTACAACGAGTATGATATGCAATGATCCTTAAAGAAAGGAAATGAATGCGTTAAAGGGTTAAAGAATATATAATACTCGAAGTGTTCCAAGTTTAAGTGAATGTGATGAAATAAAACCTACACTAAGGTGTTGCGTTAAGTTATTCAACGATAATTGTGAAAGAGATTTAGTGAAAACTGAGTAAGGGAGGTTTCGTTGATTCCGAGGACGGAATCCTTATAAGGAGGGAAGGATGTGACAACCCGGATTTTCAGAATTTATTAAATAAGAATTTAGCAAATAAAATTCTTATTATGTGACGTTTTGAGTTTTGAGTATGTGTATATATGTGATATATATATATATATATATATATATATATATATATTGTGAAATATATGATTTGATGTGAAGAGAATTATATATTCATGTATTTGGGAAAAAGAGGTTTAATAGTTAATTAAACCATTGAATGAAGTGAAGGAAATTGTTACGAAAAAGATATTTACTGAATATTAGTAAGTTGAAATTATATTATAAAATAATATAATCTAATTGTTATGTCTTGTGGGCAATAGAATTGTTATGTCTTGTGGGCAATGAAATTGTTATGAATTAAATTTCATGAATAATGAGAGTAATTCACTTAAATGAAGATATATATATTTATTTTAATAAAATGAGAAAGTAATGTGTTACATATAAATGTAACATGTTAATGTTGTATGATTGTGAATTTCGTAGATTAAAATATTTATCGAATAAACATTTGATGGAAATTATTGTAGAATAATTTTATTAAGCGTGTTAATATTAAGTAAATTGATGATAAATAATTTTAGTATTAGTGCGTATTTTATTACGCGAGTAATATCTAATTTAATTTAATAATTAAATTAGAGGAATAATGATTTATTAAATGAAATTATAACTATAATTGTCTAATTGGAGATTATAAATTTTGTTAGTAAGATTTAATTAGATTTATTAATATAATAAGTTTAATTAAATTAAAGTATGACGAAATACCCTATAATAAGAAGATTATTAAAATAAAGAGAAAAATAAATTTTTAGAGCTTGGCCAAACAAGGCCTTGTGGCCTTTGATTTTCTTAACTGATGAAATAAAAAGTCACGTAAGTTTCATCAGTTGGCCAAACCAAAAACAGAAGAGAGAAATTGGGAGGATTCTTGGGGAAATTGAGAAGAAAGTTCTAAAAATTAAAAGAGGAAGAAGATTTAACAAGCAATCTGTATCATCGTCTAGATAATCTAAGCAAGAATCAAAGGTAAAAATCTAGTTTTGAGTTCTTAATTTTATATTCTTTGAGTTTTTCTTCAAAATGAATTTTGGTTGATGATTTGATGAGATGTTATTTGGATATGTTTATGAACATGTTTAATTGGTTATATAATGTTTATATATAATTTTGGAGTTATCAATCTATGGAAAACATGTTTAAAATAAAGAATTTAGTTTTTGGTTGAATATGTATATTTTGGCTTACTTTGGAGTCAAAATGGATTGTCAATGCGTACATGAAACTGTAAATTGATAATGGATTGTTGTTATGCATTGAAAAACGAAAACAACGGAAGTTGAACGAACCAATTTGGTTGAGAAACGAATCCGTAACAATTGATTACGCTAAAAGTTGTGAAATATGAAAAACTAGTATGAATTGTGAATTTTAAGCCTTTAAATTGGTTGTTTAAGTTGTTTAAGACGTTAGAATCGTGATAGAAGGTTTGGGTAGTGATCATATATGAGTTATAGTGATTGGCTAATTTTAATTTGTTGTTAAAATAAAGAAAATTGGTGTTTGATGCTTAGAATTCGAAGTTCAGGTTTCAGCGCATTCGGCTCTGAAACAGTTCATTTTCAGCGTTGTCGGCTCTAAAACTATGTTGAGTTTCTGGGTCCAGAGTTCAGCGCGGTCGGCGCTGAAACAGTTCATTTTCAGCGCGGTCGGCGCTGAAACTGGCAGATGTGAGAAAATTGTTTATTTTCTAAAGTGATTTATGTAGAGTCCATCATTGGCTATGTTTGTATAAGTCTCTCAAGTTGTAATATATTATGTTGTCCTATGCATATTTAAAAACGTAGACTAATGCATTAAATAAATACTAAGATATTGTGATCGATGGTAACAATTACCCATTATTTATCAAATGACAATTGAGATATTAAAAAGAGATTGGATGAAAGTGAATCCTGAAGTGACAATAGTATTGTAATAAGCCAAAGATTTACTTATACACATTATACATCTAATGTAAAGAAAAGTTTAAGACTTAACTAAATGTTAAGTGTCGTTTAAAGTGGAACGTAATAAAATGAAGAGTTTTATAAGGACTAAATTTCTAAGTTGAGAATTGCATGGAGAATAAAAATGAAGGATTATGAAATGTAAAGTAGAGTTAATACTATGTGTTGCTACGTGACTAATAAATATTGCGCATGATTATATATATCGTGTAGGATACATGAAGTGTAGATAAGTATAAGCTGATTATGGTAATTGGTAATCTACGAACCAGACAAGTCTTTCAATTCCTTTTTGTTATGTGAACTAAATAATTAACTGTTTTAAACATATGATGTAAAAGCATGATGCATTTTATATATGTTACAAGTATGAGACGACAAAGTCAAATTATGACTACGTTCGTTGAATAAAGACTGTTGATTGAGTTATGGAACTCAATCTCTATTTGTTATGTGTTGATCATTATATATGACATGTTTAGCCAAATGTTTATGATTGAAAGAATGAGCATGTTATCTATGTACTATGTGATGCATGCAAACTGTTAGATTTTGCTGAGCTGTCGAGCTCATTCTTGCAAATAATCACTTTTGCAGGCTAAAGATTCAAAGTAACGTTATGCGCTGCTTGAATGGCATGATTCAGATGTTATGCATGAAGATTAATTGTTTTAGCTTAAATTTAAGTTTTTGAACCATGGTTAAGGTTCTGGATGATGTATTTGATGATGAATTAAATGTAACAAATGTTGAGTTGTAAAATTTCGTACTGACTTGTAACTTAATTTTATTCGAGGTATAAAAGGTTATTGAATCTAGAAGTAGTTTTTATTTTATTATAACTCTGGTGAAGCGAATCATAAAGTAAATATGATTCTAGAATACGTAGATGATTTAAGGTTATGATTCAAGGAAAGCAAAGAAAGAAAACTGAAAAGTTTAAAATTATTCCGCATTTTATTAAGGTTAATACTGAATATTGTTGTAAAGTTAGAATGAAGATGTATTGATAACGACCGATGTTGAGAGTTGAATTTTATGAATTTTGGGGTCGTTACATAAGGAATACCTAATGGAGTTTTACTCGACTATCAATAGGAATTCCTCTAGTGATAGCAGTACAAGTGATCCTTAGACTTGAGATCATCATAGTATCTTGTGTATGATGAGTTATACTTTGACATGTCCCTTAAGACCTTTAGGGTATATCAAAGGGTATGATTGGGTATAATGAGTTGTACATGGAAATAGGTGAATGATCAACAAAGAATCTACCACGTCTAGTAAAAGATGTGAATGTCCTATGTGATTCGATAAATGACAACTCAATAGTCCTTGGCCAAGGCAGAATGAATTTAGAAAGGAGTTCTAATTTGCGTTAATTAGAGTTGTGCATTTGAGAATCGAAATTCATATAATTTAATAAAATAAGACTTGACAAGAAATCTATGTCTTATATTTAATTGGGACATTGTATGGTAGAAGGATTGAATTGTACGGTAACTATTCACTGAAAGGTTCTTTTGTGATTAATGTTGAAATCTATATTATGCGGAAAGTCGTTGATCGCTAAGGGGGCTTACCCTTATTGTAGAATAAATGTTATTTATTTAAATGAATTAAATAGTTTAATTTATTTATTTAAATAAGATTAGAATTGTTCTAATTGATTTATTCACATCCAGTTTAATATGGAGAACCTAAAGGGTCACACCGCAAAAGAAAAATATTTATTTAAGAAGTAAATGACATAATTGTAATAATAAGTTAAGTGTATTTAATTTAATCTATGAAGATAGAATAAATTAAATAGCTTAATATTTATTATTTAATATTTTAAAAATATTAAATATAAATTAATAAGAGGAGTCTTATTATTATTATTACTATCACTATTATTTAATTCCTAATAGGGATTGAGAATTAATTAATTGAAGTACTCTCTGATGAATTCCTAATTGGATCAGGAGCATAATTAATTAAAGGAGTTTAATTATAATAGAAACCCTAATCCTAAATAGTTTAGGGAAGGGTTTTCCTACATCTATAAATAAGAGAAGTCTTATCATAGATTAGGGTTACACACTCTTGCATAAGAATTGTGGAGAGTACTTACAATTTCTATAGAGATAGAAACTAGGATTTTGCCAACACCCATCTTCTTGAACAAGTATTATTCCTTGGTGGATCACCTCTAGAGGCCAAACACTTGGGTGGCTAACGTTGATCAAAGGAAGGAATTTAATCGGTGGAATTCAAGGAGAACGCGAAGGAATTGGAGGTGAACTTGTACCTGAGGAAGCTAGAATTCTACAAGGGTATAATCCTTATTCTCCATCTCTTTCATTTAATTAATAATTGTGCATAAAGAAAGATCATGGTGATGGTTTGTATAAAATTTTAAAATCTGATTTTATCGCGCTTCTGCTTTATTTATGTAATTTGATTGCATGTTCGCGTTATACAAACCTAACAGTATTCTCCTTTCAGAAGGCCATTGATAATTGTTGACATCCATGGTTTCCAATAACTAATAAGCATTGTCAAAATTCTTTCCCATTAGAGCACCACCTGCAACTGCATCAATACTTGTTCGGGTAGAATTGAACAATCCGTTATAGAAAGTCTGAACTTGCAACCATTGAGGAATGCCATGATGTGGACATCTTTTGAGTAAATCTTTAAATCGTTCCCATGCTTCATCCAAAGATTCAAAATCATATTGAGCAAAAGAGGTGATGTCATTTCTTAATCTTGCAGTTTTAGCCGGCGGAAAGAATTTTGCCAAAACTTTCTAGGCTAAATCTGTCCATATAGTAATAGAGCCCGATGGTAGTGAATGTAACCAACTCTTTGCCTTATCACGGAGTGTGAAAAGAAATAGTCGGAGCCTGATCGCATCATCGGTAACTCCACCGTACTTGAATGTGTCGCAGATTTCCAGAAAATTCATCAAATGATCATTTGGGTCGTATTAGGTAACCCACCAAACTGAACATAATTTTGGACCATCTGAATAGTGCCTGGCTTTATTTCAAAGCTGGTGGCTTGAATAGCTGGCCTAAAGATGCTCGACTGAAAATCCTTAACAAGAAGTATAACATATTCCCTCAAAGATTTCGGCTCCTCTTCAGCCATGGTATTTTGATTGGGTATACCTCAAGCTCTGTCCCTTCGCAGTCTTCGAATATTTTTCTCGATCTCGGGATCGTAAGGAATTAATTCAAGACCTTGTGAGCATGACATACAAATCAAGAATACCTACAAAACAAAAAGAAATTTATATACAAGTCTAAATTAAGACCAATTTAATTGTAATTAATATTCGTAAAATTATTAGAAAACAATTCCCCAGCAACGGCGCCAAAAACTTGTTGGCCGTTTTAGCAATCGATAAACACTCACGTGCAAGTATACACGGTCCACAAGTAATATAATGATAAGATATGTGTGATATTCCAGACCTTGATTAGATTCGTATATGTAAATTATGTGTTTATTAAATGAAATCTCTTTTTCTGACTTTGTGTTATGTGATTGTATATTTTAGTAAAGGATTAGGTCAAATAAAAAAAAATTCGAAGCTGCTTAGTCGTGCTTACACTGACAAAATGATTTGTCGTGCTTTCCACGATTTCACCGAGAAGCATACTGGCAAATTATTTTTAGTAAGCTGCTATGTCGTGCTTGGGAATGACAAAGTGATTTGTCGTGCTTCAAAGTTAATATAATAATATATTAACTGATAAAAACTTAAATAAGTTAATTAGGGTTAAAAATGATAAGTTGAATTATAAACCTTAATTATAAAACCCTAATTGACAATTGTTAACTGAATTTGCGAACCGAAACCCTAATTAATGCACAAGAACCCTAATTGATATAATTAGATCCTAAGTAATGAAACATAATATAAATTATGAATCACTAAACTTAAAATTAAATCTTAGTTGAAGAATTAAAACCTTAAATCATAAATTAGAAAACCCTAACCCTAATTAGGAAACCTTTACTCTAATTATGATATTCTAAAACCTTAATTATGAAACTTAAGCTTAATTAAGTTATTACTAACCTAATTAAGTTATCCTAAACCTTAATTTCAAAACCCTAATCAAGATTAGTGTGAATTAAACTTAGATTAGTAAACTAACCAATTAGAAAGGTTGTAGGAGTGTGCTAGCTTGTGTCCAACACACTCCAACGCACTCCAGCACAAGCATGAAGCCAAGATCAGATTTGAAGTAGCACAAGTTCAATGGCTAGATATTTGTGGAGGCAAAAATATGTGAAAAGTCTTAAAAACCCTAATTTGGAAAAGCCTATAAGTACTCAGCCCTCCCACTGATGGAACCACGAAATTTTGTAACCTAAACACTTATATTACAAGCCATAATAAGCCTTAGCAGTACCAAGATCAGAATCAAAGAGAAGAGATCCAAAAGTAGCCCAAAAAGGTGCTAGATCTTTAAAGCTTTATTAGATGTTATGTTTTAGTGTTTAGGAATGCTTAATAATATGTTATTAAATGATCTGGGTTGTTAAATCATGTTTACATAACACCTAGATATGAGAATTAATCAAAAATAGTGAACTGTCAAGAATAGTCAAGAATAGTCTGATAAGGACTTTTGCCAGACCTTTTAATGCCCTTAGATTATTTGTTTGATGTGTTTTAAAGGTCGTATTTGTAGTATGTCATGAGGTTAGTAATATAGAATTAGAATTATACCAAACAAATCCATGAGTTGAAAGTTATTAATGGTCAAAACCTGTTGACCAACCATGTAAACTGATTTCTGGGTAACCCTGAAATCATATGAAGGTTCTGACAGGTTACTGACAACCTTTAACTGACCTAGATATTAATCATGTGATATAGTTAATGTTATCTTATCACATGTAGTTGTTCCTTGCCATATAAGCTACAATTAAAAACTAATTAAACATCAAAAACATTCACTAGATGGAAATTAAATCAAGTTGAAAGTCCGTGTTTGACCCTCACCAACGGGTTTCTGGGTAACCCATAAACCTCAAGAACAATTCGGTCAACGTATTTTGACCAAGCATACCTTCCTCCCATGATGTAATTAGACATCCAAACCTATATATAACTGTAGAATTACATGCATACTATAAGCTGAAACAAATTTCATAATCAAGCAATTAATCAGTTGAAAGTTATTCAAAGTCAAAGTAGCCTATTCAACCATGACCAACTGTTCTTTATGAAATGAAGAACACCTATAGCGACAAACTTTCGTCGCTATAGACCCCTTAGCTGACAGTCTCCTTCCGGATTCCTCAAGAACATTTATAGCGACAGTTACTTGTCGCTGTAGCCTTTAGCGACGGAAATTAATAAAAATAAATAATAATAATTAAATTAATTAAAATAAATATTAAATTATAATTAATAATTAATAATTAATAATTAATAATTAAGTTTTAAAATTTATTTTAAATTATATTTATTAACTTTTAATATTTTGACATAAAATTTCATTAATAATTTAATTTAATTAAATATGAATGATAAAAAAATTATTTAATAATTATATTAAATAAATAATTTAAAAATGATATTAAGGTATTAAAATTCTAAATGATAAATAAATCATTTAAATAATATATTAACTTTCTAAAAATATTATAAATGATAAATAAATCATTTTAAATAATATACTTACTTTCTAAAATTATTAGAATAATATATTAAATTTCTAAAAATATTTTAAATGATAATTAAATCATGTAAATAATATTCTAAATTACTAAAATTATTCTAAATGATAAATAAATCATTTAAATAATATACTAAAATTCTAAAAATGTTATAAATGATAATTAAATTATTTAAAAATACTTCTAAGCTTGTAAAAATTATTTAAAAATATTACCAAGCTTGTGAAAATTATTTAAAAATAATATTAAGCTTTCAAAAATATTATAAATGATAATTAAATTATCTAAGTTAAAATTTAAGCTTTTAAATAAAGTTTTATTGATAAACTTACGTGTTTAAGTGTCTAATAACGTTATCGAAAGGCCGAATCAATCCAGAACCTTAACGATACTTGTTTAGTTCAATTCGATACGTGTTATTATAAGTTCTAACGCTTGTTATTGATATAAATAGAACGTGACGTAGATGGACAACGTAAACTAAACGTACTACGCACAGGCAAGTCTCCAAACCTTGTTACCTTTATGTAAGTATTATACATCTTGATATCAATTGTTGTGAAGTTATTGCTTATTGATTCAGCATAACTTAAGAAATGAATTATTATTCATATATTTTTTATTCAAGCATGAATTGTTGTGTTAAGCTAAATTGTTTGGTACGACATCTTATAACTGAGTATACAAACACTCTATATAGGTTGTTATTATCGATAATATATTGACATCTAGTGCATGTTGGGCACGATTAGGATGATATGCATGCTCCTAGGATATCTTGATTAGGTTGACCCCAATAAGATATCTGAATAAAGCTTTTCTAAGTTATTGAAGACTGATAGAACTGGTTGGAACACATGGTTCATGTATTGAACTCTCAGTTGGCAAAAGCTTTTGAACTTCTTTCAAATCAAACACATTGTGTTTACAGTTTTGACATAAACTTGTTGAGCATTCTGTAGCTCATCCTTGCATAAAACTTTCCTTTGCAGTTTTAGATGGTAATCCCGGAACTTCAGGGACGGACAAGGGAAAAGGTCGTGTTAATTAGTTTTTTTCTTACTATTTTGAATAAATTCAAGTCTTATAAGACTTTGTTGTAATAAGAACATATTACTAAGAACGTTGTAATCAAACTTAAAGTTATGAAATATATATCATCTTTTGTTATATCTCTTGCGTTGTATTTACATTCTTAGTTAAGTTAGAAAGTAGCATTTGATCTAGTACAGTATCCATATGAACTATACATCTGAGTGAGGGTATTTAAATGATATTGGTAGTTCTGTAAGCGCTGAGGTTACACTAAATGAGCGTCGGTAAGGTGCCACCTTTACCAGAATGCGCCCCTCAGTTCCGAGAACAATCTTATCATTAATACTGTGAATGTCAGATAGATAGGGAATATCGATATGAAAGAGATATCTATAAGATATGAATCTATACATCCAAGTGAGGGTATCCAAACACAGTTAACATTCTGACGAGAACTATTATCTGTTGTGGGATACTGTGAACCTTAGATAGATAAAAGTTGCATATTGTGGAATATTTATAGTTGAATAGTTTCACATGAGCACAAAATCTGCTATAGGGAGTGTAGAGAATTTGGGGGCTTCACAAGTTGGTATCAGAGTTGTAGATTATAGCTCTAAAGTAGGTAGGAGGTACCTTACGATATATAGTTTTTGAGTTCGTAAAATACTTAATTATACATGAAATAATCTTAAAAGCTTTATATTTATGTGTAAACTTACTTCACTATAATAGTAAACAAGTAAAATTCTTTTGTATGATGGAAGACACAGATTGGAATGACCTTCCATTATTAGATCTACCTATGGGAGAGTCGGAGACAGATAGTGACCTAGAGGAAGAGCCAATAGAGATATATCCAGCACTAAGATCACCAGAGCATGATCTTGAGGAGGAAGAACTTCTACATGATCAGGAGATATTGGATGTGAAAAAAGCTGAAAATCCTATATATGGACAGTTGATAGATCCTGATGAGGAGGTTGGAGCTAGGCAGCTGATGAGTGTTGACAGACACGAGGAAATAGTCATAGGGTTGGTACAACAATCGACTGAGGACATAGAGGCTGCCAATTTTTAGGCATTCATAGCCGAGGGTTTGCTGGAGGCAGAGAGAGGTTCTACTCGCCGATTGAGGACACTATTATAGAGTACTCAAAAGGAGAAGCAGGATATGCAAGTACAATTAGATCGGGTTGTGCAAGGGTGTCGTAACTCATTCGACGACTTAGAGCGCCGAGTGATTAGATATCCAGTAGAAGAGAAGAAGGTAGACTATCTGATAGATCGATCAGTGGTATGCCACATGGTCTAGGATGCCTATGATGAGGTTTACTTTCAGCAGTATGTATTATAAAAATTTTGGTTGTAAATAGGGAATCCTTTGTACTAACTAGTGGTAGTATAAACCACTAGTTGGATATGTAAACTTTTTGTATATAATATACAAGTTATGTTTGTACAAATCAAATTGTTAACTCTATGCACAGTATATACTTGTATTTATACTTGTCTTTCCTTTATTTATATAATCATGGCAATAAGAAGGAGAAATCAGACAGAAACATAGAATGAGGATAGAGAAACAAACCCTACCCAATAATTAGTGGATATACTCTTAGGAGCCATACAAGGTCGTCAACCAAACCAACTTAATGTAGTTTTCCTACAGGCACCATATTTAAAGACTTTAAACTTGTAGGTCCGCCTGAGTTTAAAGGGATCGCAGAACCTGTTGAAGCTCAAACTTAGATTACTGAAATAGAAAAGTTCTTTGTAGTAACTAATGTCATCGAAGACCAAAAGACGGTCTTCGCCACCTTTTTTCTCAAAGGTGAGGCGACTCATTGGTGGGAAACTACTAAGGTTCGTGCAGGTGTAGGGATGGTTCCTTGGGATAGGTTCAAGGAACTATTCTTTGAGAATTACTTTCGTCAATCGATGCAGGATCGTATGGAGGTACGATTCCTAGAATTAAAACAAGGGGAGCTTACTGTATCCCAGTATACAACTAAGTTTAATGAACTAGCTAGGTTTGCCCTGCATCAAGTAAAGTCGGAGGCAAGGAAGACCAGGAGGTATGAGGAGGGTTTAAAACCTCAAATTCATAGTAAATTGTCGGTGTTCCAAGTAAAAACCTTCCCAAAAATTCTCGAGAAAGCTATCATAGCTGAAAATGAGAGTGAAACTTTGTTAAAATTTCACAAGGAGAGAAAGAGTTAAACTGAAGGGAGAAGGTTTAAAGGAGAAGCGAGTACTAGTGGGTTTAATAATAATAGTAACAAAAGAAAGTGGGATACCACTTTTAATAATAATTTTGGGAGAAGGGGAAATAACTTTAATAATAATAACAATAACAACAACAGAAACAACAATAATAGGAACGACCTTTGTGTTATCTATGGAAAGAATCATAGAGGAGTGTGTCTTAAGAAAAAGGTGACTTGTTACAAGTGTGGTCAGGAGGGACACTATGCCTCTGGGTGTTCTAAACTCAATAGGAGTAAGTGTTACAACTGTGGGTCAATGGATCACATAGTTAGAAATTGCCCAAGAACTAGGAATCAAAATGGAGGGGGAAACCAAACAACCAACAATAGCTTTAAACTAATAGTAGCAGGAGCTGGAGGTCAGAGTCGTTGTGACGCCCCCAAATCTCTACACTCCCCTGTAGCAGATCTGGTGCTCACGTGAAACTATACAACTATAAATATTTAATAAAATATGACTTCTATCTATCCAAGGTTCACAGTATCCCATAACAGGTACTAGTTCCGGCCAGAACGTTGTCTGTATTTGGATACCCTCACTTGGATGTATAGATTCATATCTAATGAATACCTCTTTCATATTTATATTCCCTATCTATCTGACATTCACAGTATTAATGATAAGATTGTCCATAGAACTGAGGGGCGCATTCCGGTAAAGATGGCACCTTACTGGCGCTCATTAAGTGTAACCCCAGAGCTTATAGGACTTTCAACATCATTTAAATACCCTAATTCAGATGTACAGTTCATATAGATACTGTATCTAACTTAGTACAACTATGCTAAATAAAATAAAGATCAGAGTATAACGCAATAGATGAAATAAAAGATCATAATATATTACATATCATTTGGTTCGATTATATTATTCTCAGTACTAAGTTATTACAACAAAAGCCTGTAAAAGACTTAGATTATTCAAAAGCAGTTAATAAAACTAGTAAGCATGCCCTTTTCCTTTATCTGTCCCAAAAGTGCTAGGGATATCATTTAAAGCTGTAAAAGAAGATATGCGCAAGAATGAGCTACAAATGCTCAGCAAGTTCATTTGAAAATGTAAACACAATGTGTTTGATTTGAAAGATGTCAGGTGATGTATAATTGATACTAAGGGTTCTGTATCGGAACCATATATTTCAATTTGTTCTATCAGTCTTCAATGACTTTGAAACTTTTGAATTCGGATATCTGGTAGGTGATCAGCCTCACCAATATCTTAGGAGTATGCATATCATCCTACCACATTTTTGCTCAATTTAAGTTAATTGCCAATTTTTGTCAATTCATTTAATTGCCAATTTAAACCTTATTTGAAGGTTTGTCGGACCACCTTCCATCCACGGTGTCCCTTTTACTCAGTATAGATGTCGTACCAAAACAATTTGGTTTGACACAACAATTTTAAGCTCAAACAGTCAATAAATGATTCATTTCTTAAGTTATGCTGAACAAATAGCAAAAACTTCATAACAATTGATAGCAAGACATAAAAGATTTGCTTAAATGTAACAAGGTTCGGAGACTTGCCTTAGCGTAGTTTCTTTAAAATTTAAGACAGTTGGTCAACGTACGTAGTCTATGTATACCAATAATAAGCGTTAGCACGTATATAAACATGTATTACGCTAATCTAGGCAAGTTTTATTAAGGTTCGACGTCGATTCGGTATCTCGGTCGCGTCCTTAATCAATTAAACACATAGGTTGTTCGATAAAATTTCATTTGGAAGCTTAATTATTAGTATAAATAATTTATTTATTATTTATAACATTTTTAGAAGCTTGGTATTATTTTTAAATAATTTTCAAGAGCTTGGAAGTATTTTTAAATAATTTTACAAGCTTAGGAATGTTTTTAAATGATTTAATTATCATTTAGAATATTTTAAAATATTTAATATGTTATTTAAATAATTTATTTGTCATTTAGAATATTTTTAGATACCTAAAATATTATTTAAATGATTTATTTATCATTTATAATATTTTTAGAAAGATAGAATATTATTTAAATGATTTATTTTATCATTAATAATATTTTTAGAATTTATTTTATCATTATAATAATTTAATTATTACTTATAATAATTTTCAAAACTTAATTTAATATTTAAATGATTTAATTATCATTTAAAGTAATTTTTAAATACTTAATATATTATTTAAATAATTTATTTATCATTTATAATATTTTAAATATTTAATATTTTATTTAATTATTATATATAATAATTTTATTTACCTTAATATCATTTTTAAATCATTAATAAAATTATTAAATGATTTAATATCATTTTTAAATAATTAAAACAATTATTAAATAATTTATTATAATTATTATTATTATTTAATTAAATTAAATAATAATTCAGAAATATATAAAAATATTAAAAATAAATTTTAATAATTAAAATAAATTTTCGAATATAATTATTAATTATTAATAATTATTTATATATTATTTTATAATTTATTTAATTAATTTTTAATAAATTTTTATTAATATTCCGTCGCTAAAGGGCTTTAGCGACGGTCTGCTTAGTTTCTTAGTTTTCTGGGTTTGGAATGAATATCGTCGCTAAAGGTGTTCTTCAATGAAGAACAGTTGGTCAATGTCCAGTTGGGACTTTTGGCCTCAAATTAATTCCAACTGGTTTGATGTTTATGTTTGATTTTTGTTAGTTGTTATAGCCAACATGGCAGGGTATAACGACATGTTGAATTTCATCTCAAACAACACCAATTGATGCTCTAAAATTCATGGTCAAACTATCGGGTTCAAACTGTTCTTGAGTTTCTAGGTTACCCAAAAACTCAGTCAGTCATGGTCAGTCAACGCGGTTTGACCGCTTATAACTTTGATTTTGTATTTGCTAAATGTGTTTTGGTGCTTCAAGATTGTAGTACACATACCAAATAACATGTTTAAAACAAGAAAAACATCGTATTAAATATCATCTAGGCATGATCTGGGTTGTTCAAAAGTCTGACATCAAACTGTCAGACATTCATATGATTTCTGGGTTACCTAGAAATCAGTCTATCATGGTCGGTCAATGGGTTTTAACCAGCCATATCTTCCTACTGTGAGATAATTTTGGACTTCTACCAATTAGAGATTAAAGCTAACATGGCATACTACTGATTCATGCTTTAAAATACATCAAACAAACATTTTAGGCCGATCAAAAGCTCTGACAAAATAGCTTGTCAGACTGTTCTTGACTGCCAAGAACAGTTTGCTATTTTGGCTTAATTTTGATATCTAGATGTTATGTAAACGTGTTTTAACCGCCCAGATCACTTAATTACATGTTAATAAGTATTCCTAAACACTAAAACATAACATCAAATTCAAACTTAAAGATCTAGCTATAAATTAGGATTTATGCACCTTTTTCTTCAAATTTTGATTTCTGGCTTTTGATTCTGAGTTTGTGATTGCAGAGGCTTGTTTAGGCTGGTAATATAAGTGTATAGGCTTCAATTGTCGTAGGTTTAAGGGTCAGTATCTCATTCTATTTATAGCCATTTGAAATTAGGGTTTCCTAGGCTAGTTTCCAAATTTTTGCCTCCAAAAATATCTAGGCTTGAGATTTGTGTTGCTCTCCATCTGATCTTATTAACCTACTTGTGCTGGAGTGTGTTGAGCACAAGCTTGCACACTCCTAGCTCAATTTTCATTGGTTTGAATTTGATTTTTCATTTATTTACTTACTAATTAAAATTAACTTTTTGCTAATCATGTTTATGATATTAATTTAGGTTTAGTAATACCTTAATTAGGGTTATATATCATAATTAAGGTTTTACATTTCATAACTTAGGGTTTAGATAACCTAATTAGAATTAGGGTTTCATAATTAGGTTTTAGGGTTTTTAATTTCACAATTAGGGTTTTAATATTTCGTTTAGGGTTTAGTTCAATCTTAATAATTTATAATTAATATTATGATTCATTATTTAGAATCTAATTATATCAATTAAGATTCTTATACGATAATTAGGGTTTCGATTAGACAATTCGGATAAATATTACCAATTAGGATTTTCAAATTAGGGTTCTGTTTCAGTTTATTATCCTAACCCTAATTAACTTATTTTTGATTTTTATCAGTTAATATAATATTATATTAACTCCGAAGCACGACAAAGCACTTCGTCATTTCCAAGTACGACACAACAGCTTACAAAAATAATTTGCCGAGACGCTTCTCGGTGAATTCGCCGGAAGCACGACAAATCATTTTGTCCGATTAAGCATGACACAGCTGCTTGGCAAAAAATTTTTATTTGACCTAATTGTTTAATAAAAAACACAATCACATACTACAAAGTCAGATCATGAAATTTCATTTATTAAACACATAATTTACATATACAGATCTTATTAGGGTTCGGAATATTACATTCACCCCCACTAATAAGAATTTCGTCCTCGAAATTACAGTACAGGTTATACAAATAAGTGTGGGTAACTATCTCGGATTTTACTCTCAAGCTCCCACGTAGTTTCCTCTATATTTTGATTCCTCCAAATAACTTTGACTGAAGGGATCACTTTATTTTGCAGATGTTGTTCTTTCCTATCTATGATTTCGATAGGAACTTCTTCATAAGATAAATCTTTCTCGATCTGGATGGGTTCGTAGTCGATAACGTGTTTATGATCGGGTTTTTACGGTCGTAACACGGACACATGAAACACATTATGAATATGTTCTAGCTCGGGAGGTAGGGCTACCTCATAAGCTACCTCACCTATCCTTCTCAGTATCTGAAATGGTCCAATGAATCTTGGACATAATTTCCCTTTCTTCCCAAATCGAATTTTGCCTTTCCACGGAGATACTTTTAATAATACGTGACTACCGACTTCGAAATCTTGTAACTTTCTGTGTTGATTAGCATATTTATTTTGTCGATCCTGTGATGCTTGTAATCTTCCTCGTATAATTCGAATTACCTCCGCGGTTTGTTGCACTATTTCAGGTCCTAAAATTTGTCGGTCTCCGACCTCATCCCGACATAAAGGTGTTCTACATTTTCTTCCATATAGGGCTTCAAATGGTGGCATTCCTATGCTGGCATGGTGACTATTGTTGTAGGCAAATTCTACCAAAGGTAATTGATCTTCCCAACTTCCCTTGAAATCCATGATGCAAGAGCGCAACATGTCTTCCAATGTCTGGATGGTTCTCTCACTCTGACCGTCAGTTTGTGGATGATATGTTGTACTTAGTCCCAACCGAGTTCCTAAATTTCTCTAGAGACTTGTCCCAAAATTCGAAGTAAATCGTGGATCTCGGTCTGATACTATAGAAACAGGGACTCCATGTCTAGAAATAATTTCATTGATGTACAGTTTGGCTAACTGGTCAAGACTGAAGTTGATTTTGATGGGTAGAAAATGAGCTGGTTTGGTAAGACGATCTACAATTACCCAAATGACATTGTGACCTTTCTGTATATTAGGGAGACCAACTACGAAATCCATGGTAATATACTCCCATTTCCACTCAGGAATTTCTAAGGGTTGTAATAATCCACTCGGCTTTTGATGTTTAGCTTTAACCCTTTTGACATGTTAAACATTTACTTACCCACTCTGTTATCTCTCTTTTAATGTTAGACCACCAAAAATGTTGGCTCAAGTCTTTATACATTTTTGTACTCCCTCGATGTACAACGAATTTAAAACTGTGGGCTTCATTCAGTATTTCGTCTTTTAGTTCTTGTACTGAAGGTACCCAAATTCTATTTTCGTATCTCAGTACTCCATCCTTATCCATTCTAAACTTAACATTCTTTTTATGAGTCATTTCTGCCTTATACTTCTGACATTCTGTATCAGTCTCCTGTAGTTCTTTCATTCTATCCAATAAAGTCAAACTACCTTCCATGACGAATAACTTCTTGGTAGAGTTAACTGAAACTCCCACCTTGATCTCAAGTTTGTCAAACTCTTTTATCAATACTTCGTTATTGGTCATTACATTTAACTTCTCTTGGTTCTTCCGACTCAATGCGTTTGCTACGACGTTGGCTTTTCCGGGATGATATAAAATTTCAAGTCGAAATCTTTTATCAACTCTAGCCATCTCCTCTGCCTCATGTTTAACTCCTTCTGTGTGAAAATATATTTCAGACTCTTATGATCTGTATATATTTCACATTTCTCCCCGTACAAATAATGCCTCCAAATTTTCAAGGCAAATACTATCGCGGCTAACTCAAGATCATGCGTAGGATACCTCTTCTCATAATCTTTGAGTTGTCTTGATGCATATGCAATCACCTTCCCATGTTGCATTAACACACATCCTAATCCCTTGTGTGATGCATCACTATAAACTACAAGGCCTCTTGTATCATCTGGTAAAGATAATACTAGTGCCATGCCTAACCGCTTCTTGAACCCTTGGAAGCTTTCTTCACATTTGTCTGTCCAGACGTACTTTACCGTCTTTCGAGTGAAATTGGTTAGCGGGGTTGCTATCTTTGAAAAATCTTATATAAATCGCCTGTAGTACCTTGCTAAACCGAGAAAACTTCTTACTTTTGTTGGAGTTGTTGGTTGTTCCCAATTCACAACCGCTTCTATCTTTGCTGGATCTACCGCTATTCCATTCTTGTCAATCACATGACCCAAGAATTGGACTCGTTCCAACCAGAATTCACATTTGGAAAACTTTGCATAAAGTTGTTCCTTGCGTAATATCTCTAATACGCTCCTTAAGTGTTCAGCATGCTCCTCTTTTGTTCTCGAGTATACTAAAATATCATCGATGAACACTACGACATATTTGTCCAAGCATGGTTTAAACACTCGGTTCATTAAGTCCATGAATGCTGCCGGCGCATTTGTTAATCCAAAAGACATCACAAGAAACTCATAATGTCCGTAGCGTGTCCTAAACGCTGTCTTCGGCACATCTTCTTTTCTTACCTTTAATTGATGATAACCTGATCGTAGGTTAATCTTTGAAAAGTGTTCGGCCCCTTTCAACTGATCAAACAAATCATCAATTCGTGGTAAAGGATATTTGTTCTTTATAGTTAACTTATTTAGTTCTCTATAGTCGATGCATAACCTTAACGTACCATCCTTCTTCTTTACAAACAACACCGGTGCTCCCCAAGGTGAAACACTGGGTTGTATGTACTTTTTGTCTAAGAGTTCTTGTAGCTGTACAAGTAACTCCTTCAACTCTACAGGTGCCATTCTGTACGGTGCTTTGGAAACTAGCGCCGTACCAGGTGCTAGATCGATAACAAATTCGACCTCTCTATCCGGAGGTAGACCTGGTAAATCATCTGGAAACACATCCGGAAATTTTCTAACTACAGGTATTTGATCTAGGACTCCTTCTTTTCGAGTATCTACTACATATGCCAAATAACCTGTGCAACCCTTCCTAAGCAATCTCTCTACTTGCATTACTGTTAGATAGTGAGATCGTTTAGGTGAACAACCACCGTTGAACACTACTTTTGACTCTGAAGCAGTCACTAGATTTACCCGCTTCCGCTGGCAGTCAATTATCGCATTATAATTTACCAGCCAGTCCATTCCTAAGATTATATCAAATTCCCCTAGTTATATAGGAATGAGGTTCACAAGAAACTTGTGTCCCTTAATCTCTACGGCACAATTCTTATATATGGTTTTGACGGGAATTATCTCATTGTTTGAGATTTCCACATTAAAAGGTATGTCTAAATCTTCGCATTGCATTGTCAATTTCTTAGCAAAGTCATTAGACACGAATGAACAAGTAGCACCAGAATTGAACAACACATATGCATTTAAAGTGTCAATAGGGATGATACCTGTTACCACATCCGGTGCAGCAATAGCATCCCTCATCGTCATATTAAACGTTCTGGCGGTTGGACGACCTGGACCTCCAGCTCCTACTACTGTCGGTTTGGGGTTATTGGTTGGGACTTGATTTCCTCCCCCAAGTTGGTTTATATTCCTCGGGCAATTCATAGACACATGCCCAGTTGCAGCACAAGTATAACATGTAACATTCGGGTTACCCTGACGAGTATTATCATTACTCTTTTTGGAACAGTTAGAGGAATAATGTCCCTCTTGTTCACAATGGTAACAAGTAATCACTCTGTGGCGACATACTCCCGTGTGATTCTTTCCACATATAACACAACGTACCATCTTATTATTATTGTTCTGGTTTCTGTTGTTGTTGTTGTTATTGTTGTAATTGTTACCCCTCCTCACAAAGTTTGTAGGAACAGTGACATCCCACTTCCTTTTGTTATTTTTAGTACCCCCTGTACTAACTTCTCCTTTAAACTTTCCTCCTTCATTCAAACTCCTTTTCTCTTTATGAAATTTTATCAAAGCTTCATTCTCATTTTCAGCTATGATAGCTTTCTCGAGAATTTCAGGAAAAGTTCTCACTTGGAACACTGACAACTTACTACGAATTTGGGGTTTCAATCCCTCTTCGTATCTCCTGGTCTTCCTTACCTCCGTATTGACCTGATGTGGGGCAAACCTAGCTAATTCATTGAACTTAGCCGTATACTGGGATATAGTAAGCTCCCCTTGTTTCAATTCTAGGAATCGTACCTCCATACGATCCTGCATCGATTGGGAAAAGTAATTTTCGAAAAATAGTTCCTTAAATCTAGTCCAAGGAATTATACCTTCACCCGCACGAATTTTAGTATTTTTCCACCAATGGTTTGCCTCACCTTTGAGGAAAAAAGTGGCAAAGACTGTCTTTTGATCTTCGCCAGCATTAGTTACCACAAAAACCTTCTCTATTTCGGTAATCCAAGTTTGTGCCTCAATAGGTTCTGCGGTTCCCTTAAATTCAGGTGGTCCTACCAGTTTAAAGTCCTTGAACATAGTACTCTGTGGATTAACCGTGGTAGGTTGATGTGGTGGATGATTTTGTAAAGCTCCTAAGAGTATATCTACCAATTGTTGTGTGGGGTTTGTTTCGGTAGGCTCATTTCTAGTTTGGATTCTCCATCCTCATGTCATGACCCTAAAACAAAGGAAAACATGTATAAATACAAGGATATGTTACACATAGAACTAACACTTTGATTATACAAACGCAATTTGTATATAACATGCAAAACGAGTACATATTCGACTAGTGGTTTAGACTACCACTAGTTAGTACAAATAACTCACTATTTTATAACCTCAAAATTTGTATATTACAAACTACGAAACGTAAACTAAGTATTATACTAATCTAATCAATCACGTACTCCCTTATAAGCATCCCGTATCATATGACCAACCACCGCTCTATCGATCATATAATCATCCTTTTCCTCCTCCACAGGATACCTAAACACCCTTCGTTCTAGGCCCTCAAATGCAGTCCTACACTTCTTGTCAGCTCTGTACACCTGCATTTGTGCATCCTGTTTCTCCTTCTGGGTGTTCTGAAGATGGGTCCTCATACGACAAGTCGTATCTCTCTCACTCTCCAGTAAACTTGAAGCGATGTCTGTCCGAGAGTTAGCAGCCTCTAACTCTTCCGTTGACTGTTGAACTAACCCAATAACTATCTCTTTGTGTCTGTCGACACGCATCATCTGCCCTGCTCCAATTACTTCATTGGGTTCTGGATCTATCAGCTGTCCGTCTATAGGGTAATTAGCATCCTCAGCCTCTAATATTTCTTGGTAATGTAGGAGTTCTTCCTCCTCTGGATCCTGCTCTTCTAAATCTAGCTCAGGGGTAGCCGGCTCATAATCAGGCACCTCATCGGGCTCACTGTCTGATAGCCATCCTACCATGTGTTGATCTACTCCTGCCATCTTATAAAAAATTTTTAATTTGTTTAGTATTATGGGGAGACAAATTTACACATAAAATAAAGCTTTTAAGATTATTTTATGTATGATTAAGTATTTTACGGACTCAAAGACTATATCCTAAGGTATTTCCTAACTACCTTAGAGCTATAATCTACAGCTCTGATACCAACCTGTGACGCCCCCAAATCTCTACACTCCCCTATAGCAGATCTGGTGCTCACGTGAAACTATACAACTATAAATATTCAATAAAATATGACTTCTATCTATCCAAGGTTCACAGTATCCCATAACAGGTACTAGTTCAGGCCAGAACGTTGTCTGTGTTTGGATACCCTCACTTGGATGTATAGATTCATATCTAATGAATACCTCTTTCATATTTATATTCCCTATCTATCTGACATTCACAGTATTAATGATAAGATTGTCCATAGAACTGAGGGGCGCATTCCGGTAAAGATGGCACCTTACCGGCGCTCATTAAGTGTAACCCCAGAGCTTATAGGACTTTCAACATCATTTAAATAACCTCATTCAGATGTATAGTTCGTGTCGATGCCGGTTTCTTCGTCTTTTCCAATTTTAGCCTTTTGATTAAATGATTTTTGGAAAAGGTTGGCATTGATGTCGACGAGGTTTTGGAAGATCGTTTTTTATGATGAGCCAATTAACCAGAGTCGCCAGTTGGTATATTTGAAATGGATGTACCAACTCATCCGAGTTTTTATTTTTTGTAAATCGCTGGCTCATATGTGACTCCGAATTAATTGGTCTGCGAATCGAGATTCATAGAGTTCGGGGGCTTGCTTAAGCGATGGGAAGGTGTTAGGCACCCCCCAACTTCCGTGAAACACGATTACCGCAATCTTTATACTTTCCTATCCTTTAATTCATGAAATGTGTATATGTGTATGTGTGTGTGTGCCTATGTGAATGTTGCGGTGAGTTTGTATGAAGAAACCATTTGGGTTTTGATGAAAAGTCGTGCTTTCTTTTGAGAATGCTTTAGAATGTCATTTGGCTTAACGAGAAAGCTTTATGAGAAAGGTTCGATTTTAATTGTCAAAAACTTATGAGATTTTCATTAGGTGTCATTTTGGCAAAAACAAGAGTTTTCTAAACCTTCGTCAAAATAGGAATCGAGATCTATACGTTGCATTCGTAAATAGCACGGTGGGCAACTTCTAGGATCTCTTTAACCCTATGCACAAAGATTTAATAAACGTTACTTATTTTTATAAAATCATTTTTGTGATGTTTGAAAACGATTTTTCCTTTAGCTTTCTCGTTAAATAGGAATCGACATTCATTAGCATTTCCAAATTTTTAGCCTCGTGGTGCTAATAGCCTAGTTTGATTGATTTTATGAAAATCTTATCATTTAGCTTTGAAATCAATTTCGTGTCATAAATCAAATCAAGCATTAAAATGCGTGGGGGCTATTCATGGGCATGTAAGCCATCCGAATAACCCCAACGCCCACAATCATATATTTCACTATTACGGGGCCTTAAACCCGATCTTCGACTTGATATCGTTTTAAGGCCCGACAATTACATATTTACAATAAAGGGTACATCGGCCCTATTACATACATCCAAAAATGTCCATCATCGGATTTGGACCACGGGGTCGCGTTCCTATGCTCACATCCAAAATTGCTACATCACTACAATATCCTAAAATAGCAATCTAAACAATCTATGCACGATACATCATTATAATGAGCTAAAGATTACATCAAACGGATATCATCGGGCCATTAGGGGGAATTTTGTTCCGATGAGACCCTCACTAATAGTCCCTAATCCATGGCTCCACAATAACATGTAAGAAAAACTACATTTAAGGTGATTCGGATGACAAAAGCTTAACAAAAATGGTATAACATAATGCTATAACAAAGGGTTTTTCACCTTGCAAATGATCCTCACAATATGTATGAACTTGTATATCGAGTAGAGTAGATAATATATGATATATAATCTCACAAAATGGGTACAATTCCTCACTATTTTCTCTCTTTTTTCTCTTAATTTCCTCTTCTTTTCTGTTGTTTTCTTCTTCTTTTTTCCAGCTGCTGCCACCTCCTCTCCCTCTTCTGTTTCTGGATGAAAACTGACCTGATAAGGGGTTACCCTAGGCAGCCGCAGTTTGATCTGCGGCTGGCCTCGGTTTCTCCGCGCCCGTCGCGCACTTCAGCCGTCCGCCGCGCACTCAATTATTTTAATCGTTTGGCCGCAGATCAATCCGCGGCTGGCTGGGCTGATTTTCTCAATTTTCGAGCTGCACCTCGATTCTCGTGTCGTATCGCTGATTTTTGCTGAAAGGCTTGTATTTTGCAGTCCAGAAATTACTAGAAGACGTGCCACATCATCCGGGAATGCCCATTTCAGATAACCCTGTTGTCACGCCGGTTTCGTCCATCCTTTGCTCTCGCAGGCCGGTTCATTTGACGAATTTGCCCTCCTGTTAGGGTTAGTATACGAAGTGCAAAATTTGGGTGTCTACAGTTCATATAGATACTGTATCTAACTTAGTACAACTATGCTAAATAAAATAAAGATCAGAGTATAACGCAATATATGAAATAAAGGATCATAATATATTACATATCATTTGGTTCGATTACATTGTTCTCAGTACTAAGTTATTACAACAAAAGCCTTTAAAAGACTTAGATTATTCAAAAGCAGTTAATAAAACTAGTAAGCATGCCCTTTTCCTTTATCTGTCCCAGAAGTGCTAGGGATATCATTTAAAGCTGCGAAAGAAGATATGCGCAAGAATGAGCTACAAATACTCAGCAAGTTCATTTGAAAATGTAAACACAGTGTGTTTGATTTGAAAGATGTCAGGTGCTGTATAATTGATACTGAGGGTTCTGTACCGGAACCATATATTTCAATTTTTTCTATCAGTCTTCAATGACTTAGAACCTTTTGAATTCGGATATCTGGTAGGTGATCAGCCTCACCAATATCCTAAGAGTATGCATATCATCCTACCACATTTTTGGTCAATTTAAGTTAATTGCCAATTTTGGTCAATTCATTTAATTGCCAATTTAAACCTTATTTGAAGGTTTGTCGGACCACCTTCCATCCACGGTGTCCCTTTTACTCAGTATAGATGTCGTACCAAAACAATTTGGTTTGACACAACAATTTTAAGCTCAAACAGTCAATAAATGATTCATTTCTTAAGTTATGCTGAACAAATAACAATAACTTCATAACAATTGATAGCAAGACATAAAAGAATTGCTTAAATGTAATAAGATTCGGAGACTTGCCTTAGTGTAGTTTCGTTAAAATTTAAGACAGTTGGTCAACGTAGGTAGTCTACGTATACCAATAATAAGCGTTAGCACGTATATAAACATGTATTACGCTAATCTAGGCAAGTTTTATAAAGGTTCGACGTCGATTCGGTA
The DNA here is from genome assembly GCA_034770075.1 of Aralia elata. Taxonomy (NCBI): domain Eukaryota; kingdom Viridiplantae; phylum Streptophyta; class Magnoliopsida; order Apiales; family Araliaceae; genus Aralia; species Aralia elata. The sequence goes on along the minus strand of CM068387.1, from coordinate 34,761,982 downwards.
TCTCGGTCGCGTCCTTAATCAATTAAACACATAGGTTGTTCGATAAAACTTCATTTGGAAGCTTAATTATTAGTATAAATAATTTATTTATTATTTATAACATTTTTAGAAGCTTGGTATTATTTTTAAATAATTTTCAAAAGCTTAGAAGTATTTTTAAATAATTTTACAAGCTTAGGAATATTTTTAAATGATTTAATTATCATTTCGAATATTTTTAAAATATTTAATATGTTATTTAAATAATTTATTTATCATTTAAAATATTTTTAGATACCTAAAATATTATTTAAATGATTTATTTATCATTTATAATATTTTTAGAAAGATAGAATATTATTTAAATGATTTATTTTATCATTAATAATATTTTTAGAATTTATTTTATCATTACAATAATTTAATTATTACTTATAATAATTTTCAAAACTTAATTTAATATTTAAATTTATTATTATCATTTAAAGTAATTTTTAAATACTTAATATATTATTTAAATGATTTATTTATCATTTATAATATTTTAAATATTTAATATGTTATTTAATTATTATATATAATAATTTTATTTACCTCAATATCATTTTTAAATCGTTAATATAATTATTAAATGATTTAATATCATTTTTAAATAATTAAAACAATTATTAAATGATTTATTATAATTATTATTATTATTTAATTAAATTAAATAATAATTCAGAAATATATAAAAATATTAAAAATAAATTTTTATAATTAAAATGAATTTTCGAATATACTTATTAATTATTAATAATTATTTATTATTTATTTATTATTTTATAATTTATTTAATTAATTTTTAATAAATTTTTATTAAAAATCCGTCGCTAAAGGGCTTTAGCGACGGTCTGCTTAGTTTCTTAGTTTTCTGGGTTTGGGATGAATATCGTCGTTAAAGGTGTTCTTCAATGAAGAACAGTTGGTCAATGTCCAGTTGGGACTTTTGACCTCAAATTAATTCCAACTGGTTTGATGTTTATGTTTGATTTTTGTTTGTTGTTATAGCGAACATGGCAGGGTATAACGACATGTTGAATTTTATCTCAAACAACACCAATTGATGCTCTAAAATTCATGGTCAAACTACCGGGTTCAAACTGTTCTTGAGTTTCTGGGTTACCCAGAAACTCAGTCAGTCATGGTCAGTCAACGCGGTTTGACCGCTTATAACTTTGATTTTGTGTTTGCTAAATATGTTTTGGTGCTTCAAGATTGTAGTTCACATACCAAATAACATGTTTAAAACAAGAAACAACATATTAAATATCATCTAGGCATGATCTGGGTTGTTCAAAAGTCTGACATCAAACTGTCAGACATTCATATGATTTCTGGGTTACCCAGAAATCAGTCTATCATGGTCGGTCAATGGGTTTTGACCAGCCATATCTTCCTACTGTGAGATAATTTTGGACTTCTACCAATTGAAGATTAAAGCTAACATGGCATACTACTGATTCATGCTTTAAAACACATCAAACAAACATTTTAGGCCGATCAAAAGCTCTGACAAAATAGTTTGTCAGACTGTTCTTGATAGTGAAGAAAAGTTTGCTATTTTGGCTTAATTTTCATATCTAGATGTTATGTAAACGTGTTTTAACTGCCTAGATCACTTAATTACATGTTAATAAGTATTCATAAACACTAAAACATAACATCAAATTCAAACTTAAAGATCTAGCTATAAATTAGGGTTTATGCACCTTTTTCTTCAAATTTTGATTTCTGGCTTTTGATTCTGAGTTTGTGATTGCAAAGGCTGGTTTAGGCTGGTAATATAAGTGTATAGACTTCAATTTTCGTAGGTTTAAAGGTCAGTATCTCATTCTATTTAAAGCCATTTGAAATTAGGGTTTCCTAGGCTAGTTTCCAAATTTTTGCCTCCAAAAATATCTAGGCTTGAGACTTGTGTTGCTCTCCATCTGATCTTATTAACCTACTTGTGCTGGAGTGTGTTGAACACAAGCTTGCACACTCCTAGCTCAATTTTCATTGGTTTGAATTTGATTTTTCATTTATTTACTTACTAATTAAAATTAGCTTTTTGCTAATCATGTTTACGATATTAATTTAGGTTTAGTAATACCTTAATTAGGGTTATATAACATAATTAAGGTTTTACATTTCATAACTTAGGGTTTAGATAACCTAATTAGAATTAGGGTTTCGTAATTAGGTTTTAGGGTTTCTAATTTCACAATTAGGGTTTTAATCTTTCGTTTAGGGTTTAATTCAATCTTAAAAATTCATAATTAATATTATGACTCATTATTTAGAATCTAATTATATCAATTAAGATTCTTATACGATAATTAGGGTTTCGATTAGACAATTCGGATAAATATTACCAATTAGGGTTTTCAAATTAGGGTTTCTGTTTCAGTTTATTATCCTAACCGTAATTAACTTATTTTTGATTTTTATCAGTTAATATAATTTATATTAACTCCGAAGCACGACAAAGCACTTTGTCATTTCCAAGTACGACACAATAGCTTACAACAATAATTTGTCGAGACGCTTCTCGGTGAATTCGCCGGAATCTGACAGTAATGCAAGCAGAGAGATTGCTTAGGAAGGGTTGTACGAGTTATTTGGCATATATAATAGATACTCAAAAGGAAGGAGTAAAGTTAGAACAAATACCTGTAGTTAGGGAATTTCAAGATGTGTTTCCCGATGACTTACCAGGTCTTCCTCCGGATAGGGAGATTGAGTTTGTTATCGATCTTGCACCTGGTACGGCGCCAGTTTCGAAGGCACCATGCAGGATGGCACCAATTGAGTTGAAGGAGTTACTTGTGCAGTTAAAGGAACTCTTAGACAAGAAGTACATGTTGCCTCTTTTTAAGTCTTAAAGAAAAGAGCTCTAACTCGTGCAAGTATACACGGTCAACAAGTAATACAGAGGAAGTAGAGTATCGTCCCACAGAGACAGGATTAAATTAATTCACTATGCATCAGTTCTATCACTATACTTATTTGCCTAAACTATTTCCTTACTTTTGGTGACGAAATTATTTCTATATTAATTAATAACTAAATATGCAAATACTAACGAAATATATCAAGCTTGAAATTAATGGGATCCTAACTTCATTTAATAGTTCATCTAATTACCACTATCAAGCTAGAAGGTTCACATATCACAGAAAAGTAGCCAAGGACACTAAAATAGACATAACCATTTGTCAATGCATTATGACCGACTTACATAATATCCATATTAGATAGACACCATGTAATCACCACTATAACCAAAATCACTATATTTCTATGTGAAATTGCAATTATATTGATTTTAAACACAAATCCCTATTTTGACTCTTTCGGTGAAACAATATATTTCTATCTGACTCACACAATATTAAGCTATCCAATTAAGCCTCATATTCGCAAGCTATCATGATTACAATCCATACTTATATGTTGTTTTTCAATTCCAAACAAGTACTAAGAACGAATGGTGATCAATCATTCATACATGCAAAACAATCATGATAGAAATTCCTTATGATATGCAAAACAATCTAACAATCAAGGCTGTAATTAAACTACATATTAAAATCCGTTAGAATCCCATAATGGAGATTAGTTCATGTCTGAACCAAAAGCCATTATGGGATCAAAACTACACATGGAAGATAAACAATCAATTGAAGCAAGAAAAAGTAGATTGATCAAACCCAATTGTGAATAAAATCCAAGACAAGCTTAAACCCACATCAAAAATCCAATGCTCGAACAAAAGTAATCCACCCACACAATATCTCTCTAGAAAAGTATATTGATAATAATAATACTAAAAGTCTCCAAGTTTTTATTCTTAGGGTTTCCTTCTCACTATCTGATCAATATTAGCTAGAATCCTCTTCAGAATTGGCTTCTTTTTCCTCCTTCAGCTGGACAAATAGTGCAAAAACGTGAACTAGCGCTGCTAGCGCTAGCCCTAGCGCTATTGGCGCTATGCCTGGCCCAGAAATTTACAAAAATGCCACTAGGTCTATTTTGAGCTCCAAATTTACCCTTTTGCCCCTCCAGCTCCAACCTACAATAAATAAACACAAAAACAAGTAAAATAATACTAAAAACACTTAAAGACCACAATAATTAAGCCTAACAATACCTGATTCGTAGGTATAAAACCCACTCATCAAATACCCCCAAACTTAACCAATTGCTTGTCCCCAAGCAATGCAATGATGCAAATGCAAACTAACTATCATGCCTACGAATCAAACAATTAACCAACACAGTATCCAACATCAGGCCTCAAAGATATCATAAATACTGAAATAGAATCTCTAACCAATGCAAAGTTTCTAACTTTAACCAATTAATCAAGTTACACCTGTCATCACCCATGTTGTGCGTGTGTATAAATCAATCATTCGAATCAATTCCAATTCAAATCCATCACATAATTGACTTCTTAGAAGAAAACTTTCAATTGCAGCTCAATTCAACCCGTGAACACAACCAATTCAACTGATTCAAGCAATCACTAAGCATAGGGGCATCACTAAGGTTATTTTAACACATTTAAATTCTTTTTAAACCCTTTCCCAGGAATTTAAAACAATTTTTTTTTTCTTTTTAGTGAGTGCATTTTATGCTCCATCTCACTTTCTTTTGAACGAGTGCGTTTTACGCTCCATCTCGTTCCATGTGTTTATGAGTGAGTACGTTTTACGCTCCATCTCAACCCACCACATGATCCATTCTTTAATTGGGAAAGGTTCAAAATTTTCAAATTCCCTTTTTTTTTCTTTTCACACCCCAAGATTCCCCCAAACTTAGATTCTTGCTTGTTTTTCATTTAATGGACGTTTCACCGATATTATCAAGTTTTAACCCAAATCTTCCACCAGAAGAAAATTATACAACAATTTGAATTAAATTGATCAAAACAATTAATTATGTGCTTTCATTACTAACAAAAGTTTCAGACAGGTTAAACTTCACTACCTAATCAAAGTTATCACTAAGCACTAGTTTTCAATTCTTCTCAAATTAAAACTATGAAACCAGTCTTATCATTGGCCACATTAGATACTATATCAATTTATGCTTAACTCATGAAACTACATGCTTAAAATGCTTAACACAACCTAAACAATTAACATGCAACTACCATGCATCATGCAAAAACACAAGGAAACAAAACAAACTATATGCATGAAAACACAAAAAACTAAATACCCCCAAACTTAACAAGACAATGTCCTCATTGAAAAATAAAAAGAGATTAAGAACAGAGGACTCCCCTGATGAAGAACACTACTCATCATCACTGCCATCGGCAGCGTCATCATCATCCTCATCATCCGCATCAGAAGGCGAGTCAGGTGGTGGGTAAATAGAAAGAGGAGGAGCTGGTGGAAACTGGAATGGTCCTGCCAAAGGATTCATCTGTCCAAACATATCTGCCAAGGCTGTCGAACAGTTAACATTATACGCATAAATCTCCGCCTGGCGATGAGCAAGTCGACTCTGCTGTCGAGTCATCCGATCAAAACCCCTCTGAATCGATCCTGCCATTAAGTTTATCCGGCAAGTATGGTGCTGAAGATCCTGTCGGATAGTCTCAACTATAGTAGGGGATGGAACGGGATCCTCAACAGGTGGTGGTTGTTCCTGTGCCTGCTCCTGTGGCTGTTGCTATGGTAGCTGCTGTGGTAGGATGAAACCTAAACCCCGCGGGTGCGACTCACCGCCACCCCATACTCTGTACCGTCCCATTGCAGCATGATCAATTGGGGGCAATGGGACCTGCATAAGTTCATCTTTATCCCACTTGACTCCAGCTCGACGACACAAATCTGTAATCAATGAAGGGTGAGGCAGTCCACCTGTGGTACTACCCTCAAGCGTGTGTATGATAGATTCATGAATTATCTCCCCTATATCCACTGTCTTCCCTTTAGCAATGCAGAACAATAACGCCGCCCGTAGATTAATGACATCGCTCATATGGCGGCACGGCATCAACTTAGCACAGATAAAAGCATGCCATGCTTTTCCATATCTACTCAATTTGGCTGATGGAAAGTGCACAGCTTCTTGTTGGTCAGACAGCTTCCATTCAGTCCCTGGTTCACAGAGGGCTTCTATAATCTCAGAATAATCCAAATCCTCTTCCAAATATTTCGTATAGCCATCCCTGTGAATTTTCTATAACCCATAATACGCATTAATACTTTTACGGCCCACATTAATTTCCTGACCCCGAACCATAACCAGATTCCCATTAGCTTCTTTAGCATTAGCATAAAACTCCTTCATAATATTCACGGCAGTTGGTTTGGGTTGTGCAGTAAATACCATCCAATTGCGGCTGCGTATCATTTGAGCTAGTTCGCCATCTACCCGATCAATAGGTAGCAAGCCACGCTCAGGAATTAGAGATTTCCCGGAAGACCAATTTTTAAACCTATCACTTGCTTCAGGACTAACAAACTTCTTCTTATCATACTTGACCACAGCTGATGAACCTGAACTTTCCCCTCTATGTCTTTTGGGAGCCATGAATAACCAATTAAACACAAATCAAGACCCAAAAGAACTTAAAATGTCGTTGGGGCAATCTGTCGAACACTTGGTATGCACACTTTTAAAAATCCTTGTGCAATAGTTCCCCCAAACTTATGACTAACCCAATTTAGCACAATGAATTCTCCCACACTTTGCAATCATAAAGATAGACAATGGAAACTTAAACCCAATCCCAATTGAGCCAACACAAACTCAATTGGGTGCACAATCAAAAACTTGTTCCAAATACTAGCAAATCAAATCTTTAGCCAACAATTTCAAGTTTTAAGTGATCAATAAAGTAAAGCTTACTTGAAGGTGGAATTACCCATGTGAGAACCTTTAATCCTTCTTGGCTATGGAAGTTCTTTGGTTGCACTTGTTGAAAGCCAACGGTAGTTGGGAATATGGGTGGGTGATTGTTAATGTTTGATTTGGGGGAAAAATGCTTCTATGTAGCAACAATGGAGAGAATTGGGCTGGAGTCGGCTGGAACTAGGTAGATGAAGAGCAAAATTGATTTTGTAGTGAAAAGCCTTCAAGAATCCCGACTTAGGGTTTTAAATTTTTTTTTTCTATGCTGAGCGCTTCTAGCGCTATGTAGTTACTGAAGGGAGCGCTGACAGCGCTATGGTCCAGTGTGTTGGAGCTTTGGGCAGCGCCGTTGGCGCTATGTGGAGCACTAATAGTGCTAGGCAGCAACTGCGTTGGCATGGGGCAGCGCCTTTAGCGCTGGCTTCGTATGTTAATGAGCGCTGCTGGCGCTGGTTATGTACTACACCGGGCATGATGTAGCGCCAATGGCGCTTGGATGGGCATTTTGTGGGCGCCTCTAGCGCTATGGTCCAGTAGCTTAAGGCGAGGTGGAGCGCCTCTGGCGCTATGAGTTTGCTAGGTTGGGCGCCTCTGGCGCTATAAGCACACTTAGTCAATTTTTGGCCAATTTCAAGTTTCCACCTGCACACATATCAACCCAAGTCCAAAATTAGTTACAGAAACCCCTTTTTTTTGTTTTTTTTTAAATGACTAAACTAAAACAAAACAAAAAATTAAAATGCTGGGTTGCCTCCTAGATAGCGCTAAGTTATAGTCAATTAGCTTGACTGTCTCGGAATCTCATGTCGTAGACAGAATTAAGGTGACTTTCTGTCTGTCCACCTCATCCCCAAAGTAATGCTTCAGCCTCTATCCATTCACCTTGAACGATTGATCCGGAAATTTGTCGTATACTTCAATCGTGCTATGTGGAAAAACCGTCTTCACTGTGAATGGTCCCGACCATCTCGATTTCAGCTTCCCGGGAAAAAGTTTAAGTCTGGAATTGAAAAGTAAAACCCTTTGTCTCAGTTCAAATGTTCTCTCAATGATCTTACGATCATGCCATTTCTTCACCTTCTCCTTATACAGCTTCGAGTTTTCATAAGCCCATAGTCGAAATTCGTCCAACTCATTGATTTGGACTAAAACGCTTCTCCCCTGCAGCTGTCGAATCAAAGTTCAACTTCCGAATTGCCCAATATGCTTTGTGTTCTAGCTCCATCGGAAGATGACAAGCTTTTCCATAGACCAACTGAAACGGTGACATACCCAATGGAGTTTTGTACGCAGTCCTATATGCCCACACATCGTCATCTAGCTTTAAGGACCAATCCTTCCTCGTCGGATTCACAATTTTTTCGAGGATTCTTTTTACTTCTCGATTGGATACTTCAGCCTGTCCATTCATCTGGGGGTGATAAGCTGTAGCAATATGATGATTTACCCCATACTTGGCCAGCAACGCTGTGAACTGCCTGTTGCAGAAATGACTACCTTCATGGCTAATAATGGCCCTTGGAGTCCCAAATCTAGTGAAAATACTTCGATGCAAAAACTTTAGGACTACCTTGGCATCATTTGTCAGGAGTGCTGCCACTTCTACCCATTTAGACACATAGTCAACGGCTAACAAGATGTAGAGATTACCGCACGAAGACACGAAAGGGCCCATGAAATCAATCCCCCAAACATCGAAAACTTCTACTTCAAGGATTGTATTCAAAGGCATTTCATTCCTCTTTGAAATATTACCTACTCTCTGACATCTATCACACCGCTGAACAAAACTGTATGCATCTTTAAAGATTGTCGGCCAGTAGAATCCTGCTTGAAGTACTCTAGCCGCTGTTCTCTCTCCGCCATAATGTCCTCCGTACACAGAAGAATGGCAATCATGTAAAATCCCTTCAGTCTCACTATATGGAATACACCTTCTTATCATTTGATCCGCACATTGTTAAAACAAATACGGCTCATCCCATATATACCATTTAACATCGTGCAAGAACTTTTTCTTTTGGTGCCCCACCAAGTCAGAAGGTAACATCTTACTCACCAAATAATTTGCGTAATCCGCAAACCATGGCACTTCCCCTTGCACCACAAACAACTGCTCATCCGGAAAAGATTCATTGATTTCAACTTTGTCTTCGATCTCCCTTTCCGGCTGCTCTAGTCGAGATAAGTGGTCTGCTACTTGGTTTTCGGTACCCTTCCTATCCTTGATCTCCAAATCAAATTCTTGCAACAGCAATATCCACCTGATCAACCTGGGCTTTGCATCCTTCTTCGCCACTAAGTGGCGAATTGCCGAGTGATCCGTATACACTATTACCTTTGTGCCTATCAGATATGCCCTAAATTTATCAAAGGCATACACCACTGCCAATAACTCTTTCTCTGTGGTGGTGTAGTTTAACTGTGCATCAGTAAGGGTCTTGCTGGCATAGTATATCACATGAAACATCTTCTCCTTCTGTTGCCCCAGAACAGCCCCCACTGCGTAATCACTGGCATCACACATCAGCTCAAACGGCAACGCCCAATCTGGTGTTGTGATAACTGGTGCTGATGTTAACTTATTCTTTAAATTCTTAAATGCCCTCATGCAAGCCTCATCAAAATTAAACTGTGCATCCTTCTCCAATAAACTGCACAATGGTTTAGTTATCTTGGAGAAGTCCTTGATAAATCTACGGTAGAAACCTGCATGACCAAGAAAACTGCGCACACCTCTTACTGACGTGGGTGGAGGTAAATTCTCAATCGTTTCCAGCTTTGCCCTGTCCACCTCAATGCCTTTCTTCGACACTTTGTGTCCCAGTATGACTCCTTCTTGTACCATAAAATGGCACTTCTCCCAATTTAATACTAAATTTGTTTCAACACATCTCTTTAAAAGCATTACCAAATTTTCAAGACATAGATCGAAAGAATCACCAAATACCGAAAAGTCATCCATAAATACCTCAACATTCTGTTCGACCATGTCTGAAAAAATCGTTGTCATACATCTCTGAAAAGTGGCTGGAGCATTGCAAAACCCGAAAGACATTCTTCTAAAGGCAAAAGTGTCGTATGGACATGTAAATGTAGTCTTTACCTGGTCTTCTGAGGCTATCGTAATCTGATTGTAGCCTGAATACCCATCTAGAAGGCAATAGTACTCATGACCCGCCAGTCGGTCCAACATCTGATCGATAAACGGAAGTGGAAAATGGTCCTTCCTTGTAGCTTTGTTAAGCTTGCGGTAGTCCATGCAAATTCTCCACCCTGTTACGGTTCGTGTTGGGATCAGCTCGTTATTCTCATTGGTGACAACGGTCATTCCACCCTTCTTTGGTACGCACTGCACAGGCTCACCCATGCACTATCCGAGATAGGGTAGATTATTCCCGCATCCAGCCATTTCAGTATCTCCTTCTTAACCACTTCTTTCATTATAGGATTTAGCCTTCTTTATTGTTCAACTGTCGGCTTACTACCGTCTTCCAGTAAGATCTTATGCATGCAAAAAGACGGGCTTATCCCCTTGATATCGGCTATGGTCCATCCAATAGCTGATTTAAACTCTCTAAGCACTCGTAGCAGTTTTTCCTCCTGAAAAGATGTTAGTGCAGAAGAAATAATCACAGGTAGCTTTGAATCTTTATTTAAAATTGCGTACCTGAGATGTTCTGGAAATGGTTTAAGTTCAAGTTCAGGAGGCATCTCAAGAGATGGTTTCAACTTTACTGATGTCTCTCCCGCTTTCGTAAGTGGCTCGATAGGTGTTCTGAATTTTCCGAATTTGGGGGTGGTATTCAGATATTGCACAAGTTCAGCACATTCTTCATCCTCCAAATCTGAATTTTCAGCAATCACTCGCTGCAGTGGTTCATATCCCAACAAACTTCCAACTTCATCATGCACTATACTATCCACCAAATCTACTTTGAAGCATTCTTCTTCATCGGTTGGAAGCTTCATTGCTTTGAAAATGTTAAACGTCACCTCATGGTCATGTACACGCATTGTAAGCTCCCCTTTCTGCACGTCTATCAAAGTCCTCCCAGTGGCTAGGAATGGTCTCCCTAGTATGATTGGTATATTTTTGTCCTATTCATAATCCAGAATGATGAAGTCCGCCGGAAAGATAAATTTGTCCACTTTCACCAGTACGTCTTCCACTATCCCCCGTGGATATGTGATAGATCTATCGGCTAACTGCAGAGATATATTTGTTGGTCTTGGTTCCGGCAATCCCAACTGACTGAATACTGACAACGACATCAGGTTGATACTTGCCCCAAGATCACACAAACATTTATCGAAGCTCATCTTTCTGATCGTACATGGAATTGTGAAACTGCCCGGATCTTTCAGCTTTGGAGGTAATTTACGTTGAAGCACTGCACTGCATTCCTCTGTCAAGGCCACTGTCTCAAACTCGTTTAATCTTCTCTTCCTTGACAGTATACCCTTCATAAACTTTGCATAACTTGGCATTTGTTCCAATGCCTCCGTGAAAGGTATGTTGATCAGCAGTTTGTTAAAAACCTCCAAAAACTTTCTGAACTGTTTATCATCCCTCTGTTTATTCAATCTTTGCGGATATGGAACTCGAGGGTGAACTTGCGGTACTGTATTCACGGGCTTCCCATCTGAACTAGCTTTCTCCTTCTCTACTTGTTGCGACTCGGACTCATCCTTCTTCTCTTTCTGTTCAGCTTCACTTTCTAACTCAGTTTCTACCCCAGTGTCATCCCCTTGTAAATTCGGTGCTGCTGAGTCTGGTACATTTCCTGAATATTGCTTTCCCGATCTGAGTGTAATGGCCTGACACTGTTCCTTACCTTCTCTCCGTGGATTTGCCTCTGTGTTACTTGGTAATGAACCCTGGGGCCTGCTGTTTAGCATAGTCGCCATTTGCCCCATCTGAGCTTCCAGATTTTTAATAGCCACTGTCTGGCTTTTGATCATAACCTCTGTATTTGCCATGTACTTTAACATTATCTCCTCCATTTCTGATTTCTTTTCCTGCGGGGGTGCATAGGGAGTAGGATGTTGTTGTTGAGAATATCCCGATGGAAAAGGTGGTCGTGGAGCATACTGTTACTGCGCCGGCTGAAACTGATTGTTCTGCTGAAACTGATGCTGCTGATTTCCTTGGTTGTTTGACCAACTAAAGTTTGGATGATTGCGGTTGTTGGGGTGGTATGTGTTCTGAAAATGACCTTGGTCTTTCTTATAAGTGTTCACATACTGCACCGACTCCGAGTTGATAGCACATTGATCTGTTGAGTGCGACCCCGCGCAAATCTCACAAACGAAAGCAACTGACTTGGCTTTGCTTTCCGACAACGAATCTATTTTCTTTGCCATAGCCGCCATCTGTGCTGACAACTGGGTAATAACATCCACTTCCAACAAACCTGCTACTCTGGGCTATAACGTTCTGGCTGTAGGATTTTGAAAATCATTTGCTGCCATAGTCTCAATAAGGTTATAAGCCTCGTCATAGCTCTTTGCCCCTAAAGCTCCACCCGCAGCTGCATCTACCATCTGCCTAGATTGCCATCCCAATCCATTATAAAATGTGTTGATCACCATCCAATCTAGCATCCCATGGTGTGGACACTTTCTTAGCATCTCCTTATATCTATCCCAGGCCTCGTATAAGGACTCACCATGTTGTTGCTCGAATTGAGAGATTGCTGTCCTTAGTTTTGCAGTTTTAGCCATTGGGAAAAACTTGGCTAGAAATTTTTGTGCTAGGTCCTCCCATGTAGTAATTGATCCTGCAGGAAAAGAATGAAGCCAACTTCTTGCTCTATCCCTTAATGAAAATGGAAACAGTCTTAGTCGGATGGCATCCTCCGTCACCCCGTTCTATCTGAGTGTATCACAAATTTCAATGAAACTCAAAAGATGCTCATTAGGATCGTCTGTAGCAGCACCCCCAAACTGGACCGAATTCTGCACCATTTGAATGGTTCCTGGTTTAATCTCAAAGGTATTTGCTGATATTGTCGGTCTGACTATGCTAGACTGCAATCCAGTGATATTTGGCATGGAATAGTCCCTCAAAGCTTTATGCTTCTCTCGTTGCTCTACTCTTTGTTCCTCTGCCATATTCGGTATAGTTTCTTCCAACTGTGCTTGTAAATTTCTACGCACTCTTGCTTTCCAACCTCTTCTGTCAATATTATCTTGAGCTGGTGTTAATTCTGAGTTGGATGATCGTGTGTGCATAAAAATTCTACAAGTACCTGAAACCAAAACAAAAATAAAAATAGAAATGAGAAAAGATTAGATTTGTCTAAGTCAAACAATATAGCTTAAAACTGATGATAATAATAAAAATCTAACGCCTGTCCCCGACAACGGCGCCAAAAACTTGTTGCCTCTTTTTAAGTCTTAAAGAAAAGAGCTCTAACTCGTGCAAGTATACACGGTCAACAAGTAATACAGAGGAAGTAGAGTATCGTCCCACATAGACAGGATTAAATTAATTCACTATGCATCAGTTCTATCACTATACTTATTTGCCTAAACTATTGCCTTACTTTTGGTGACGAAATTATTTCTATATTAATTAATAACTAAATATGCAAATACTAACGAAATATATCAAGCTTGAAATTAATGGGATCCTAACTTCATTTAATAGTTCATCTAATTACCACTATCAAGCTAGAAGGTTCACATATCACAGAAAAGTAGCCAAGGACACTAAAATAGACATAACCATTTGTCAATGCATTATGACCGACTTACATAATATCCATATTAGATAGACACCATGTAATCACCACTATAACCAAAATCACTATATTTCTATGTGAAATTGCAATTATATTGATTTTAAGCACAAATCCCTATTTTGACTGTTTCGGTGAAACAGTATATTTCTATCTGACTCACACAATATTAAGCTATCCAATTAAGCCTCATATTCGCAAGCTATCATGATTACAATCCATACTTATATGTTGTTTTTCAATTCCAAACAAGTACTAAGAACGAATGGTGATCAATCATTCATACATGCAAAACAATCATGATAGAAATTCCTTATGATATGCAAAACAATCTAACAATCAAAGCTGTAATTAAACTACATATTAAAATCCGTTATAATCCCATAATGGAGATTAGTTCATGTCTGAACCAAAAGCCATTATGGGATCAAAACTACACATGGAAGATAAACAATCAATTGAAGCAAGAAAAAGTAGATTGATCAAACCCAATTGTGAATAAAATCCAAGACAAGCTTAAACCCACATCAAAAATCCAATGCTCGAACAAAAGTAATCCACCCACACAATATCTCTCTAGAAAAGTATATTGATAATAATAATACTAAAAGTCTCCAAGTTTTTATTCTTAAGGTTTCTGTTGGGATATTTGTATGTATAACAAATAAAACTCATACACGCAAGTGCACGCGATCCACAAGTAATATAAAGTAAGTAAAGTATCGATCCCACGAGGAATTGAGTTGCATTTATGACTACAAACACCGATTTTGTAATTAGTTCGGTCTCTTTAAACAAGCGATTTTAGTGATGAAATAGTCTAATAATTACTAATGAAACAATTAAAACAAATTTAGTTGTAAAAATACAGATTTTATGGGCTTGGGATTATAATTTCACTTAATGCAGATTTAGATTTCCATGCTTCCTATTGTTGCTAATTGGTTATTATAGAATGTTGGTCGAAAACACGAAAGTAAAATATGGCCATCTCTCGATGCACCATACCCATATCACCCTAAATCCACAATTGATAGAATGAATGTGAACACCCTAGATGACTAACGCACTATATTCCTATGTGAATTACAATCAAAAGGGTTTAAGAATAAGTTTTCCATTGACCACATATGGTGCTTCGGTATATCTCTATCCTAAGCACGAAACATAATTTCACGAGGAATGTAATAATTATGAACATATGCTAGCATAATGAGATCTTAATTTATACTTCCTTTCTCAATTCCATATAAATTATCACAGTAATTGGTGATCAAGCAATTAAACATGGAGTATATATTATGCTAGACATTCATTTCACAACCAACTAGTAAAAATAAGGAAGCATTTCAATTCTTAGTCATGCAAAAGATCCATTATAATCCCAAGAATTAAATTTAGTTCATAATAACAATACTAGAGTTCATCATGCACAATTGGTTCATCATCATAATTACAGAATAGGAGAATTAATCAAAAATAGAAAATATTCAAGCTCCCTGTTTCCATTCTGCAACTTCTAATGATTTTCCAAGTTGTGTAGATAGTTGATTCCTTGCTCCCAATCTCCAATTTAGCATCCATATAGCTCCATTCTTCAATTCCCAAATGCCAAAATGCTCAGCTGACTACTTCTAATTTTTGAAGCTAACATGCAGTAAACTACTCTATTTTTCGTGTAGGAGGAGAGCTACAAATTGAATTCCAAAATTGGCTAATAATGCATGCATGAATTGTCTTATTTTGACTTATTATGATTCCCACTACAAAAGTTCGAACCCACTGAATCCTCAAAATCAGGCACCACCCCATTATCTGATAATGCTGCTTCACTGGATGGAACGTGCTCCATGGCTGGCTGGCGACAGGCGCAGCTGCGCCGGCGCCCTTTGTAAAAGGGGCGCAGCTGCGCCGGGGGCAAGGAATGAGTAGGAGGGGCGCAGCTGCGCCGGTGCCCTTTATAAAAGGGGCGCATCTGCGCCGGATGCCAGTTTGCTGCAGTGCTGCTGTTGGATAATTTCTCTTCTCTCACGTCCTGCACAATCAACAAACAATCAAATAGCACCCATCCACAAATGCACAACATCCCAAGCCAAATGTACCAAAAACTATGCAAAAGCCGTATAATGAGAATAGTGAATCAAAAACCGAAAGAGAGGGAAAAATGCATGAAATTACACTAGATAGCTATTAGATGAGCAACAAATGGAACAAAATAGTATCCAATAAGTAGGTATGAAACCTACTTATCAAATACCCCCAAACTTAAATTGTTGCTTGTCCTCAAGAAAATACAACGAAATGAATGCAAATATGAATGCATTATAATGATATAAGAATGCACCATGACCCTCATCAATTAGCAAGCAATCCACAAGATTTGCCTCAGAATAATCTAGCGAAACATCAAAACTTGGTCCGTGTACCATGATAATCATGCAGCTCAAATTTTGTGGTGAATGATAAAGTGTGTGTGTGTAGTAATCATCAACTATAGTAATCCCACTCGATTCTCATAATATGTTTCTTAGGGGAAATTAATATATTCGAACTACCATAAGACAATTGGGGTAAATATAGTTGAAACCACACAATATCAAAACGTGGGGATGTACTTAGACGCTATACGGAACATTATGCTTGGTAGCGCAATGCCTAGTTCCATTAGGCTATTCAATGATACCCATGTAACGAGTTTTCGGCCAACGACTCCCAAACCAATTGGTCTTAGGGCGCTAGGTGTAAAGACATCCCCTAGGGTGTACTTACTCGAATATCAAAGGCCACGAAACTAGGCTGACCATGCATTTATTAATACTTTTCTTTTTATATTAATTTTTTTTAGTTAACGAATGCGTTTTACGCTCCATTTCGTTGCATAAAAACTCTACTGAGTACTCCCCCAAACTTGAACACGTGTGATCTCAACTAATACTACCCACAATTGCCACAATCATTAAAAACACAACCAATTCTCCCCAGAACTCAATTATGCGAATCTTTGGGCTACTTAGTTAAAAAAAAACTACTAAGATCGTGCAAACCGATTTTATCATAGCAAACGCAAGACAAGAGTTGCAATGTATCATGGCATTCGACTCGAAGTCTTAACAGTTAGCAAAAATCAAAAAGTTTTCATCATAGGCATGTGGGGATGCATACTAATCAATATAAGAGGATCGTGCAACTAAACTACATGATGTGATATGATATGCATGAGAAATTCACCATTTTTTTTTATTTTTTTATTTTTTTTATTTTTATTTTATTTTTATTTTTTACGAAAATAAGGAAACAAATACCTAAAATAACAATAAAGAAAATAAATAACAATAAAAACAGATAATTTAAAGCATCACAAAATAACTAAGCAAGCCTAATACCCCCAAACTTAAAATATGCAATGTCCTCATTGGAGATAATAGGGTAAAGAGTACTCCCCTAAGAAGTGTCCTCGGCGCCGCTAGGCGGCGTGTCGGGCGGAGGATAAGGGATGCCGGAGCCGAATGTGGGAAACTCGATGTGGACCCCCTGCTGACTGAACGCCTCCGAAAGTGCACCGGCGAAGGAGACGCTATAATCCCTGAAGCTCGTGTGCAACGCGTCCATGCGGCGCTGCAGGCGGCGCATGTCGCGCTCATGTCCACTGACGCCCCTCTGCTGCATTGGCGGGGCAGGCATGCCCTCCTCACTGGCCTCCTCTACCTCATCGGCCAAAATAAAACCCAACCCATTGGGCCGGGACTCTCCACCGCGTCAAACATTGTACTTTCGGATTGTGGCACTATCGATGTCTCGCATGGGTAGCTTGAAAGCCTCCTCGCCCCATTCCACGTTTGTCGCTGAGCAAAGGCGTGTGATGATCGAGGCGTGTGGAATGGCACCGGAAGTGACGGCCCGCATGAAACGAAGCATGGACTGGTTGATGATATAGCCCACGTCGATGCTCCCTCCACGCAGAATGCGGTGCAAGAGTACCGCGCGGTACCGTGTCACGTCCTGATGATGGGTGGTCGGCAAGATACTCGCGCAAATGAGGGCGTACCACGCATTGGCAAATCTATTTAGCGCGGTCTGAGGGAAGTGCACCTTCAAGGTGGTGCCTGGCTGAGTCTTCCATTGCGTGCCCGGTTGGCACATCTCATGTATCAAAGCATTAAGGTCGGTTTCGTAGCGCTCATGTACCACCCAGTTGGTGTCCTCAGTAGTAGCAGATGGTAGGCGAAAAAGTTCATTGATGGCCTGCGCCGAGTAGGATACCTGCTTGCCCCGCACGAAGGAAATCCGATTCTGTGTTTCCTGGGCGTTGGCATAAAACTCACGAACAATGGCTATCGGGGCTGACTTCGGTGTCTCAATGAATAGCAACCAACCCAAACGCCGGATTTGGTCAAGAATACGTCCATCCTGTGCTTTGGGCTTCAAACCCCTCTCTAGTATGAAGGATTTGACGCTAAGCACCTCCCAGTAATAATGATGTGCAGAGAGATTGACAAATTTGGTGGCATCCAGAGTGTTGATGCCACCACCAGTAGATTCGGATCCGTTGCTGCTGGAAGAAGAAGGTTGGGGAGTGCGTGCACGCTTCGGCATGGTGGTAGGTGATTAGGGTTTGATGGAAGAGTGTAGGTAGTTAGGGTTTTGAGAGAGTGGGTAGGGATGAGAGGAGAGGGTTTGTTTTGCTGCTAGAGAGTCAGTTAGGTTTAGGGTTGGATGATTGTGACTAATGGGGACTGACCTATTTATAAAAAAAATTTCGCGATCGGCGCAGCTGCGCCGCAGTTGTACTGGGTAGGGGGCGCAGCTGCGCTGAGCTTCAGGCTTGGCTCAGGCGGACATCGGCGCAGCTGTGCCGGAAATGAACTGATGGTGCGGCGCAGCTGCGCAGTTGTTCAGAAGTTGCATGCAAGGGTGGCCCGGCGCAGCTGCGCAGGTGCAGCACTGAAGATGTGGCGCAGCTGCGCAGGAGCTCAGGATTCCTGAAAGATTTTCATTCTCTGAACAACGGCTAGTGTTTGCAATGGAACGATACACCCCCAAACTCAAAGTGTGATCAAGTCAAACGGTAGATGGCATGATCATACACCTGAAATAAAAACAAACAAGCATGTTAAAATGAAATCACATAAACTAAATAAAAATCACATAATAATAGAAGTAATAAAATTAATCTCGGGTTGCCTCCCAAAGAGCGCTTTTGTTTTAAGTCGGTTAGCTCGACTATCATTGATGCTCAATCCATGGCCAGGACAACTGAGGATTTTTGGCGATCAAATTCGCCTCCCCAATAGTGCTTCAATCTTTGGCCATTAACCTTGAATGGCTGCTCACTGTCCTTTCCAACAATCTCGATGGCTCCATGTGGAAACACAGCAGTGATGGTAAAGGGACCCGACCATCGGGATTTGAGCTTTCCCGGGAATAACTTGAGCCTGGAGTTGAATAGTAAGACCGCTTGGCCAGGTTCAAATTTTCTCTCGATGATTTTCCGGTCGTGCCATCTCTTTACCTTCTCTTTGTAAAGTTTAGAATTCTCATAGGCCTGCAATCGGAACTCGTCGAGTTCATTTAGCTGTAGAAGTCTCCTTTCTCCTGCTGCAGATAGGTCAAAATTCAACTTCTTGATAGCCCAGTAAGCTTTGTGCTCTAATTCGACCGGTAGATGACAAGCCTTTCCATAAACTATGTGATAAGGAGACATGTCGAGAGGTGCTTTATATGCAGTTCGATAAGCCCACAAGGCTTCATCTAGCTTTAGAGACCAATCTTTTCTGGTAGGATTAACAATCTTTTCCAGAATTCTTTTTACCTCTCGGTTGGATACTTCGGCTTGCCCATTTGTCTGTGGATGGTAGGCAGTGGCAATTCTGTGTCTTACTCCATATTTGGCCAAGAGAGCTGTGATCTGTTTGTTGCAAAAATGGCTCCCCTCATCACTGATGATCGCCCGAGGAGTGCCAAATCTAGTAAAAATGTTTTTTTGTAGGAATCTCAAAACCACCTTAGCATCATTGGTTGGTAACGCCGAAGCTTCCACCCATTTGGACACGTAATCAACCGCTAAAAGGATATAGAGATTATTGCATGAAGATGGAAATGGTCCCATGAAGTTTATCCCCCATACGTCAAAGATCTCCACCTCCAAGATCACATTTAGTGGCATTTCATTACGGTTGGAGATGTTGCCCACCCGTTGGCATCGATCACAATTCTTTATGAAGTGGTGGGCATCTTTGAACAAGGTGGGCCAATAAAATCCGGCCTGGAGTACCTTTGCTGCTGTTCTCTGTGTTCCATAATGGCCACAATACAGAGAAGAATGACATGAATGTAATATACTGGTACTCTCGACCTCGGGAATGCATCTTCGGATCACAGAATCCGGGCATTGTTTGAACAAATAAGGCTCATCCCACATGTATCTCTTTGTATCATGCAGAAATTTCTTCCTCTGCTGAGAAGTTAGATCCGGTGGTAGCACATGACTCACAAGGTAGTTGACAATATCAGCGAACCATGGGATTTCAGCTGTGACTGCAAATAGCTGCTCATCAGGGAAGCAATCGTTTATTTCAACCTTCTCTTTGCTCTCCAAATCTGGATTGTCCAATCTAGAAAGATGATCGGTTACCAGATTTTTCGTGCCTTTCTTGTCCTTAATTTCCAAATCAAATTCTTGGAGCAAAAGGATCCATCTGATTAATCTTGGCTTGGCATCTTTCTTTGAGATCAAATACCGAATTGCTGCATGATCAGTGTACACCACTGCCTTTGTTCCAATGAGATAGGATCGGAACTTGTCGAATGCATAGACAACCGCGAGTAGTTCCTTCTCGGTGGTGGTGTAATTCATTTGGGCCTCCGAAAGTGTTTTGCTGGCATAGTAGACTGCGTGTAGAACCTTGTCTCTGCGTTGTCCCAATACCACGCCCATAGCATAGTCACTAGCATCACACATAAGCTCAAATGGAAGAGACCAATCCGGTGCCACTATCACAGGTGCTGTTGTCAATTTCTGTTTTAACAACTCGAAGGCTGCTAAGCAATTATCATCAAATAGAAATGGGACATCCTTTTCCAACAGATTGCACAGGGGTTTTGTGATTTTGGAGAAGTCTTTGATAAATCTCCGATAGAATCCAACATGGCCCAAAAAACTCCGAACTCCCTTTACAGAAGTCGGTGGAGGCAATTTCTTGATAGTTTCCAACTTTGCTTTGTCCACCTCCAAACCTTTGGCTGAGACTTTGTGACCCAAAATTATTCCTTCATGAACCATGAAATGACATTTCTCCCAATTAAGTACAAGATTTGTTTCCACACATCTCTTCAATACCATGACTAAATTCTCAAGACAACTGTCAAAGGAATTTCCAAACACTAAGAAGTCATCCATGAAGACCTCCATGTTGATTTCCACCATGTCAGAAAATATTGCCATCATGCATCGCTGAAATGTGGCAGGAGCATTACATAGACCAAAAGACATTCGCCTGAAAGCAAAAGTTCCATAAGGGCAAGTAAAAGTGGTCTTTTCTTGATCCTTAGGAGCGATGGCAATTTGATTATATCCAGAATATCCGTCAAGCAAACAGTAGTACTCATGCCCTGCAAGTCTGTCCAACATTTGATCAATGAATGGGAGTGGGAAGTGATCTTTCCTTGTGGCTTTGTTGAGCTTTCGATAATCCATGCAAACTCTCCACCCCGTGACTGTTCGGGTTGGTATTAGCTCGTTGTTCTCATTTTTTACCACAGTTATTCCTCCCTTCTTTGGTACACACTGCACTGGGCTCACCCATGGACTGTCAGAAATGGGATAAATGATCCCGGCGTCTAGCCATTTCAGAATTTTTGTTTTAACCACCTCCTTCATGATGGGATTCAGCCTTCTTTGATGCTCTATGGTAGGCTTGCTGTCATCTTCCATTAGGATTTTGTGCATGCAAAATGAGGGGCTGATTCCCTTTATGTCTGCAATGGTCCATCCAATAGCCCCTTGGAATTCTCTGAGGATTCTTATCAGTTTTTCTTCCTGCAAGGATGTTAGTGCAGAGGAAATAATGACAGGTAATGTATCTGAAATGCCTAGGAATGCATAGCTGAGATGACTAGGCAGGGGTTTGAGATCAAGTTTAGGAGGTACCTCACTGGATCGTTTTAATTGAACTGAGGCATCGTTTGAGCTTTTCAAGGGCTCAATAGGTACCTTGAATTTTTCCATCCTGGGTATTGCATCTAAAAAATGAACATACTCACAGTTCTCGGGTTCGTCCAAGTCGATGTCCCCTGTTAGTGTTTGCTCAAGCAAGTCCCTATGTGTGGCCTTAATGAATTCCTCGGTCACTGCTTCTTCAATGATGTCAACTCGGAAACACTCTTCTTCTTCAGTTGGAAATTTCATAGCCTTGAAGACATTAAAAGTAACTTCTTGGTCCTGAACCCTCATTGTCAATTCTCCTTTTTGCACATCGATGAGAGTTCTCCCGGTAGCTAGAAATGGTCTCCCAAGTATGATGGGGATGTCCTTGTCCTCCTCAAAGTCTAAGATTATGAAATCAGCTGGGAAAATGAACTACTCAACCTTAACCAGGACATCTTCCATAATACCTCTCGGATAAGTGACTGAACGATCCACTAGCTGAAGAGAGACATTAGTTGGCTTGGGAGCTGGTAATCCCAACTGAGTAAAGACGGACAATGACATGAGATTAATGCTTGCACCAAGATCACACAAACATTTCTTGAATGATAAGTCTCCAATGGTGCACGGAATGGTGAAACTGACCGGATCCTTTAATTTTGGAGGTAGCTTCCTTTGTAATACTGCACTGCATTCCTCTGTTAAGGCTACAATTTCAAAATCTTGCAGTTCTTTCTTGACAGAATACTCTTCATGAACTTGGCATAGCTCGGCATTTGTTCTAAAGCTTCAGCAAATGGTATATTGATTTGAAGCTTTTTGAAAACCTCAAGAAACTTAGAAAATTGCTTGTCCATTCTCTGCTTTTGCTGCCTTTGAGGGTATGGAACTGGTGGATAGTACCTGGTGGGAGGGGTTTGAGTCTTTTCTGTGCTCTTTATGGGTGGGGGTTCAGATTTCTCAATGCTCTCCTCTTTTTCAAAAAGTTCAGCAGATGCAGTTTCTGGGGAAGGGCGCAGCTGCGCCGTCTCCCTTTGCAACATGGGCGCAGCTACGCTGCCTGGTTCCAGTGCTGATGAAGGGCGCAGCTGCGCTGTCTGTTCGTGTGACAGTGGCGCAGCTGCGCTGTCTGGCAGGGTTTGCTTCCCACTTCTGGTGGTGACAGCTTGGCATTGCTCCTTCCCATTTCTCCTTGGATTGATTTCCGTGTCGCTAGGAAGAGCTCCCTGAGGTCTGCTAGACAACAAACTGAACAATTGACTCATTTGATTTTCCAGATTCTTGAAGCCTAATGTTTGGCCTTGCTCCAATCTGTCAGTCTTGGCCATGTATTTCTCCAAATTCTCACTCATTTTAGCGACCTTCCTATCTGTGGCTGTGACTTGCTGCTGATTGTGGAACCCCGGAGGATTGAGAGGTTTTGGAGCTTGTGAATTATCTTGACGATTGCTCCACGAGAAATTTGGGTGGTTCCTATTCCCCGGAGTGTAGTTGTTCTGATATTGATTTGCTGGCCGCTGATAGTTGCTCACAAAGTGCACAGGTTCAGCGTTGATGGCACATTGATCCGAAGCGTGAGAACCTGCACAAAGCTCACAAATCATGGAAACTTGCTGACCTTTACCTTCACATATGTTGTCAAGCTTTTTGGCCATAGCTGAAATCTGGGCTTGAAGTGAAGTGGCTGTGTCAACCTCTAGTATCCCTGCCACTTTTGGTTGAGTGGATCTGGAGGATGGCCATTGATAATTGTTTGCAGCCATAGTCTCCAAAAGTTCATAAGCTTCGTCATAGTTTTTACCCATGAATGCCCCACCCGCAGCTGCATCAATGCCTGCGCGTGTTTGAATATTCAACCCATTGTAAAATGTGTTCAGCTGCATCCATTGGGGCAAACCGTGATGTGGGCACTTTCTCAATAGTTCCTTGTACCGCTCCCATGTCTCGTATAAGGATTCTCCATGGCGTTGTTCATATGAAGAGATGTCATTTCTCAACTTGGCAGTTTTGGCAGGTGGGAAGAACTTTGCTAAGAATTTCTGGGCCAAATCTTGCCAAGTAGTAATGGATCCGGGTGGTAGCGAGTGTAGCCAACTTTTTGCTTTGTCCCTCAATGTAAATGGGAATAATCACAATCTCACCGCATCTTCCGAGATCCCGCTGAATTTGAATGTATCACATATCTCCAAGAAATTTATCAAGTGCTCATTTGGGTCATCAACCACCATCCCTCCGAATTGGACAGAATTTTGGATCATATGGATTGTCCCTGGTTTGATTTCAAAGGAATTGGCTGTTATGGCTGGCCTTGAGATACTTGATTGCAAATCATTGATTCTTGGCGTAGCATAATCTCTTAAGGCTTTTTGTGCTTCTCCCGCCATAGGTTGAGGTTGTTCTAGATTCTCCAGAGTATTTTCAACACACTTCCTTGATTGTTGAACCCTTTTCTCAATGTTATCCACAAAAGGCAATAGGTCAGGATTCTTCGACCGAGTATGCATACACTACTCAAGAGTACCTAACACAAAGTAGAAGAAAATAAAACAGAATTTAGGATAAGAACAGATTTGTTTAACTAAAACCAATCTAATTTAAACTGATGATGAAAGTTATAAACGCAATTGCAATTCCCCGGCAATGGCGCCAAAAACTTGTTGGGATATTTGTATGTATAACAAATAAAACTCATATACACGCAAGTGCACGCGATCCACAAGTAATATAAAGTAAGTAAAGTATCGATCCCACGAGGAATTGAGTTGCATTTATGACTACAAACACCGATTTTGTAATTAGTTCGGTCTCTTTAAACAAGCGGTTTTAGTGATGAAATAGTCTAATAATTACTAATGAAACAATTAAAACAAATTTAGTTGTAAAAATACAGATTTTATGGGCTTGGGATTATAATTTCACTTAATGCAGATTTAGATTTCCATGCTTCCTATTGTTGCTAATTGGTTATTATAGAATGTTGGTCGAAAACACGAAAGTAAAATATGGCCATCTCTCGATGCACCATACCCATATCACACTAAATCCACAATTGATAGAATGAATGTGAACACCCTAGATGACTAACGCACTATATTCCTATGTGAATTACAATCAAAAGGGTTTAAGAATAAGTTTTCCATTGACCACATATGGTGCTTCGGTATATCTCTATCCTAAGCACGAAACATAATTTCACGAGGAATGTAATAATTATGAACATATGCTAGCATAATGAGATCTTAATTTATACTTCCTTTCTCAATTCCATATAAATTATCACAGTAATTGGTGATCAAGCAATTAAACATGGAGTATAGATTATGCTAGACATTCATTTCACAAC
This sequence comes from Aralia elata, assembly GCA_034770075.1. NCBI lineage: Eukaryota > Viridiplantae > Streptophyta > Magnoliopsida > Apiales > Araliaceae > Aralia > Aralia elata. The sequence continues at coordinate 34,736,874 of CM068387.1, read as the reverse complement.
CAACTAGTAAAAATAAGGAAGCATTTCAATTCTTAGTCATGCAAAAGATCCATTATAATCCCAAGAATTAAATTTAGTTCATAATAACAATATTAGAGTTCATCATGCACAATTGGTTCATCATCATAATTACAGAAGAGGAGAATTAATCAAAAATAGAAAATATTCAAGCTCCTTGTTTCCGTTTTGCAACTTCTGATGATTTTCCAAGTTGTGTAGATAGTTGATTCCTTGCTCCCAATCTCCAATTTAGCATCCATATAGCTCCATTCTTCAATTCCCAAATGCCAAAAATGCTCAGCTGACTACTTCTAATTTTTGAAGCTAACATGCAGTAAACTACTCTATTTTTCGTGTAGGAGGAGAGCTACAAATTGAATTCCAAAATTGGCTAATAATGCATGCATGAATTGTCTTATTTTGACTTATTATGATTCCCACTACAAAAGTTCGAACCCACTAAATCCTCAAAATCAGGCACCACCCCATTATCTGATAATGCTGCTTCACTGGATGGAACGTGCTGCATGGCTGGCTGGCGACAGGCGCAGCTGCGCCGGGGGCAAGGAATGAGCAGGAGGGGCGCAGCTGCGCCGGTGCCCTTTGTAAAAGGGGCGCAGCTGCGCCGGATGCCAGTTTGCTGCAGTGCTGCTGTTGGATAATTTCTCTTCTCTCACGTCCTGCACAATCAACAAACAATCAAATAGCACCCATCCACAAATGCACAACATCCCGAGCCAAATGTACCAAAAACTATGCAAAAGCCGTATAATGAGAATAGTGAATCGAAAACCGAAAGAGAGGGGAAAATGCATGAAATTACACTAGATAGCTATTAGATGAGCAACAAATGGAACAAAATAGTATCCAATAAGTAGGTATGAAACCTACTTATCAGTTTCCTTCTCACTATCTGATCAATATTAGCTAGAATCCTCTTCAGATTTGGCTTCTTTTTCCTCCTTCAGCTGGACAAATAGTGCAAAAACGTGAACTAGCGCTGCTAGCGCTGCTGGCGCTATGCCTGGCCCAGAAATTTACCAAAATGCCACTAGGTCTATTTTGAGCTCCAAATTTACCCTTTTGCCCCTCCAGCTCCAACCTACAATAAATAAACACAAAAACAAGTAAAATAATACTAAAAACACTTAAAGACCACAATAATTAAGCCTAACAATACCTGATTCGTAGGTATAAAACCCACTCATCAGTACATACAACCGAGTGTTTCACCTTAGGGAGCACCGGTGTTGTTTGTAAAGAAGAAGGATGGAATTTTGAGGTTATATGTCGATTATCAAGAGTTAAATAAGTTAACCATAAAGAACAAATATCCTTACCAAGAATTGATGATCTGTTTGACCAGTTGAAAGGGGCGGAACAATTTTTGAAAATCGACCTACGATCAGGTTACCATCAATTAAAGGTAAGAAAAGAAGATTTACCGAAGACAGTGTTTAGGACACGCTATGGACATTATGAGTGTCTTGTGATGTCCTTTGGATTAACGAATGCACTGACAACATTCTAGGATTTGATGAACCGAGTGTTTAAACCATGCTTAAACAAATTTATCGTAGTGTTCATCAATGATATTTTAATATACTTGAAAACACGGGAGGAGCATGCTGAACATTTGAGGAGCGTATTGGAGATATTACGAAAGAAACAACTTTATGCAAAGTTTTCCAAGTGTGAATTCTGGTTAGAATGAGTCCAATTCTTGGGTCATGTGATTGACAAAAATGGAATCGCTGTAGATCTAGCTAAGATAGAGACAGTTCTGAATTGGGAACAACCAATAACTCCAACAGAAGTAAGAAGTTTTCTCGGGTTAGTAGGGTACTATCGGCGTTTTATACAAGATTTTTCAAAAATAGCAACCCCGCTAACCAATTTAACTCAAAAGACGGTAAAGTACGTTTGGACATATAAATATGAAGAAAGCTTCTAAGATTTGAAGAAGCGGTTGAGTATGGCACCAGTATTATCATTACCAGATAATACCGGGGGCCTTGTAGTTTATAGTGATGCATCACGTAAGGGATTAGGTTGTGTGTTGATGCAACATGGGAAGGTGAATGGATATGCGTCACGACAACTCAAAGATTATGAGAAGAAGTATCCTACTCATGATCTTAAGTTAGCCGCCGTGGTATTTGCCTTGAAAATTTGGAGGCATTACTTGTACGAAGAGAGGTGTGAGATATACATAGATCACAAAAGTTTGAAGTATATTTTCACGCAAAAGGAGTTAAACATGAGGCAAAGGAGATGGCTAGAGTTGATAAAGGATTTTGATTGTGAAATCTTATATCATCCCGGGAAAGTTAACGTTGTTGCGGATGCGGTAAGTAGAAAGAATTAAGAGAAACTGAATGTAATAACAAACAACGAAGTACTGATAAAAGAGTTTAATAAACTTGAAATTGAGGTAAGAGTTCCAGCTAACTCTAACCAGAAGTTATTCGGTGTAGAAAGTGGTTCGACTTTACTGGATAGAGTCACAGAACTACAGGAGACAGATAAAAGTTTCAGAAGTGTAAAACTGAAATAACTCATGTAAAGAATGTCAAATTCAGAATAGATAAAGATGTGGTACTGAGGTACGAGGATAGAATTTGGGTTTCCTCAGTACAAGAACTAAAAGATAAAATACTGAATGAAGCCCATAGTTCTAAGTTCGTCGTGCATCCGGGTGGTACAAAAATGTACAAAGATATAAGCTGACACTTTTGGTGGTCGAATATAAAAAAAGAAATAGCGGAATGGGTAAGTAAATGTTTAACTTGTCAAAAGGTAAAAGCCGAACATCAAAAACCTAGTGGGTTACTGCAATCCTTAGAAATCCCCGAATGGAAATGGGAACATATCACCATGGACTTCGTAGTAGGTCTCGCAAACACACAAAAAGGGCACAATGCCATTTGGGTAATTGTAGATCGTCTTACCAAGTTAGCTCATTTTCTACCCATAAAAGTTAACTTCAATCTTGACCAATTAGCCAAACTTTACATGAATGAAGTTATTTCTTGACACGGAGTCCCTGTTTCTATAGTATCAGACCGAGATCCACGGTTTAATTCAAACTTTTGGAAAAGTCTCCAGAAACACTTAGGAACCCAGTTGAGATTAAGCACATCTTATCACCCACAAATAGACGGTTAGAGTGAGAGGATAATTCAAACATTAGAGGACATGTTGCGAACTTGCATCATGGACTTCAAGGGAAGTTGGGAGGATCAATTACCTTTAGTAGAGTTTGCCTATAACAATAGTTACTATGCTACCATAGGAATGCCACCATTTGACGCTCTGTACGGAAGGAAATGTAGGATGCCATTATGTTGGGATGAAGTCAGTGAACGACAACTATTATGGCTAGAAATAGTTCAACAGACCACTGAGGTAGTTCGAATTATACGCGAGAGATTGCAAGCGTCTTAAGATCGACATAAGAAGTACGCAGATCAACATATGAAACGACAAGATTTCGATGCCGGTAGCCATGTATTTCTAAAAGTATCTCCGTGGAAAGGCAAAATACGTTTCGGCAAGAAAGGAAAATTGAGTCCGAGATTCATTGGACCATTCTATATATTGAGGAGGATAAGTGAGGTAGCCTATGAGGTAGCCATACCTCCTGAGTTAGAACATATCCATAACGTGTTTCATGTGTCCGTGTTACAACCGTACAAACCCGATTATAAACGCATTATAGATCACAAGCCTATTCAGATTGAGAAAGATTTGTCATATAAAGAAGTTATAATTGAAATTATAGATAGGAAAGAACAAATTCTATGGAATAAAGTGAAACCTTCAGTCAAGTTAATTTGGAGAAATCAAAACATAGAGGAAGCTACATGGGAGCTCGAGAGTAAAATGCAAGATAACTATCCATATTTATTTCTGTAATCTGTACTGTAATTTCGAGAATGAAATTCTTATTAGAGGGAGTGAATGTGATATTCCAGACCTTGATAAGATTCGTATATGTAAATTATTTGTTTATTAAATGAAATCTTTTATTCCAACTTTGTGTTATGTGATTTTATATTTTAGTAAAGGATTAGGTCAAATAAAAAAAATTTGAAGCTGCTTAGTCGTGCTTACACGGACAAAATAATTTGTCGTGCTTTTCACGATTTTACCGAGAAGCATCCCGACAAATTATTTTCAGTAAGTTGTTGTGTCGTACTTGGGAATGACAAAGTGATTTGTCAAACTTCGAAGTCAATATAATAATATATTAAATGATAAAAACTTAAATAAGTTAATTAGGGTTAAAATGATAAGTTGAATTATAAACCCTAATTATAAAACCCTAATTGACAATTATTAACTGAATTTTGAAAACTAAAACCCTAATTGATGCACAAGAACCCTAATTGATATAATTAGATCCTAAGTAATGAAACATAATATAAATTATGAATTAGAAAACCCTAACCCTAATTAGGAAGCCTTAACTCTAATTATGAGATTCTAAAACCTTAATTATGAAACTTAAGCTTAATTAAGTTATTACTAACCTAATTAAGTTATCCTAAACCTTAATTTCAAAGCCCTAATCAAGATTATTGTGAATTAAACTTAGATTAGTAAACTAACCAATTAGAAAAGTTGTAGGAGTGTGCTAGCTTGTGCCCAACACACTCCAACACAAGCATGAGGCCAATATCAGATTTGAAGTAGCACAAGTTCAATGGCTAGATGTTTGTGGAGGCAAAAATGTGTGAAAAGTCTTAAAAACCCTAATTTTTAAAAGCCTATAAGTACTCAACCATCCTGTCGACGCTGGGAGGAATCGCTATCCTTGGTGATTGTTACCCTTTCCAATTTTAGCCCTTTCATTAGGTGATTTTGGGGAAAAGGTCGGCATAAATGTCGACGGGGTTTTGAAAGATCGTTTTTTATGATGAGCCAATTAACCAGAGTCGTCAGTTGGTATATTTGAAATGGATGTTGTTGGTCGATTTCGCAATCGATAAAACACACGTGCAAGTATACACGGCCCACAAGTAATATATGATAAGATAAGAGTCGAACCCACAGGGAATTGTGACGAATAATAACCAAGTACCAATCGTATATCAATTTGATCTAATTTAAACGATGAAGGTTTGCTTGATTGTTGATTGGTTGAGTTCACAAGTAAGTAATGAGTAAAATGCGATGAAATATCAAGATAGAAAGGTCTAAGATTACAATTTCCCCCAACACGTCATTTAAATCTCCTAACTCTCTCTTTTCAGTCAATTATAGCATACGAATTGACAACCGAGAAATCAAAACTACATAAGAGCCTCTGTCGATGGTCAATCACGAATCTTCCTAAGCGGTGCATAGGTATATGTCTATCCTATACACTATCAAGAGACTAATTTCAGGAATGATTTATAGACACGTGTCACCAAATCTAATTAATCCTCCCTTCAATTACCAACTTTCACCTCAGAAGTCATTAAGACTAGATTCTCAATAGGTTGCATGCGGTAATTAGGTATATATCTATCCCAACTACTATCAAGATACCTATTATTGCAGATAATTAATAAGACACACGTCACTTAATCCGATTAATAACCCACAACAATCTATACTCTCGCATGTTATCATAACTAGGTCTCAACCTATAATCCGTTCGTCAAGTTCATATAGGTTCCCACGGTAATTACGGGCCAAGCAATTAATCTAGAAGCAAAGGTTATGACAATCAATTCACAAATGCATAACTAAAATCAATAGAGAGAGAATTCAATTCAAATTAAGTGTTGGGTTCCATTGCAATCTTAGAATAGAAGGTTAGTTCATGATAGCTACAATAAACATCATTTTCAATTGATACATTGTCAAATTCGAATTACAAAGGAGATGGGAAACTAGAAATGAAACCACTTTTGAAGCTATTCAGCTGGTGTTCCTTTGGTTGCTGTAGATTTCTAGCTCTCCTCCTTAGCTTTGCAATTCCTCTTGACTGAGTTCCTTGGCTTTGGGCTTGATTCAGCTTGATTTGCAGCCTTGGGCACTATTGGTTGATGTATTTTGTAGCCTCCCTCTCTCTAGATTTCCCTTTGACAAGCCTTTCCTTCTTAGTTCTTTGGCTTTTGCTGAGTTTTCCTTGTATTGCAGCACTTTTGCTCTCTATTTTGATGTTTTAGTCTAGCCTCCCTATCCCTTGATATCTGATATGAAGCTTAGAAGAGATTATATATAGCCTCCATCAAGAAACCCTAGCAAAAATCGGACAAAATGGAGCTCAGATCGCACTAAAACTGTGTCAGATCGCACTCAGCACGACGTTGGCGCGCCCGCACGCCAGCGCGCGCGCCCGCGCCCAGTGCTTGGGCCGCACGCTGGCCGCACGCCCAACGCCGCACGCCCACGCCGTGCGCCCGCACGCTAGCGCGCGCGCCCGCACCCAGCGCCTGTGCCGCACGCTGGCCGCACACCCAACGCCGCACGCCCACGCCGCACGCCCATGCCGCACGCCCACGCCGCACGCCCACGCCGCGCGCCCGCACGCCAGCGCGCGCGCCCGCGCCCAGCGCCTGGGCTGCACGCTGGCTGCACGCCCATGCCGCGCGCCCGCACTCCGCGCCCAGCGCCCGCCGCACACGCCCGCACGCCCAGCGCGCGCCCGCACGCCGCGCCCATGCGCCCGCGCCCAGCGCCTGTGCCGCACGCTGGCACCCCGTCTGCCGCACGCCGTGCCCGCGGCTTGGTCGACGCCGCACGCCGTGCACGCTTTCCAACGCCGTGCATGCCCAACTTCCAAATGTCATCAAATTAAGCCCCGAGCATCGCCAAACATAAATTTCCATCATACTACCATTCGGGCACAGACGTCCAGGCATGGACATTGAGTCAATACAAACAACGATCTGAGCGGTCTTTATTTCAATTCCTACAAACATAATGAAAATGCATCAAAGCAACATAAAACATGTAAAAATAACTAAAAACTAATTTATGTAGAAATAAGATAAAAATACATAAAAACCACATAAAATACCTAAAGACTTGCAAATTATCAAGGCCAAAAGTACCCAAATTGTGTGTATAAAATACACTCATCAGATGTACCAACTCATCCGAGTTTCATTTTTCGTAAATCGCTGGTGTAGACACCCGATTTTTGCATTTCCTATACTAACCCTGACAGGAGGGCAAAATCGTCAATTGACCCGACACACGAGAATAAAGGGTGGACATAAGGACGAACCCTCAAAACCACCACGACAGGATGATATTGAAGCCGACACGACAGCAAGCGAATGTCGAGAGTCAGTTACTGATCACTGTGCTTACCCGGATGACGTGGCACGTTTCCCGACGGTTTCCGGACTGCCGAGCGCAAACCCGTCAGCGGGAACCAACGGTACGACACGAAAATCGAGACGAGGCACGGAAAACGAGAAAATCAGCACAGTTAGCCGCAGATCAATTCGCGGCCAAGGACGGAACTCGAGGCAGCACGGGACTCGAAGCGCACGGGACTCGAGCGCGGCTGGGGGGAGAACCAAGGGCCAGCCGCAGATATATCTGCGGCCAGCCGCAGATAGATCTGCGGCTGCCCTTGGCAGTGCTATATTAGGCCAGTTCGCATACAGGAAAAAAGAGAGAGGATTCAGCAGCAGCAGCAGTTCGGGAGAAGAAGAAAAAACAGCAAGAAAACAGCAAAAATTAGGAGAGAAAAGAGTGAAAAGAGTGAGGAATTGTACCAATTTTGTGAGATTATATCTCATATTTTCTACTCTACTCAATACACAAATTCATACATATTGTGGGGATTAATTGCAAGGTGAAAAAACCATTTGTTCTTAGCATTTTGTTATACCATTTTGTTAATCTTTTGGTCATCCGAATTACCTTGAATGTAGTTTTTTCTCATATGTTATTGTGAAACCATGTGTTAGGGACTATTAGTGAGGGTCTCATCGGAATGAAATTCCCCCTAATAGCCCGATGATATCCGTTTGGTGCAAATCTTAGCTATTATGGTATGGTATCATTCATAGTGTATTTCGATCGTCATTGTAAGATATCCTAGAGTGTTAGGCATCCCGTTGTTGTTTATTTTCGTTATATCCGTTTGGCGGTTGTGCAATAAGTTCGGATGTGAGCCTAGGAATGCGACCCCGTGGTCCAAATCCGATGATGGACATTTTTGAATGTATGTAATCGGGTGGATGTATCCGTTATTGTAAATATGTAATCGTCGGGCCTTAAAACGACGCCAAGGCGATAATCGTGTTTAAGGCCCCGAAATAGTGAAACTTGTGATTGTGGGCGTTTGGGGTTATTTTGATGGCTTACATGCCCATGAATAGCCCCGACGCGTGTTTATGCTTGATTGGATTTTGTGATACGAAAAATGATTTCAAAGATTAAACGAGGAAGGTTTTTCCTTAAAATCAAGCAAACTAGGAGGTTAGCATCACGTAGCTAAAAATTTGGAGGTGTTAATGAATGTCGATTTCTATTAAACGAGAAGGCTAAAGAAAGTCGTTTTCAAATGTCACAAAAATGGTTTTATAAAAATAAAATAACGTTTTATTAAATCTTGGTGCGTAGGGTGAAAGATATCCTAGAAGTTGCCCATCATTTTATGAAAGCAATGTATAGATTTCGATTCCTATTTTTACGAAGGTTTAAAACTCTTGTTTTGCCAAAACGACGCTTAATGAAAATCTCATAGTTTTTTGCTAATTAAAATCAATCCTTTTCTCATAAAAGCTTTCTCGTTTAAGCCGATGGACGTTCTAAGACATGCTCAAATTAGAACACAATTTTCCCTAATAATCCAAATGATTCTTTTATGCAGGCTCACCACAACATTTACATAGGCACATACACACACACACGCACACACACATTTCATGAACTAAAGGATAGGAAAGCATCAAGATTACGGTAACCGTGCTTCACGGAAGTCGAGGGGTGCCTAACACCTTCCCCTCACTTAAGCAAGCCCCCGAACTCTATGAATCTCGATTCGCAGACCAATTAATTCGGAGTCACATATGAGCCAGCGATTTATAAAAAATGAAAACTCGGATGAGTTGGTACAATCCATTTCAAATATACCAACTGGCGACTCTGGTTAAATTGGCTCATCATAAAAACAATCTTTAAAAACCCCGTCGACATTATTGCCGACCTTTTCCAAAAAGTTATCTAACAAAAAGGCAAAAAATCGGAAAAGGGTTACAACCCCCCGCGTAAGCGATTCCTCCCGGCGTCGACAGCTGGCGACTCTGCTGGGGACATTAGAGGGCTTAAGCCGCATTCGAATCTTGATGCTATCCTATCCTTTAAAATTTATAATTGTGTATGTGCGTATGACATTTTGACGTCTTTTATTGTTGTGCAAATGTGTGTTGTTGTCCAATGAATGAATGTTTGAATGGGTTTCTCTTTACTTCAAAGTAATCATTTGCATGCGGTGAGGACGATGAATGTGAATGTATGTTGAGAGAGTACCTCCTCCTGAGGCGAACCTGTCGGTTGCTTATTACTGGACTCGAAGGGGCTGCTCCCCGGAGATGGCTCAGGAAACGCACCACTCAAATCCGCTCCAATCGAAAGGGCTCAAACGAGTAGATTGCGAAGATTTGGGAACCTTCATGCCGAAAAGCCCGCGAGAGTAACCCTAGGATAGGTCAGCCTCAGATTAACCCAACGCAGGAAAAGTCTCTTCATGCCCTTTTACGTTTACGCTTATTAAATGTCATGATCCAATGCAATATCATTTACATCCCCTGTTGCTAAAAGAAGGTACTGACCTCTATGTTTGCAGGGAACAGCTGGGAAAACTTCCTAAATTCGCGTTTAGCATTGATTATTGCAATAAAAGACTGCTAACATTTGGTTTTGCAGGGAAAGATTAAAAGACCCTAAAAACACAAAAGTAACAGTTTGAGCATGCATCCACATCTCTCATTTCCCTAGACTAAACTTTAAACCGTTTTCCCCTGTAGGATTGCTCCTCAAACGCGTTTGCAGTCTAAAAAGGCCCAAGTCTCTACCTCTGAAATGGCTGATCTCCCCAATCATAGTTCTGTATCTCGGGAAGAGTTTGATGACTTTAGGAAGCAGATGATGGAAATGGCCATAATGCTAAAAGAGCAGTTGTTAATCAGACAGGATCCGTCAAACCAGGGACCGCATAATGTACCACCGCCAGGGGGTGACCAGAATCCTCCTAAGGATGATGCAATCCCATTTAAAAATAACCAACATCAGCTTAAGGACGAGCCGGTCCTCCCAAAGGTCATTCCTGCCCTCAACAAAATAGTAATCACGATTCCAGAGGAGGGAGATACTGATGACCTTCGCAGAAAAATGAAGCAGATGGAGGAGACCATCCAATCTCTAAAAGGCATAGGCTCCTTGGGTAGGGTTAATTATGCAGATTTGTGTGTCTTCCCCGGAACCAGATATCCAGAGAAATTTAAGATCCCCGAATTCGAGAAATACAATGGGAAAGGGGATCCTTACACTCACCTGAAAATATATATTGGAGAACTGGGGTCCTATGCGGAAGACGAAGGATTAAGGATGCAATTATTCCAGAAAAGCTTGACGGGGGAGGCGAGGATCTGGTATGCCCGTCTCGATAATGCCCGGATTCATAATTGGGAGGAGCTGGCCCATACCTTTCTGACACAATATAGCTTTCAGGCACAGATGGCCCCGGATAGATATCAAATGACAAAAATCAAGAAGCAACCAAGGGAAACCTTCAGGGACTATGCCCAACGATGGAGGGGTATGGCCGCACAAGTGAATCCTCCAATGAGTGAGTCAGAGATGGTGATGACCTTTGTGGATATACAAGAAGCACCTTATTATGAGCGGGTCATATCAGGGGTTGGAAGACCTTTCGCCGAGATGATAAAACACGGTGAAATGGTGGACATGGGGTTGAAATCGGGTAAAATCCGGGACTTCACAGCTCTTGAAACGGCTGCGGAACAAATTCAAAGTGGGAATTATGGCAATACTTCCCGCAGGCCCCAAAAGCGAAAAGAGGAAGATGTCTCTCTCGTGCTGCAGGGATCATCCAGGAAAGTGGAGAATAGCCCTCCTGTACAAATACAGAGATTCGGGCCGCCCCGGCAACCCAATTTTGATAATCCCAGAACAGACGGACGAAGGAGGTTTGAGACCACACAGAGGCGGGTATTCACCCCGCTTGGGGATCCTCTTGAGCAGATTTTGGCAATATTGATATCACAGAGGAAGATTGTCGATTTGGCACCTCCATGTGACCCGAAAGGAAGAAAATTTGACCCCAGTAAAAAGTGTGCATATCATTCGGGTTCCCCGGGTCATGACACTCAGGAATGTTGGACGCTGAAACACATAATTCAAAACATGATTGATAGCGGGGAGATCGTGGTGGAACAGCCCGAGCCGCCAAATGTTAAAATCAATCCCCTGCCGAAGCATGATGGGGGAGGGGTCAATATGGTAGAAGCCATCGAAACCGAAGGACCGCCAAGGCGAAATTATATGACAAGGATTGATGAGATGGTTGGCATGACGGGTACTCAGGAGAATATGCAAGGGGCACCGGTTAGGTTGACGGGTGCAAGCCGGAGTATCACAGGGGGGCCTATCAAGTTAGCGGCTCCAAAACCTCTCATCATCGCAGCAAGATCACAGATCCCTATTTGCAATCTAAAAACAGTACCGTGGAACTACGGGGGTGTATTGGAGGAAGCGGCCAGTTGTGCTTCCGTAACATCAAAGGGGAATCCCTTGTACCTTCCAGGAAGAGTCCTCAAGAGTAAGAGAAAAGAGAACGAGAGGATATCCGAGGAAAAAGCCGTGGAGTTCTTGGAAAAGATGGACCATCCGGAAGTAAGGGGGATCGGGACGGTGAGCGAGGAATCGACTCTAACGTCGATCATGGATTTGGTGTTATCGTCCAGCGACCACTGCAGAATCTTGGCCAAAATCCTGGGGGAGGCTCACATTCCCAAGACAATTAGCCAAGAAAGTTTCGGCCGCCTAGTGGACCATCTGCTAGAGAACAATGTGCTATCATTCACAGATGATGATATCCCGAAAGAGGGAAGGGGGCATCGGAGACCGCTGCACATCGCAGTGATCTCATCAGGGTATGTCATGAATGGGGTGCTGATTGATGGGGGATCAGCACTGAATATTTGTCCCCTCAGTACACTGAGAAAAATGAACATTAATCTCAAGCGCTTGCGGGCCAGTCACGTGGTGGTGCGAGCCTTCGATGGATCCCAGAAGGATACATTGGGAGAAATAGAGTTGCCCGTGGAGATAGGGCCGTGTACTTTCGACATTTCCTTTCAGGTATTGGATATCTCGGCCAGTTATAACATGTTGTTGGGAAGACCATGGATACATATGGCCGGGGCAGTTCCCTCTACACTACACCAACAAATCAAGTTCATCGTCAGCGGGAATCTGGTAACAATCTACGCAGAGCGTAATGACCCTTTTCCCTCCAAGAGGGGTCTGCCAGTAATCAATGTGGACGAATCCGCGGCGCCTTCCAGTTTTCAAGCACTGGAGATCAGCTCCCCCCACTATAGAGGTCTGGGAGCCCCAGCCATAAAATCCAAAGCCTCCCCTGAGCTCACCTTCGTTGCTAGAGAAATGATGAAGATGAAGTTTCAACCTGGGCAGGGTTTGGGAAAAGACAACCAAGGAATTTCCACGCCTATTCAACTGCCCAACCAGACAGGCAGGGCAGGGTTGGGATATCATGGAGGCATAGAGCGGATCCACTCTCAAAGGGAAGCCCCAGTTCGATCGACTGGAATCCTGATACCGAGGGACCATAATGAACAAGGAACGGACAAGCCCGTGTCCGAATTAGAAGGTAAAGATTTGACTCCTGCGGATGATGAGGCAGTCAAAAGGAAGAGTTTCCTGCGGGAGGTCATGCAGCAGTTCGAAACCAAATGCTATATCTCTGGACCATCAATAAACATTGGAGAGGGGAAGGATACGGCCGCAACGTCGGGAGCCCAACAGAGTGTGCCTGTCATCGATTGGGCAGGGTTAGTTATCCCTAATAAGGCTGTGAGGGAGGACGGATACGATATGGCGGTAGTCGTCAAGGAAGTCCCTGGAACACAGTTGTCGGTCATATGTCGCCTCCCGGCTGATCTGACCACCGATAACTGGACGACGGAGCCAATAATATCCAGACAAGGGTAAAACATGGTGCCGGGGTGGTAGACCCCGGAGAGCGGGGGATGAATGTCTACCAGTTTTGGTTCTTTATTTTATATTTTGCATAACTATGTTATTTTGTCATGTTATTTTAAGAGCGATCATTGTGGAAAGATGAATTATATATATGACAGTATTTTGTTTCAATGTCAGGTGTACCAATTTGAGTATTCCTTGCTTAACAAGCGATCCCTCAAATTTGAATGATGACTATGATTTTGATATCGAGCTGGATTTCGATTTAATGGGTATTGAGCAGGACGAGACAGATTACGATGACGCGCCTGACGAGATCAAAGGGTGGGTCGAGGATAAACCCAAACCCAACTTAGACCAAACCGTCACCATAAATATCGGAACCCCTGACCAACCCAAAGAGCTCAAGATCGGGACAGACCTGACCCCTAACCAGAAAGTAGAAATGACCAAATTGCTACGCCAGTATGAGGATGTGTTCGCCTGGTCTCATGAGGACATGATCGGATTATCCACCGACATTGTGGTACACCAGCTGCCCATCAAGGAAGGTTTCAAGCCCGTCAAGCAAAAACTAAGAAAGCTAAAACCGGAATGGAGCTTGAAGGTAAAGGAGGAGATCATCAAACAGTTCAAGGCTGGAATCATCATGGTGTCCACCTACCCAGAATGGTTGTCCAATGTGGTCCCAGTGGCTAAGCCTGGAGGAAAGGTGAGGGTATGTGTTGACTATAGAGATCTGAACAAGGCCAGTCTCAAGGATAATTTCCCAGTACCTTTTATACACATATTGGTGGATAACACAGCCCAATACGAGATGTACTCTTTCGTTGATTGCTTTGCGGGGTATCATCAGATAATGGTGGCAGAGGAGGACCGGGAGAAAACAGCCTTCATCACCCCTTGGGGCACTTTCTGCTATAGACGGTTGGCTTTCGGTCTCACAAATGCAGGGGCTACTTATCAAAGAGCTATGATGGCCCTGTTCCACGATATGATGCACAAGGAGATAGAGGTCTACGTGGATGACATTATCGTGAAGTCAAAGATAGAATCTGATCATGTGACCCATCTCCAAAAGCTATTTGACCGGCTCAGAAAATACAATTTAAGGCTCAATCCGGCAAAGTGTGCTTTCGGAGTGCAATCGAGCAAACTCTTGGGATTCCTGGTTAGTGATCGTGGCATCGAGTTGGATCCAGCTAAGATTAAGGCCATTGTGGATATGCCGACACCCCGCACTGAAAAGGAGATAAGAGGATTTCTGGGAAGAATAAATTTCATCAGCCGCTTCATATCCCATTTGACAACCACGTGCGAGCCAATTTTCAAGCTGTTAAGAAAAGATGTCTCCCAAGAATGGAATGAGCAATGCCAGGAAGCCTTTCAGATCATTAAGAAACAGCTGACGGAAGCACCCGTGCTGGTACCCCCCCGAAGGATGAGATCCCTCTATTCATGTATATATCAGTCAATGACATTGCGATGGGCTGTATGCTGGGGCAGAAGAATGAATCAGGCAAAGAGCAGGCCATTTATTACCTCAGCAAGAGATTTAGCCGATGTGAACAGAATTACACCCCTATCGAAAGGACCTGTTGTGCTTTGGCTTGGGCTGCAATGAGATTACAGCATTATCTCCACGGGCACACCACGTACCTGATATCAAGGATGGATCCCCTGAAATATATCTTTGAACGGCCCATGCTGAACTGTCGACTTTCAAGATGGCAGTTAATCTTACAGCAGTTCGACATTGTATACGTAACTCAGAAAGTCATGAAGGGGCAGGGAATTGCAGATCAATTGGCAGAAGCGCCATCAGGGGGAATGGAGCCTTTAGACACTCCTTTGCCGGGCGAAGACGTATTCTGGATCTTGCGCGCGAGAGAAGATGACGAGGGGCAGTTCTGGAAATTGTATTTTGATGGTGCCATGAATGCGGAGGGGGCAGGAGCCGGAGCAGTCCTGGTCTCTATCACAGGAGAGCAATACCCCGTAGCCACTAAATTACAGTTCAGTAACTCAAACAACACAGCTGAGTATGAGGGATGTATATTGGGACTCCGTTTGGCTCGCGATATGGGGGTGAAAAGGTTAGCAGTGTTCGGGGATTCGGAGCTGGTAATCAGACAAGCGATCGGGGTGTACAGCACTAAAGAGCTCTGGTTGCTTCCATACCACCGTTGTGTTATCCAACTGATGCAAGAGTTCGAAGATATCGCTTTCCGACACATCCCCCGGGGACGGAATGATTTCGCCGATGCATTGGCGACTTTAGCTTCTCTAGTCCACACAATCAAGAGCAGGAACGTTCCACAGATAGAGATAGCAGTGCAGAACGCCCCGGCATACGAGGAGCACGTGGCGGTACTATCGGACGAGGGGGTTTTGCCAAAGCAGCCTTGGTATCACGACATAAGGGAATATCTGAGGGATAGATCCATTCCCGACCAAGCCAGCCGAGCGGAGAGATTGAGAATTCAAAAGATGGCAATGAAATTTTATCTGAGCAGAGATTCACTGTACAAGAGGGATGCCAATTTGGGATTGCTACGATGTGTAAATGAAATGCAGGCCCAAAAGATTATGGACGAAATACATGGTGGAGTGTGTGGGCCACACATGAGTGGGCCGATGCTGGCCAAGAAGATCTTGAGAACGAGGCATTACTGGTTGACGCTGAAAGCCGACTGTGATGATCACGTCAAGCGGTGTTACCAATGCCAGGCGCACGGTAATGTTATCCATGCGCCCCCCAATGAACTGCACTGTATGACCTCCCCTTGGCCATTCTCAATGTGGGGTATGGATGTGATCGGACCAATAGAGCCCAAAGCAAGCAACGGCCACCGATTTATATTCGTCATGATCGATTACTTCACTAAATGGGTAGAAGCAGCTTCTTTCCCCAAAGTAACTCAGGAGATCATCGTCGGTTTCATCAGGAATAATGTCATTTGCCGATACGGGCAACCTGAGGTTTTAGTCTCTGACAATGCCAAGAATTTGAACAATGCCCTCATGAAGGGATTATGCGACCAGTTTAAGATCAAACACCTCAATTCTGTCATTTACCGTCCTAAGATGAATGGGGCAGTGGAAGCTGCAAATAAGAATATCAAGAAGATCATGGCAAAAATGTCTGCTAATCATCGGGGATGGCCGGATCTGCTACCTCTCACCTTGCTGGCGTACAGAACGTCGATACGTACTTCTACAGGGGCAACCCCGTACGCTCTGGTATACGGAATGGAAGCGGTTCTGCCAGTTGAGGTTGAGATGGCGTCCCTCAGAATCTTGATTGATGCTCGGATAAACGAGGAGGATTGGATGCAAAGTCGGTACGACCAATTGGCCCTAATTGATGAAAGGAGGGCGGCCGCTGTGTTGCACGGTCAGTTATATCAGCAAAGGATCTCTCGATCATATGACAAGAAGATAAGACCTCGAAAATTCAAAGAAAATGACCTAGTGTTAAAGAGAGTAATGCCTTGTCAAGACGAAGCCAAAGGGAAGTTTGCCCCGAACTGGGAGGGGCCTTTTATGATTAAGAAAGTGTTGTCCGGAGGAGCCCTCATACTGCAAGAAATGGACGGGGAGGTGTTCCCACAGCCCCTTAATTCCGACTCGGTGAAGCGGTTCTATGCATAAAAAAAATAAAATAATAAAAAAAATAAAAAAATATATATATAAATATCCCTCATCATTTTCCTCCTCGTTCTTTGAAGGAACGAACTACGTAGGACCTGATCTCCCGACTTGTGGGGGTACGTAGGCAGCCATTGTGGCACGGTCCCATTCCTTACAAATAACCCTTTCTTCTATCAAAACCGATTCCCAACAGCCAGAAAACCTTCCTACACCCTCGAAACTCTCCCGAAACCAGACACCTGATCAGTTTCATCTCAAATGACCTAACCCTAACCCAACCAAGCAGTCACCCGAATCTAAGACTCAGCCGATGAAATCGACAGGATATGCGGCAATATCTGACAAGTCCCCATCAAGACTTGAGAAGAGAAAGAGGGCGAAATATCAAAATCATGGTTAGCTGGATAAAGTGAGGGTCCAATGAAAGGCAACGATACGACAAAAAGGAAAAAATGACAAAATTTAAATACCTGTCTATATAAATAAGTCATTTTGTTACAAGGTTTCTCTTTTGATAACCGATGAAACTGACACAGTCTATGCAGGAAATAAAATGATCTACCAATCTGAAGCTAATCGAAGCAGGATGGATAAAGTGGTGGATAGATCTGAGGCATCGGCATTCCCTGCAATCTGCTGCCACATCATGTCGACGCGATCCAATAAGCAGTGGCTCGGCTAACGGCCTCAGAGTGAGCATCTATATTTGCCTTAGTCTGCAAGACAATGGCGTCTCTATCAGCATGAACAACATCCCTGACCAGGATAGCAGCATCTCTCTCAACAAGAGCAGCATACCTCTCAGCCTCGGTAGTAATCGAGATGCGTGAACACCGGACGGACAGGGACCTAATGGCTCAGAATGCCCTCCGCAAAGCCCGCCGACACCGGAAAGAATAATAAGGATCAGGAACGTTCCGGAAGATCATCTGCCATATCTCTGTCACCGGCGACAAACCGTCCAATCAGCGGAGAAGCCACCGACCAATCCTGTGGGAGGATCGACATCCAAGCATATCACGGCATCTGGCGACGACAGCTGTGGAAAATAGTATCAAAAGACTGTACAGGGGTCATTCTCTATCCATGAATGAAAAGCATGCATCATACATGACTCGTTATGTGAAAATAAAATACAAATTCTGAATAAGTCGAACGTCGAACACGACGAATCAAGGCAAGACCCGACTGAAACCTGGGAAGGCATCCAAAGCAAACCGCGACAGAGTGGTGAGCAAACCCTGGGAAGGGCTGAGATCCACGCGAACCACAACAAGATGGTGAGCAACCCTGGGAAGGGCTGATATCCACAAAAAGAAAAAAAAGACAAAAAACAACAAACCCTGGGAAGGGCTGAGATCCAAGCAAACCGCGACAGAGTGGTGAGCAAACCTGGGAAGGCATCCAAGCAAACCGCGACAGAGTGGTAAGCAAACCCTGGGAAGGGCTGAGATCCACGCGAACCACAACAAGATGGTGAGCAACCCTGGGAAGGGCTTATATCCACAAGAAGAAAAAAAGACAAAAAACAACAAACCCTGGGAAGGGCTGAGATCCAAGCAAACCGCGACAGAGTGGTGAGCAAACCTGGGAAGACATCCAAGCAAACCGCGACAGAGTGGTAAGCAAACCCTGGGAAGGGCTGAGATCCACGCGAACCACAACAAGATGGTGAGCAACCCTGGGAAGGGCTTATATCCACAAAAGAAAAAAAACAAAAAACAACAAACCCTGGGAAGGGCTGAGATCCAAGCAAACCGCGACAGAGTGGTGAGCAAACCTGGGAAGGCATCCAACCAAAACAAAAACCCTGGGAAGGGCTGAGATCCAAACTAACACCCTAGGAAGGGCTGAGATCCAAACTAACACCCTGGGAAGGGCTAAGATCCAAACAAACCACAACCCTGGGAAGGGCTAAGATCCAAACCAACAACAACCCTGGGAAGGGCTGAGATCCAAGCAAATCACGTATGTATTGTCATTCTTGTGCACTGTCATTCGTGCATCGAGTGTCTATTCTTTATCCTGTTCATTTCATTTATCATTTCATAAACATGATAAAGAGGGGCAGCTGTAGACACCCGATTTTTGCATTTCCTATACTAACCCTGACAGGAGGGCAAAATCGTCAATTGACCCGACACACGAGAATAAAGGGTGGACATAAGGACGAACCCTCAAAACCACCACGACGGGATGATATTGAAGCCGACACGACAGCAAGCGAATGTCGAGAGTCAGTTACTGATCACTGTGCTTACCCGGATGACGTGGCACGTTTCCCGACGGTTTCCGGACTGCCGAGCGCAAACCCGTCAGCGGGAACCAACGGTACGACACGAAAATCGAGACGAGGCACGGAAAACGAGAAAATCAGCACAGTTAGCCGCAGATCAATTCGCGGCCAAGGACGGAACTCGAGGCAGCACGGGACTCGAAGCGCACGGGACTCGAGCGCGGCTGGGGGGAGAACCAAGGGCCAGCCGCAGATATATCTGCGGCCAGTCGCAGATAGATCTGCGGCTGCCCTTGGCAGTGCTATATTAGGCCAGTTCGCATACAGGAAAAAAGAGAGAGGATTCAGCAGCAGCAGCAGTTCGGGAGAAGAAGAAAAAACAGCAAGAAAATAGCAAAAATTAGGAGAGAAAAGAGTGAAAAGAGTGAGGAATTGTACCAATTTTGTGAGATTATATCTCATATTTTCTACTCTACTCAATACACAAATTCATACATATTGTGGGGATTAATTGCAAGGTGAAAAAACCATTTGTTCTTAGCATTTTGTTATACCATTTTGTTAATCTTTTGGTCATCCGAATTACCTTGAATGTAGTTTTTTCTCATATGTTATTGTGAAACCATGGGTTAGGGACTATTAGTGAGGGTCTCATCGGAATGAAATTCCCCCTAATAGCCCGATGATATCCGTTTGGTACAAATCTTAGCTATTATGGTATGGTATCATTCATAGTGTATTTCGATCGTCATTGTAAGATATCCTAGAGTGTTAGGCATCCCGTTGTTGTTTATTTTCGTTATATCCGTTTGGCGGTTGTGCAATAAGTTCGGATGTGAGCCTAGGAATGCGACCCCGTGGTCCAAATCCGATGATGGACATTTTTGAATGTATGTAATCGGGTGGATGTATCCGTTATTGTAAATATGTAATCGTCGGGCCTTAAAACGACGCCAAGGCGATAATCGTGTTTAAGGCCCCGAAATAGTGAAACTTGTGATTGTGGGCGTTTGGGGTTATTTTGATGGCTTACATGCCCATGAATAGCCCCGACGCGTGTTTATGCTTGATTGGATTTTGTGATACGAAAAATGATTTCAAAGATTAAACGAGGAAGGTTTTTCCTTAAAATCAAGCAAACTAGGAGGTTAGCATCACGTAGCTAAAAATTTGGAGGTGTTAATGAATGTCGATTTCTATTAAACGAGAAGGCTAAAGAAAGTCGTTTTCAAATGTCACAAAAAATGGTTTTATAAAAATAAAATAACGTTTTATTAAATCTTGGTGCGTAGGGTGAAAGATATCCTAGAAGTTGCCCATCATTTTATGAAAGCAATGTATAGATTTCGATTCCTATTTTTACGAAGGTTTAAAACTCTTGTTTTGCCAAAACGACGCTTAATGAAAATCTCATAGTTTTTGCTAATTAAAATCAATCCTTTTCTCATAAAAGCTTTCTCGTTTAAGCCGATGGACGTTCTAAGACATGCTCAAATTAGAACACAATTTTCCCTAATAATCCAAATGATTCTTTTATGCAGGCTCACCACAACATTTACATAGGCACATACACACACACACGCACACACACATTTCATGAACTAAAGGATAGGAAAGCATCAAGATTACGGTAACCGTGCTTCACGGAAGTCGAGGGGTGCCTAACACCTTCCCCTCACTTAAGCAAGCCCCCGAACTCTATGAATCTCGATTCGCAGACCAATTAATTCGGAGTCACATATGAGCCAGCGATTTATAAAAAATGAAAACTCGGATGAGTTGGTACATCCATTTCAAATATACCAACTGGCGACTCTGGTTAAATTGGCTCATCATAAAAACAATCTTTAAAAACCCCGTCGACATTATTGCCGACCTTTTCCAAAAAGTTATCTAACAAAAAGGCAAAAAATCGGAAAAGGGTTACAACCCCCCGCGTAAGCGATTCCTCCCGGCGTCGACAGCTGGCTCATGCGTGACTCCGAATTAATTGGTCTGCGAACCGAGATTCATAGAGTTCGGGGGCTTGCTTAAGCGAGGGGAAGGTGTTAGGCACCCCCCGACTTCGGTGAAACACGGTTACCGCAATCTTGATGCTTTTCCTATCCTTTAATTCTTGAATGTGTGTGTGTATGTGCGTGTGTGTGTGTGTGTGCCTATGTGAATGTCGTGGTGAGTTTGCATGAAGAAACCATTTGGGTTTTGATGAAAAGTAACTCAGGAGATCATCGTCGGTTTCATCAGGAATAATGTCATTTGCCGATACGGGCAACCTGAGGTTTTAGTCTCTGACAATGCCAAGAATTTGAACAATGCCCTCATGAAGGGATTATGCGACCAGTTTAAGATCAAACACCTCAATTCTGTCATTTACCGTCCTAAGATGAATGGGGCAGTGGAAGCTGCAAATAAGAATATCAAGAAGATCATGGCAAAAATGTCTGCTAATCATCGGGGATGGCCGGATCTGCTACCTCTCACCTTGCTGGCGTACAGAACGTCGGTACGTACTTCTACAGGGGCAACGCCGTACGCTCTGGTATACGGAATGGAAGCGGTTCTGCCAGTTGAGGTTGAGATGGCGTCCCTCAGAATCTTGATTGATGCTCGGATAAACGAGGAGGATTGGATGCAAAGTCGGTACGACCAATTGGCCCTAATTGATGAAAGGAGGGCGGCCGCTGTGTTGCACGGTCAGTTATATCAGCAAAGGATCTCTCAATCATATGACAAGAAGATAAGACCTCGAAAATTCAAAGAAAATGACCTAGTGTTAAAGAGAGTAATGCCTTGTCAAGACGAAGCCAAAGGGAAGTTTGCCCCGAACTGGGAGGGGCCTTTTATGATTAAGAAAGTGTTGTCCGGAGGAGCCCTCATACTGCAAGAAATGGACGGGGAGGTGTTCCCACAGCCCCTTAATTCCGACTCGGTGAAGCGGTTCTATGCATAAAAAAAAAAAAAAAAAAAAAAAAAATTTAAATATCCCTCATCATTTTCCTCCTCGTTCTTTGAAGGAACGAACTACGTAGGACCTGATCTCCCGACTTGTGGGGGTACGTAGGCAGCCATTGTGGCACGGTCCCATTCCTTACAAATAACCCTTTCTTCTATCAAAACCGATTCCCAACAGCCAGAAAACCTTCCTACACCCTCGAAACTCTCCCGAAACCAGACACCTGATCAGTTTCATCTCAAATGACCTAACCCTAACCCAACCAAGCAGTCACCCGAATCTAAGACTCAGCCGATGAAATCGACAGGATATGCGGCAATATCTGACAAGTCCCCATCAAGACTTGAGAAGAGAAAGAGGGCGAAATATCAAAATCATGGTTAGCTGGATAAAGTGAGGGTCCAATGAAAGGCAACGATACGACAAAAAGGAAAAAATGACAAAATTTAAATACCTGTCTATATAAATAAGTCATTTTGTTACAAGGTTTCTCTTTTGATAACCGATGAAACTGACACAGTCTATGCAGGAAATAAAATGATCTACCAATCTGAAGCTAATCGAAGCAGGATGGATAAAGTGGTGGATAGATCTGAGGCATCGGCATTCCCTGCAATCTGCTGCCACATCATGTCGACGCGATCCAATAAGCAGTGGCTCGGCTAACGGCCTCAGAGTGAGCATCTATATTTGCCTTAGTCTGCAAGACAATGGCGTCTCTATCAGCATGAACAACATACCTGACCAGGATAGCAGCATCTCTCTCAACAAGAGCAGCATACCTCTCAGCCTCGGTAGTAATCGAGATGCGTGAACACCGGACGGACAGGGACCTAATGGCTCAGAATGCCCTCCGCAAAGCCCGCCGACACCGGAAAGAATAATAAGGATCAGGAACGTTCCGGAAGATCATCTGCCATATCTCTGTCACCGGCGACAAACCGTCCAATCAGCGGAGAAGCCACCGACCAATCCTGTGGGAGGATCGACATCCAAGCATATCACGGCATCTGGCGACGACAGCTGTGGAAAATAGTATCAAAAGACTGTACAGGGGTCATTCTCTATCCATGAATGAAAAGCATGCATCATACATGACTCGTTATGTGAAAATAAAATACAAATTCTGAATAAGTCGAACGTCGAACACGACGAATCAAGGCAAGACCCGACTGAAACCTGGGAAGGCATCCAAAGCAAACCGCGATAGAGTGGTGAGCAAACCCTGGGAAGGGCTGAGATCCACGCGAACCACAACAAGATGGTGAGCAACCCTGGGAAGGGCTGATATCCACAAAAAGAAAAAAAAGACAAAAAACAACAAACCCTGGGAAGGGCTGAGATCCAAGCAAACCGCGACAGAGTGGTGAGCAAACCTGGGAAGGCATCCAAGCAAACCGCGACAGAGTGGTAAGCAAACCCTGGGAAGGGCTGAGATCCACGCGAACCACAACAAGATGGTGAGCAACCCTGGGAAGGGCTTATATCCACAAGAAGAAAAAAAGACAAAAAACAACAAACCCTGGGAAGGGCTGAGATCCAAGCAAACCGCGACAGAGTGGTGAGCAAACCTGGGAAGGCATCCAAGCAAACCGCGACAGAGTGGTAAGCAAACCCTGGGAAGGGCTGAGATCCACGCGAACCACAACAAGATGGTGAGCAACCCTGGGAAGGGCTTATATCCACAAAAGAAAAAAAACAAAAAACAAAAACCCTGGGAAGGGCTGAGATCCAAACTAACACCCTGGGAAGGGCTGAGATCCAAACTAACACCCTGGGAAGGGCTAAGATCCAAACAAACCACAACCCTGGGAAGGGCTAAGATCCAAACCAACAACAACCCTGGGAAGGGCTGAGATCCAAGCAAATCACGTATGTATTGTCATTCTTGTGCACTGTCATTCGTGCATCGAGTGTCTATTCTTTATCCTGTTCATTTCATTTATCATTTCATAAACATGATAAAGAGGGGCAGCTGTAGACACCCGATTTTTGCATTTCCTATACTAACCCTGACAGGAGGGCAAAATCGTCAATTGACCCGACACACGAGAATAAAGGGTGGACATAAGGACGAACCCTCAAAACCACCACGACGGGATGATATTGAAGCCGACACGACAGCAAGCGAATGTCGAGAGTCAGTTACTGATCACTGTGCTTACCCGGATGACGTGGCACGTTTCCCGACGGTTTCCGGACTGCCGAGCGCAAACCCGTCAGCGGGAACCAACGGTACGACACGAAAATCGAGACGAGGCACGGAAAACGAGAAAATCAGCACAGTTAGCCGCAGATCAATTCGCGGCCAAGGACGGAACTCGAGGCAGCACGGGACTCGAAGCGCACGGGACTCGAGCGCGGCTGGGGGGAGAACCAAGGGCCAGCCGCAGATAGATCTGCGGCTGCCCTTGGCAGTGCTATATTAGGCCAGTTCGCATACAGGAAAAAAGAGAGAGGATTCAGCAGCAGCAGCAGTTCGGGAGAAGAAGAAAAAACAGCAAGAAAACAGCAAAAATTAGGAGAGAAAAGAGTGAAAAGAGTGAGGAATTGTACCACTTTTGTGAGATTATATCTCATATTTTCTACTCTACTCAATACACAAATTCATACATATTGTGGGGATTAATTGCAAGGTGAAAAAACCATTTGTTCTTAGCATTTTGTTATACCATTTTGTTAATCTTTTGGTCATCCGAATTACCTTGAATGTAGTTTTTTCTCATATGTTATTGTGAAACCATGGGTTAGGGACTATTAGTGAGGGTCTCATCGGAATGAAATTCCCCCTAATAGCCCGATGATATCCGTTTGGTGCAAATCTTAGCTATTATGGTATGGTATCATTCATAGTGTATTTCGATCGTCATTGTAAGATATCCTAGAGTGTTAGGCATCCCGTTGTTGTTTATTTTCGTTATATCCGTTTGGCGGTTGTGCAATAAGTTCGGATGTGAGCCTAGGAATGCGACCCCGTGGTCCAAATCCGATGATGGACATTTTTGAATGTATGTAATCGGGTGGATATATCCGTTATTGTAAATATGTAATCGTCGGGCCTTAAAACGACGCCAAGGCGATAATCGTGTTTAAGGCCCCGAAATAGTGAAACTTGTGATTGTGGGCGTTTGGGGTTATTTTGATGGCTTACATGCCCATGAATAGCCCCGACGCGTGTTTATGCTTGATTGGATTTTGTGATACGAAAAATGATTTCAAAGATTAAACGAGGAAGGTTTTTCCTTAAAATCAAGCAAACTAGGAGGTTAGCATCACGTAGCTAAAAATTTGGAGGTGTTAATGAATGTCGATTTCTATTAAACGAGAAGGCTAAAGAAAGTCGTTTTCAAATGTCACAAAAATGGTTTTATAAAAATAAAATAACGTTTTATTAAATCTTGGTGCGTAGGGTGAAAGATATCCTAGAAGTTGCCCATCATTTTATGAAAGCAATGTATAGATTTCGATTCCTATTTTTACGAAGGTTTAAAACTCTTGTTTTGCCAAAACGACGCTTAATGAAAATCTCATAGTTTTTGCTAATTAAAATCAATCCTTTTCTCATAAAAGCTTTCTCGTTTAAGCCGATGGACGTTCTAAGACATGCTCAAATTAGAACACAATTTTCCCTAATAATCCAAATGATTCTTTTATGCAGGCTCACCACAACATTTACATAGGCACATACACACACACACGCACACACACATTTCATGAACTAAAGGATAGGAAAGCATCAAGATTACGGTAACCGTGCTTCACGGAAGTCGAGGGGTGCCTAACACCTTCCCCTCACTTAAGCAAGCCCCCGAACTCTATGAATCTCGATTCGCAGACCAATTAATTCGGAGTCACATATGAGCCAGCGATTTATAAAAAATGAAAACTCGGATGAGTTGGTACATCCATTTCAAATATACCAACTGGCGACTCTGGTTAAATTGGCTCATCATAAAAACAATCTTTAAAAACCCCGTCGACATTATTGCCGACCTTTTCCAAAAAGTTATCTAACAAAAAGGCAAAAAATCGGAAAAGGGTTACAACCCCCCGCGTAAGCGATTCCTCCCGGCGTCGACAGCTGGCTCATGCGTGACTCCGAATTAATTGGTCTGCGAACCGAGATTCATAGAGTTCGGGGGCTTGCTTAAGCGAGGGGAAGGTGTTAGGCACCCCCCGACTTCGGTGAAACACGGTTACCGCAATCTTGATGCTTTTCCTATCCTTTAATTCTTGAATGTGTGTGTGTATGTGCGTGTGTGTGTGTGTGTGCCTATGTGAATGTCGTGGTGAGTTTGCATGAAGAAACCATTTGGGTTTTGATGAAAAGTCATGCTTTCTTTTGAGAATGCTTTAGAATGTCAATTGGCTTAACGAGAAAGCTTTATGAGAAAGGTTTGATTTTAATTGTCAAAAACTTATGAGATTTTCATTAGGTGTCGTTTTGGCAAAAATAAGAGTTTTCTAAACCTTCGTCAAAATAGGAATCGAGATCTATACGTTGCTTTCATAACTCAAATGATGGGCAACCTCTAGGATCTCTTTAACCCTATGCACAAAGATTTAATAAAACGTTACTTACTTTTATAAAATCATTTTTTGATGTTTGAAAACGATTTTTCCTTTAGCCTTCTCGTTAAATAGGAATCGACATTTATTAGCATTTCCAAATTTTAGCCTCGTGGTGCTAATAGCCTAGTTTGATTGATTTTATGAAAATCTTATCATTTAGCTTTGAAATCAATTTCGTGTCATAAATCAAATCAAGCATTAAAATGCGTGGGGGGCTATTCATGGGCATGTAAGCCATCCGAATAAACCCAACGTCCACAATCACATATTTCACTATTACGGGGCCTTAAACCCGATTTTCGACTTGATATCGTTTTAAGGCCCGACAATTACATATTTACAATAAAAGGTACATCGGCCCTGTTACATACATCCAAAAATGTACATCATCGGATTTGGACCACGGGGTCGCGTTCCTAGGCTCACATCCAAAATTGCTACATCAGTATAACGAGCTAAAAATCATCAAATAGATATCATCGGGCCATTAGGAAGAATTTCGTTCCAATTGGAACCCTCACTAATAGTCCTCAATCCATGGATCCACAACAATATACAAGAAAAACTACATTTCACATAACCCAATTGACAAGAAGATTAACAAAATGATATAACAAAAATGCTATAAAAGAAGGTTTTTCACCTTGCAAATGACACCACGATGCGTATAAAATTCGTATATTGAATAGTGTAGGAGTTGTATGTTATACAATCTAATCAAAAGAGTTTAATTCCTCTCTTTTTCCCTCTTTTCTCTCCTTTCCCGAGCTCTTTTGCTGCTGTTTTTCCCTTCTTTTTCTTCCCCAATGCTACTGTTCGTCTGCTGGATGAAGAACTGGACTGATAAAGCCATCTAGAGGCAGCCGCAGATTGATCTGCGGCTGGCCTCGGTTTCTCCGCGCCCGCCGCGCGCTTCAATCGTCCGCCGCGCACTCAATTATTTTAATCGTTTGACCGCAGATCAATCCGTGACTAGGTGGGCTGATTTTCTCGATTTTCGAGCCGCACCCTGATTCTCATGTCGTATCGCTGATTTTCACTAAAAGTCCTGTATTTTGCAGTCCGAGAACCGTTGGGAAACGTGCCATATCATTCAGGAATGCTCGTTGTCGTGTCGGCTTTGATCGCAGGTGGCTTTAAGTGTTCGCACTTATGTCCACCTTCGTCTTGTAGGCTGGGTTAATTGACAATTTTGCCCTCCTGCCAGGGTTAGTATACGAAGTGCAAAATTTGGGTGTCTACAGCTGCCCCTCTTTATCATGTTTATGAAATGTTAAATGAAATGAACAGGATAAAGAAATAGACACCCGATGCATGAATGACGGTGCACAAGGATGACAATACATACATGATGCAAACACATACAAATTATGATGCAACGCAATATGTAAGTCATGCAAAACATTCGTAACGGTGTCAATGCATCAACCCCTGACCGCACTTGTTAGTCATCAGGTTTTGTCCTCTAATCGATCGTCTCGTCGGCGTCGGGTCTCGTATCCGGTCGATTGTCTCGTTGGGGCCGGGTCTCGTATCTAGTCACCCATCTCGTAATCGCCGGGTCTCGTATCCGGTCGATCGTCTCGTCAGGGCTGGGTCTCGTATCCGGTCACCCATCTCGTAATCGCCGGGTCTCGTATCCAGTCGATTGTCTTGTCGAGGCCGGGTCTCGTATCCGGTCACCCATCTCGTAATCGCCGGGTCTCGTATCCGGTCGATTGTCTTGTCGGGGCTGGGTCTCGTATCCAGTCACCCATCTCATAATCGCCGGGTCTCGTATCCGGTCGATTGTCTTGTCGGGGCCGGGACTCGTATCCGGTCACCCATCTCGTAATCGCCGGGTCTCGTATCCGGTCGATTGTCTTGTCGGGGCCGGGTCTCGTATCCGGTCACCCATCTCGTAATCGCCGGGTCTCATATCAGATCGATTGTCTTGTCGGGGCCGGGTCTCGTATCCGGTCACCCATCTCATAATCGCCGGGTCTCGTATCCAGTCGATTGTCTTGTCGGGGCCAGGTCTCGTATCTGGTCACCCATCTCGTAATCGCCGGGTCTCGTATCCGGTCGATTGTCTTGTCGGGGCTGGGTCTCGTATCCGGTCACCCATCTCGTAATCGCCGGGTCTCGTATTCGGTCGATTATCCTGTGAGTGCCGGGTCTCGTATCCGGTCGCTCGTCTCGTAATCGCCGGGTCTCGCATCCAGTCGATTGTCTTGTGAGTGTCGGGTCTCGTATCCGGTCGCTCGGTCATAATCACTGGGTCTCGTCTCCGGTTGATCGTTTGGATCTCAGCCCTTCCCAGGGGTTTGGTTGTTTGGATCTCAGCCCTTCCCAGGGTGTTAGTTGTTTGGATCTCAACCCTTCCCAGGGTGTTAGTTGTTTGGATCTCAACCCTTCCCAGGGTGTTAGTGTTTGGATCTCAGCCCTTCCCAGGGTGTTAGTGTTTGGAACTCAGCCCTTCCCAGGGTGTTAGTTGTTTGGATCTCAGCCCTTCCTAGGGTGTTAGTTATTTGGATCTCACCCCTTCCCAGGGTGTTTGGTTGTTTGGATCTCAGCCCTTCCCAGGGTGTTGGTTGTTTGGATCTCAGCCCTTCCCAGGGTGTTGGTTGTTTGGATCTCAGCCCTTCCCAGGGTGTTTGGTTGTTTGGATCTCAGCCCTTCCCAGGGTGTTGGTTGTTTGGATCTCAGCCCTTCACAGGGTGTTAGTTGTTTGGATCTCAGCCCTTCCCAGGGTGTTAGTGTTTGGATCTCAGCCCTTCCCAGGGTGCTCACCACCTTGTTGTGGTTTGCTTGGATGCCTTCCCAGGTTCACTCACCACCTTGTTGTGGTTTGCTTGGATGCCTTCCCAGGTTTGCTCACCACCTTGTTGTGGTTTGCTTGGATGCCTTCCCAGGTTCACTCAACACCTTGTTGTGGTTTGCTTGGATGCCTTCCCAGGTTTGCTCACCACCTTGTTATGGTTTGCTTGGATGCCTTCCCAGGTTTGCTCACCACCTTGTTGCGGTTTGCTTGGATGCCTTTCCAGGTTCACTTCTTATTTGGATACCAGCCCTTCCCAGGGTGTTTTTGATTGTTCAGATACCAACCCTTCCCAGGGGTCATTGATTGGTTGGATACCAGCCCTTCCCAGTGGTCGTTGGTTGGTTAGATACCAGCCCTTCCCATGGATCATTGATTGTTTTGGATACCAGCCCTTCCCAGGGGTCGTTGATTGGTTGGATACCAGCCCTTCCCAGGGGTCGTTGATTGGTTGGATACCAGCCTTTCCCAGGGGTTGTTGATTGGTTGGATACCAGCCCTTCCTAGGGGTCACTGATTGGTTGGATACTAGCCCTTCCTAGGGGTCGTTGATTGGTTGGATACCAGCCCTTCCCAGGGGTTGTTGATTGGTTGGATACCAGCCCTTCCCAGGGGTCAGTGATGGGTTGGATACCAGCCCTTCCCAGGGGTCGTTGATTGGTTGGATATCAGCCCTTCCAGGGGTCGTTGATTGGTTGGATACCAGACCTTCCCAGGGGTCGTTGATTGGTTGGATACCAGCCCTTCCCAGGGGTTGTTGATTGGTTGGATACCAGCCCTTCCCAGAGGTCACTGATTGGTTGGATACCAGCCCTTCCCAGGGGTCACTGATGGGTTGGATACCAGCCCTTCCCAGGGGTCGTTGATTGGTTGGATACCAGCCCTTCCCAGGGGTCGTTGATTGGTTGGATATCAGCCCTTCCCAGGGGTCGTTGATTGGTTGGATACCAGCCCTTCCCAGGGGTTGTTGATTGGTTGGATACCAGCCCTTCCCAGGGGTCACTGTTTGGTTGGATACCAGCCCTTCCTAGGGGTCGTTGATTGGTTGGATACCAGCCCTTCCCAGGGGTCATTGATTGGATTTGAGTGATCTTTTTGAAATGGGATGTGTGATTGGCTTCATGTCCTGGATCTCCCACCAACATCGTCCACGTACCATGTGATGAGTGTATTTTATATACACAAATCAGGTACTTTTAGCCTTAATAATTTGTAAGTCGTTAGCTATTTCGTTTGGTTTTATGTGTTTTCATCTTATTGTTGTGTAATGTACTTTTGTAGTACTTTTATATGTATTTGTGTACTTTTATGTGTTTTTACGTTGTTTTGTAGGTATTGAAATAAAGGCCCCTTGGACCGTTACGTTTTTTGCTCGAATCTAGCATTTCCGCTGCTTGTTTCTCAATTTGACCCATGATGCAATCCGAATCTCTCAAAACTCATTTTTTTTTAATTTAATTTTTTTTTTACCATGCCGCAAAAGCCATCATAATCTGATCATTCGTGAGGTTGAAAGCGACGTGCTTGTACTTTCCAGAAGATTTTCATTTTGATCGTACCTGTATGCATGAAAAAGATGTTATGCATGATCTGGCAGATATGTTATGGACAGATGCATGTGCACAACATATGTTTTAGATAGAAATGACCCATGTTCAGTCAAATGATACGATTCGACAGACGTCGTCATTTGCCAACATTTGATTGGATCACGCCTCGTCGTGCAGTGTAGTTTCTAGACTTCAACATTGGTTTGGTACTCTGCCTGTTCTTGGTCGTCTTCATTTCATCGAGTTGAGGCAGTCTGTTTCGGTCTCTGTGATGACCGACAGCTATGTTGGGCTCCTTGGCCTTTTGATCATTTCTGACGGCCGATATGTTGTTGTCCCGCATTATATCATCCTTGTATATGCTCATGATGGGAAGTTCTGTGCAGCCTCAGCTTCCTTCCATTTCACGATTCTTAACTGCCCCTGACTTGGCACGTGTCGCTACCAAGAATTTCTATCGAAAACTCGCGATGTTGACCGTGCTGAGTCTGTAAGATCCTGCATATCAGATGACTAACAACTGCCAAAACCTGAAGGCTCGGGCCGTTAGTGTTAGTTCAACACAAAGATATTATAATCTCGACAAAAGAGTAAATGCAGTTAAAGCACATGAAATTGAATATCTATTGATCGCACAATCTAGCAAGTTGTGAACCATGAATGTACCAGATTGGAAGTTATTTTCAATTCCTCGTGAGTTGATGATTTTCTATTTAACGAGTTATGAAATCGTAAGAACACCTTCAAGCATTCATGGTCATTGTACGTGAGTAAGGTCGAATTCAAAAAGAACTACCTTCCCTCGTCAAAGTATTCTGTTTCCATTCTCGACAACGTTCTTAGCAGGATTGACGTCATATGACAAATGCACTGTGCGATGCAGCATTCAGTAGGGTTTTCTCTTCCATGACTTCTTGTTTAAGGCCGAGAGTTTTTCGTATTATCTTTTCTCTTTATTAGCCCACCTCACTTGTCTCGTTTTCTTAGGCTATTCAACGTTACCCATTTAACGAGTTTTGGACCAATGACTCCCAAACCAGACGGTTTTGGGGCATTAGGTGTACAGACACCCCTTCGGGTTTATTTACTCGAGTAACAAAGGCCACGGTTCGAGACAAGCTGGTGGTATGCACCATTCATTCTTTACTTGACCTTGCGCAAGATTCATTTTCTTAGGCTTGAGTTACCCATGTAGCGAGTGTTAGGCCGGTGACTCCCAAACCAGACGGCTTTAGGGCACCAGATGCAGAGACACCCCTTAGGCTTAATTACTCGAGTAGCCTATGCCACGATTCAAATCTGCTCGGGCCTCCTCTACTGTAATGCTCGTTTTCTTAGGCTCTGAGTTACCCATGTAACGAGTGTTGGGCCAGGGACTCCCAAACCATATGGCTTTAGGGCACCAGGTGTAGAGACACCCCTCGGGCTTAATTACTCAAATAACCCAGGCCACGATTCGAGACATTAGCTTGATAATCGTTTATCGTCTGACTTCTTGATATTAGCTTGATAATTATTGACTGTCTGACTACGTGTTAATTGCCATCAACGTCGTCATAGTTTTATACCCCACAACTGAAAGTTTGTGCAAATGCAAAGTGAAGGCTGTCACATGAGGTCGATTCTGTCGCAAACGTTGCTTTGAATTAAGGCTTTGTACCCGATCAAAAGGTTGAATAGCCTTCTTCGTCTAATCATACTCACGATCATGCTCCACGGTTGCTTGTCAGAATTAATCCGATTCCTATCAAGCCAAATAAAATCCCCTTTCACGCAGATCATCGTATCCCGGGAAAACTATGCTTGACAAATGCCAGATGATCGTACCGTTGAAGATTGAATTGACATGAGGTAGCATTTGATGATGATGGTGCATGTTGATGGGATTGTTACATGGGTGCCAATTTGCACGTCATCATTTCCTGGGTAGTGACAAATGTCCCAGTGTTAAGTTGCTTTTCTTGTGATCTCCCTCGTATTGGTTGCATCGGTATCTCGCTGGCCTGACAAAAGATCCGGTCCTTTGACTTGTTGAAAGGTTTGGGGGATTGTTTTTTTTTTTAGATCACAGAGTTGTTTCACAGAGTCAGAATTAACGGGCTGGGGAACGCCTTCCCGTCCATTCCTTGTAATATGAGGGCTCCCCCAGAGAGGATTTTTTTTTTATCGTGACGGCTCCTTTTAATTTAGAGCGAAATTCCCCATAACTTCGTCTTGGCAGGGCGCGATCCTTTTGAGGAATAAATCGTTTATTTTGAATTTCCGGGATCGTACCCTCTTGTCGTATGCCCGGGAGATGCGTAAGGGGCTGCCCCTCTAAATGTGCGAACTGAGGTTCGATAGGCAAACAGGGTGAGCGACAATAAATCCGGCCATCCCCGATGATTGGCGGACATTCTTCCCATGATCGTCCTTGTGTTTTATTTGCAGCCCCCACTGCCCCATTCATTTTGGGCCGGTAAATGACTGAACCAAAATGTTTGATCTTGAATTTGTCATATATCTCCTCCTTGAGGGCATCGTTCAGATTTCTATAGTCGATGCGGCCCCTTACTTCTCCTCCAGGCTGTGGTACTGGGATTCTGTCGAAAAGCCATTCAGGGTAAATAGACACCGTGATGATTCCTGCTTTAAACCGCTTGATAATCTCGTCCTTTACTTTCAACCTCCATTCAGGCTTCAACGTTCTCAACTTTTGCTTAATTGGTCGGAACCCTCCTTGATGGGCAGTCGATGTCCTATAACGTCTGTGGACAATCCAATCACGTCGCCATGGGACCAAGCGAACATATCTCCATACAGGCTCAACAACTCGGCTATTTTTTTTTTTGCATTCGTATTTGCCCCTACTCTGGTTTCTTTGTGATCGTTATGGGTTCTGATGTTTAATGGCGATGGTTTGGTCTAAGTCGGGTTTGGGTTTATCCTCGACCCCTCCTTTGATCTCGTCAGGCATATTGTCGATATCTGTCTCGTCCTGCTCAATCCCCATCAGATCGAAATCTAGCTATATACCAAAATCATGATCCTCCTTCAAATTTGGCCTATCGCTTGTTAGGCTAGAATGCCTCAAATCGGGGTACCTGACATAAAACAAAAATGCTTGTCATATATATAAAACATTTCAGCACATGATCTTTTTTTTTTTTGGATAACATGACAAATTGACATGAGCGTGTAGGGATTTGAAATAAAACTCAGAATTTCAAAACCCATTGATCTTCTACTAGCTGGGATTCACTGCCATACTCCTGGATTTACCCCTTCCTGGATATCACCTGTTGTACGGTCCAACTGGCCACGGTGAGGTCAAGCAATGGAGCTCATTAGGAGGTGCATGGATCACATTGGCATGGATCTGGCCTTGATGGCATTTCCTGACATGAGCATCGCAGTCAGTTTTCATGGTTAGCCAGTAGTGATCCGTTCACATGATTTTCTTTGCCAAAAATGTTCTGCTCATATGGGCTCCGCACACATCGCCATGTACTTCGTTCATTTGTCTGTGGGCTTCTTCGGCTTCCAGATATCTCAGCAGTCCCGTAGCTAGGTCCCATTTATGCCCTTTGGTGCTGTATATTCCCATGGCCTGCCGGATGACCAATTCGAGTCTCCAACTACTATCATCTTTTTGATTCCCATTCCCAGGGCTAATCTCAGTCTTAGGATGAATCCCTCGTATTCGGCCGTATTGTTGGAGTGGCAGAACTGTAATTTCATGGCTATCAGCCTCTGCCATTTGGATGGATGGAGTATGGACTTTACGGCCCCCTTAGTTAGGTCGTAGGGCAATCTCGCAAAACAAACAAGGGCCGTAGTTTAGTACTGTGCCAGTTACAAGTTGGCAAATGCATGTCAACACTGATGCATGATTATTATTATTATTTTTTTTTTGGTGGTCGAATATGCCCCTACTCCGGGTTTTTTGTGATCGTTATGCCACGCCTTCACGGTTCTCTAATCTTATCCTGTAAAACAAGGTCACTGTTTGATGACAGGATAGTATTTAGAAGTTTTAGAAAACCTTGGTACGTGGCACGGATTGCCTTCCTGCAAAAACCAAGTTAGTATTTTCTTTATATGTGCAGGTGATGTAATCACATGATACATAACATATTTATTACGATGATGACGGTATGACAGTTGTATGTCATTTACATGACATTTATTTATTTGACTGAACGATAAAAGGGCATGAAGAAGCTTCCCTTTCGTTAGGTTTATCAGAGGCTGACCTACCCTAGGGTTACTCTCGCGGGCTTTTCGGCATGAAGGTCCCCAAATCTTCGCAATCTACTCGTCTGAATCCTTTTGATTGGAGCGGATTTGGGTGGTACGTTTCCTGAGCCATCTCCGGGGAGCAGCCCCTTCGAGTCCAGTAATAAGCAACCGACAGGTTCGCCTCAGGAGGAGGTACTCTCTCAACATACATTCATATTCATCATCCTCACCGCATGCAATGATTGCTTTTAAAGTAAAGTCATTCCATTCAACCATTCATTCATTGGTAAAACACATTCACACAACAACAGGTCAAAATATCGCACGCACACACACATTCATGAATTTTAAAGGATAGGACAGCATCAAGACTTGAACGCGGCTTAAGCCCTCTAATATCCTCAGCAGAGTCGCCAGCTGTCGACGCCGGGAGGAATCGCTATCCTTGGTGATCGTTACCCTTTCCAATTTTAGCCCTTTCATTAGGTGATTTTGGGGAAAAGGTCGGCATAAATGTCGACGGAGTTTTGAAAGATCGTTTTTTATGATGAGCCAATTAACCAGAGTCGCCAGTTGGTATATTTGAAATGGATGTACCAACTCATCCGAGTTTCATTTTTCATAAATCGCTGGCTCATGTGTGACTCCGAATTAATTGGTCTGCGAATCGAGATTCATAGAGTTCGGGGGCTTGCTTAAGCGAGGGGAAGGTGTTAGGCACCCCCCGACTTCCGTGAAACACGGTTACCGCAATCTTGATGCTTTTCCTATCCTTTAATTCTTGAATGTGTGTGTGTATGTGCGTGTGTGTGTGTGCATGTGAATGTCGTGGTGAGTTTGCATGAAGAAACCATTTGGGTTTTGATGAAAAGTCGTGCTTTCTTTTGAGAATGCTTTAGAATGTCAATTGGCTTAACGAGAAAGCTTTATGAGAAAGGTTTGATTTTAATTGTCAAAAACTTATGAGATTTTCATTAGGTGTCGTTTTGGCAAAAACAAGAGTTTTCTAAACCTTTGTCAAAATAGGAATCGAGATCTATACGTTGCTTTCATAACTCAAATGATGGGCAACCTCTAGGATCTTTTTAACCCTATGCACAAAGATTTAATAAAACGTTACTTACTTTTATAAAATCATTTTTTGATGTTTGAAAACGATTTTTCCTTTAGCCTTCTCGTTAAATAGGAATCAACATTTATTAGCATTTCCAAATTTTAGCCTCGTGGTGCTAATAGCCTAGTTTGATTGGTTTTATGAAAATCTTATCATTTAGCTTTGAAATCAATTTCGTGTCATAAATCAAATCAAGTATTAAAATGCGTGGGGGCTATTCATGGGCATGTAAGCCATCCGAATAACCCCAACGCCCACAATCACATATTTCACTATTACGGGGCCTTAAACCCGATTTTCGACTTGATATCGTTTTAAGGCCCGACAATTGCATATTTACAACAAAGGGTACATCGGCCCTATTACATACATCCAAAAATTTCCATCATCGGATTTGGACCACGGGGTCGCGTTCCTAGGCTCACATCCAAAATTGCTACATCACTATAACGAGCTAAAAATCATCAAATGGATATCATCGGGCCATTAGGAAGAATTTCGTTCCAATTGGAACCCTCACTAATAGTCCTCAATCCATGGATCCACAACAATATACAAGAAAAACTACATTTCACATAACCCAATTGACAAGAAGATTAACAAAATGATATAACAAAAATGCTATAAAAGAAGGTTTTTCACCTTGCAAATGACACCACGATGCGTATAAAATTCGTATATTGAATAGTGTAGGAGTTGTATGTTATACAATCTAATCAAAAGAGTTTAATTCCTCTCTTTTTTCCCTCTTTTCTCTCCTTTCCCGAGCTTTTTTGCTGCTGTTTTTCCCTTATTTTTCTTCCCCAACGCTACTGTTCGTCTGCTGGATGAAGAACTGGACTGATAAAGCCATCTAGAGGCCAGCCGCAGATTGATCTGCGGCTGGCCTCGGTTTCTCCGCGCCCGCCGCGCACTTCAGCCGTCCGCCGCGCACTCAATTATTTTAATCGTTTGGCCGCAGATCAATCCGCGGCTGGGTGGGCTGATTTTCTCGATTTTCGAGCCGCACCTTGATTCTCGTGTCGTATCGCTGATTTTCACTAAAAGGCCTGTATTTTGCAGTCCGAGAACCGCTGGAAAACATGCCATATCATTCAGTAATGCTCGTTGTCGTGTCGGCTTTGATCGCAGGTGGCTTTGAGTGTTCGCACTTATGTCCACCTTCGTCTCGTAGGCTGGGTTAATTGACGATTTTGCCCTCCTGCCAGGGTTAGTATACGAAGTGCAAAATTTGGGCGTCTACACATCCCACTGATGGAACCACAAAATTTTTTAACCTAAACACTTATATTACAAGCCATAATAAGCCTCAACAGTAGCAAGATCAGAATCGAAGAGAAGAGATCCAAAAGTAGCCCAAAAAGGTGCAAAACCCTAATTTTATGCTAGATCTTTAAAGCTTTGTTATATGTTATGTTTTAGTGTTTAGGAATGTTTAATAATATGTTATTAAGTGATCTGGGTTGTTAAATCATGTTTATATAACACCTAAATATGAGAATTAATAAAAAATAGTGAACTGTCAAGAACAGTCAAGAACAGTCTGACAAGGACTTTTGTCAGACCTTTTGATGCCCTTAGATTGTTTGTTTGATGTGTTTTAAAGGTTGTATTTGTAGTCTGCCATGAGGTTAGTAATATAGAATTGGAATTATACCAAATAAATCCTGAGTTGAAAGTTATTAATGGTCAAAACCCATTGATCGACCATGGTAAACTGATTTCTGGGTAACCTGCAATGCCCGCGATTTTCATATATTATTATTAAGGTCAATATTTTAACCTTTGTTATTTTCAATTGCATATTGTTTTAAACCCATAACTGATTTGGGTGGCTATGTGTGGTTACATGTCAAGTGATTTAATAGTCCATGAGTATGCTTAAATATTAATGGACTAGTCTACTGAACCAGCCCAACCGATTGTTAAAGAGGCCCAGTCCTAAGCAATTGGGCACATGTGTAATAGAACCCCTTGTAAACTTCTAAATTTAGGGTACCGAGTATGTGTATATATGTATGCGTGGCCCCGTATGTGTAGCCCACACAAATCCGAAGCTAGCAGGGTCTACTCGGTTAGCCCAATAAGAACTTGGCCTTAATATACTGAGGATTGTGATCACCGATGCAAAGTACTAAGTCACTGTTTAAAGTACAACCAGCCGCACTAGGCCAATAGCCTACCCTCCCCTATCTTGCGTGTAAGGGTCGAATCAGCCGATTATTGTGGGCATAGCCGGGGAGTGAGTTGGTGAGCTTTTCACTAAATCGCTCTTGACCAACGGGTACTACTGTTGGGTAATGGTACTACAATTTGGGTTAATGACCAATGGTTGGGTAAAGATTTCTCTATAAATAAATGTAATGTCCAAGAATTTTTGGGATTTTTAAACACTGTATTGATTTATTTTAATAAATAAAGTTAATTTTCAATATAATTTTATAAACTTAATTGGACCCATGTAAGAATGTTTATTTAATTATATAATTATAGGTCCAATAATTTTCTTGCAAAAAAGGGGCTCATTAATAGTGCGATTTAAATTAATAGGAAGAAATTTGGAAGAAGATTAATAAATAAATTAATTTTATTGTTACTGGATTAAAATAATTCAAATAAGGAATTATTGGTGAAATAAATTTCTATTAATTAATTGAATTACGTAATTCAAATTAAATATTAAGAGCATAATAATTTTAAATTGGACTATCTTCTTTTATTTCAATAGACCCAAATTTTAATTAGGCAAGCCCAATTCCCTTTATTTCCCTTGTTGGGCCGACC
This sequence comes from Aralia elata, assembly GCA_034770075.1. NCBI lineage: Eukaryota > Viridiplantae > Streptophyta > Magnoliopsida > Apiales > Araliaceae > Aralia > Aralia elata. The sequence continues at coordinate 34,697,784 of CM068387.1, read as the reverse complement.
AAGTGGGAAACTCCTTATTAATTAAATCTATTGGGCTGAGCCCATTTCCTTAAATCTTTTTGTTCCACCCGGGTTGGGTCATGAAATCGGGTCGACCCACCCCCAAGACTTAGGATGGGACAATCGGTAGAAAGAGGGGAAACCATCAGAACCAGCCGAGCAAAGAAAAAGAAAATCCACCGGTGATGCAATTAGGGTTAAATCAAGCATCAAACTCAAACCTTCAATCAAACGGAATCCAAACCCTAACACCTCAATCAATCCATCAGTCGAGCAAAGACGGGAAGGAGAAGGCGCCGGCAAGGGATTGAGGAACCATCGGACGAAACGGGGAAGGTATCGAGCGACCGAGCGCTCCATCGGCGGACCCAAGGTTCCAGGAAATAAGGGGGTCGACTGGCGACGTGATCGACGGGACGGCGCGGCTCAGAAGTTGGGCGACAGCTGGGTTTAGATGGGTTGGAGTAGACGCCGGTCACTGCCCCTTTCTACCGTTGGTTTTTGGCAAAAATAGTTAAGGTAATACCCAGTCATTTTGGGTAAAGATTTTCCTATAAATTGACTCCCAAAGCTGTCGGTTTTCACTTGCTTTGTGAGAAAAAAAAAATTTTTAGGGAGTTCAGAGTTTAATCAGAGAGGGGGAACAGGGGTAGCCAATTGGGGGTTGCGATTTCAGTTCGTTGTGAATGTCCAACTTGATTTCGTATTTCGGTAGGAGGAGAAGAGTCGCAACGCGATCGAGTTCAAGGTATACCCAGTTGCTGATTTTCTTGTGGATTGGTTTCTTTGGACATTTTTCTTTCTCTTTCTGCAAGAAATGGTATTGTTGCTTGTACTGTGTTAGGTATTGTTTGGAAACGGTAGATGAACCTTAAAGGTTCTAGAGTTAGTGGTTAAATTTATACTCTGCATTGTTTTGCTTGTGTAAGATTTGGAAAAAAAAAATCTGTTATGATTATTGGGTCAAATAATTTCTCTGTATTGGAAGTGTTTTGTTTCTTTGGATTGGGATTGTATTGTTCCCCTGTTTGGGACTGTACTATTGTGGGATTTAAGCATAAAGTAGTATTGTGTTGTATTGATTTGTGCTACGGGATAGTTTTTAGTTGGCTTTGTATAAATTTCCCTCCTTCGTACTCGAATTGGTACTGTCAACTATGGGTATGGTGTTGAACTGAAATTTTCTTGCATTAGGTTGGTTCAATCAATTAAGAATCTGGTAATGGAATACCTTTGTTGTGGGTTGGTTTATTTTGAGTTGGGAACCCTGGGATTGGTATGTGCTAGAAACTTGGGCTGACCACAGGAACTGGAAATATGTTACTCTGATGCCTAAACCAAACTTGTTCCTCAGTCTAGCATAAAATTGTTCTGTGAGTAATATAGTTATAAATCAAACTGTAGTTTTGGGTGTGTTTTCGTTGCTGTGCAAACCTTGGAAAAGAAAGAGGAAGGGTGCACATCATAAGGCAGTACTCTGCCCGAATTTTTCCTTGTAACTGGGTAGTAATTTTGTTAGCTAAAACCATAATGAATAAGTGTGGACGAAGTTCATTATTTAATTATTAGTTAATTAGTATTAAATAATAACCAAGTATGAGTAAAATTTATAATTTGATTATTTACTATTCAACATTAAATAATAAGCAAAGATAAGAGAAAAAAAAATATTTTAATTATTATTAATATTAAATAATAAAGTTAATTAAATAATTATTTACCGATTTGAAATAACTAAAGGTAATAAATATTTAGTTATTATTTAATATTAAATGATAACTAAGTATGAGTAAGGATAATTATTTATTATTTGCTGATAAATATTTAATTATTACTTAATATTAAATAATAATTAAATATGAATAAAGTTAATATAGCAAATCACTTATTGTTTAATAAATAATAAATAAAGACAATAAATATTTAATTATTATTACATAATAATTAAATATGAATAAAGTTAATAAGATAATTATTTACTAATTATTAATTTTCAATAAATAATGAATACAGATAGTAAATATTTAATTGTTATTTGATTAAATAATAATTAAATATGAGTAGGGTTAATAAATAATTGCTTATCATTTTCCCAATAAATGATAAGTAAAGATAACAAATATCTAATTATTATTTGATTTATAATAATTAGGTATGAATAAAGCTAATAACGATAATAATTACTTAATCATTAATGAAATAATGATTAAGTATGAGGGAGATTAATAAGTTAATTATCTGTGGCCCTTAATAAATAATGATAATAAACACTTAAGGCTTATTTAATAGCAAGTCAGTGTATGTAGAATTAATACATTAATTAATAAGGAAAAAGATTAATGATTACTCAACTACCTCTAAGGTGAATGGAAATGGATAAGTGATTAATTGTTACTTAGTTGTCATTAAGTCAGAATAAATTCGTTATTTATTTTATAAATAATAAATGAAAGATTTTAGTCCATATGCTGAGACAAACACAGGTAATAGTTGAGTACTCAAATGATAAACAATCCTAATTAGCTATCATTTATGGTAACTAAAAGTAGGTGGTGAATTTTTACCTGCTAAGTAAAAGATATAGCAAAGTGTGCCAATACGCCACCATGTCATATTAATTGATAAGTCGATTTTATCCAATGATAGTTCACTCAAGATCAATTAAGTAAAGCTAGAATTTATCTGTAGCTGAGCAAACAGGCAAGTTCCTAACACTAAACTTCTTACATTATTGCAAGTTCTTCCTTACTCAACTCTTACATTGAGCAAATTTCTAAACCTTATGCACTATTTTAATTCGTGCAAAAAAAAAGGTATATATATACTGTTGCAAGTTATTCTTTAAGCTTGAGTTTTTATTCTCCAAGCATGCCTTAAGTGGTCTAATTACCTTCAAAATTATTCCACATCTGTATATTTATTGACATTCGCACTCGTGCATTTGAAATTCGTATATTTAAATTCAGGAATTTATAAACCATTCATGGTTAAGTCTGAACCCTTGTTCGGTCAGACAAATATGTGAGAATTTATAAAAGCTATCTGAACCAACCAATGGTAAGGATTCTTAGACTGTATGAACACCCCTTTATTTATAGGGGAGTACCCCACGTACCGTATATAAGGTACAAATAGCAGAATTAAATGTTATGCATATACATAGGGTACGCGAGGCTGATCCCCTCAAGTACGTTATTCTGTAGCCAGTAACCAGAGGGTCAACCAGCTATTGACTCCTTTGGAAGTTATCGTTCAAAGTCTATTTGACTATCAATTGTTCTAAAAGCAATTATTGTTCTTGCTTTTGATTTTTTTTTTATGTTGAAATTCCTTAATATGCCTTCATCATGATATATCCTTATTGTCATACTTTAAACTTGCTGGGCAAACTCGTTGCTCATTCTTGCTATATCATGATCTCATTGCAGCTAAACCCGAGACGTCAGGGAAGAACAAAGGGAAGGAAAAGATGAAGTGATAGACTTCATGTAGTAGGAAATAAAATTATGTGTAGTTAATTACTGTAATGTAATTTAATCCCTGATAGTTATTAGGGTACGGATTGTGTATGTGTTTAAGGTTATTTGTATTCTGGGACTAGTAACACCTTGTAATGAACAACGTATGTTTATTTTATTCCGCATTTTAGTTACCATATGTTGTTAGGGGTGAATGTTTATATTGGATCGTGATGACCGGATCCGGGTATTTGGAGACCCGAATTTGGGGGCGTCACAATAAAGACCCAATATTCCGTTGAAAAGCTTGCCGAGTTTATTAATTTGAATACTAGAGAGATATAGTGCGGTAAGGATAACCCTGAGAGGGAGTTCCCGCCGTTCGGAGGGACGATTAGAGTTCGAAAGCTAGAGAATTAACGGTCGGGCATTGGAAAAGGGTAAGACTCTTTCTTCTTTTTCTCAGCATTCATCTTCCTTGTCCGGTTAGTTTTCCTTTCACTAAGTCAGTGCTGAATGAGTCAACCATCATAGGTTGAGTTATTACAGTGGCATCAAGCTTTGTAGTTACAGAGTAGTTGCTTTGTCTTGTATCATGTAAATGCCTAGTCGAAGCATGACTTGAACCCCAGTCATAGTATGGACCATAGTTACGTGCCCAAACAGGATATTAAGAGTCAGACGTGTTGTCCGAACGAACTTATGAACCTAAGCAACAGGGTTAGGTAACGGTAGTTACCCGACCCCAGACTATAGGATGATTCCCGTAGAGGAATCTGTAGCCAAACCCAAAGGTCGTAGCCTTTGCTCCAGGTTTAGTTCTATACCGGACCCAAGGCCGAATCCCTTGTATATGTGAGGTTCGAATCTGACTTCCAAAGTCAACTCCGAAGTCGAAGTCTTAAAATGTCAAGAAGACCCACACCTTTGGCTTCCCGAAGCCAAACTCAAGGTACATCTGATCCCGAAGAGATCCCCGGTCTACGAACGGTTTCGACCTGGAGCCGAAGCCGAAACCCTCTCAGCAGAGGGTCGGTGAGACCCAATACCATTTCGAATTGGTTAATAAGTGTACCTTAAACTGTTCTGAATCTCGATGGGACCGAAGAGCCCATTTGGCATTCGTTGAGTAAGATAGCGGAACCCTTTGGCCATCTTAGAATAGACTCTACCGATGGTATTACATCCTACAAAACTATCCTAACAAACAGTAGAATGTTTAGGTGGTCCATAGGATAGACCGTGCGAGTCGTTCACGTCTATTTATTAAAGATATTATTTTCTGCATAGCTATGTCTAATTAGAGAATGAAATCATATGTTGTAAGGCACTTACCGAACAAAGATGTAAAGTAAATTGTTAAGCAGCAGATCAGGCAAGTTTCTAATCTTACGCTTCTTATTGAAATTTCGAACCCACATACCCATTCTTATTGTATGACGGTTCTGATGTTTTGTTCTTAATAAATTACAAGTTCCATCTTACTCAACCTTTGCATTGAGTAGGCTCTGAATTTATCATATGATGCTAGTTCTTCAAATTAAGTTTAAATTCTAATTCTCCAGTATGTGCTAAGTGGTTCAATTGCTTTAGAGATTATCCCACCTCGATATCGTTGGTATTCGCACACTGTGCATTTGCTCTCGGTTCTATTGTTGAACTGTACTAATGACTAAGTTGCTGCTATTCATGCACTATCCAAAGAGGAGCCTAAGCCACTTGTTCGGCTAGGCATATGCATGATAATTAATTTAAAAAGCTATCCAAACCTATTATTGTGGTGGATTCTTATACTGAGATGAACAACCCCATGATGGGAAGTATCCTAAGTATCTGAAAGACGATACCGAACAGAATTAAGTGGTATGCATATTCATCGGTACAAGAGGCCGATCCCCTCGTGTACACATTCTGGTGGCTATAACCTAAGGGGGTCAGTTAACATGACTGATGCCTCATGTGTTTGTTCATAGTCTATTTTGGACTTTTAGCAGTAAATAATCAATCTTCATTCTTTCATTTGAACTTTGATTATACCGTTCGCTTGTTTCATCAGTTACTTGTTGAAATTGTTAAACTATGCTACTGATTACTCATATTCATTCATGATATGTATCTCTCTTGTTCATTTTAAACTCATTGAGCAAACTCGTTGCTCACCCTTGCTATATTATGAAACATTACAGTTAAGCCCGAGTGCTCGAGCAGAGATAAGGGCAAGGAGAAGATGAAGTACTAGGCTTCGGATGGGCGCGTCGTCCATTTTTCTGTGTTGTCTAGGCTTCGGCCCTTTTGTATTACGAACTACGTTAGTTATATTTTGAACTTCGTGTTGTATTAATTAAGGTTAGAGACCTTAAGACCCATTTGTAAACCTTTCTAAATGATCAATATACGATTATTTATTCCACATTTAGTTGTCATATATTACCTGAAGGTGTTTGGATGTTGTGGATCGTGAGCACCAAGTTCGGGGCATTGGTACCTGAATTTGGGGGGTGTCACAGGTTGGTATCAGAGCTGTAGGTTATGAACTTTAGGATCACGAAACCTAGGTTATAACCTTGGTCTTAAACTCATATTGAGTACGCTAGGTCAGGGGTCGAGGAGATCCATTGAGTCGTATGTGCTTGGCGATGGATTTGTGGGAAATTCACAGAGTCGAGTTGTACATGATAAAATATCATTTCATTTCATCAATGAATATATTTTATTATTGTACTATTAGACTGATGCTTGTTCTTTATGGTGGTTGTAGAATGGCGGAGATAAGTGAGCCGAGTCATGTAGTTGTGGAAGAAGAGTTCACAGATATACATGTGGACTCTGAATAGTTAGTAGGAGTTGAGCCAGCTGCACCGGTAGAGTCCGAACAAGAGGAGGATGAGGACTATCTAGCCGAGTCCGAAGAACTCATCAGGGGTAGGGTGATGAGATCGGGTAGTCAAGGCGTTGAGGGTGAGTCTGAAGAGGACTACAGCGCAGATGAAGTCGAAGAGTTGCCAGTAGAGAACTATTTGTTAGATCAACTGGCCGATAGGAACTTGGAGCTAGAAGAGAGAGTCTGAGATCTGGAAGAACAGAATGAGACCCGTCAGAGTATGGAGGATCAATATAAGGAGATAGCTTATCAGTTGGAAGATGAGGTGAAAGTGCTGAAGGCACAACTAGAAGGTTATATAACTTCGGCCCAGCATGTAGGGCCATTACTTCATCAGCTAGTGGCCCAAAATACTGAACTGAGGCGGAATTAGAGCTGACATGACTGAAGGTTGTGCACAAGACCATGAAGGCCGAATTTATTTGGGAGATAGCAGACAAGATCCGCGTTGAGAAACCATGGGTTCGGTCTGCTAGAAGGGTAGAGCAGCTAGAGAGAGAAGTCCAGGTCAGGACAGTTCGAAATAAGACCTTGGGCTTTGCATTGGACCTCGCCGTCGGGAGTCTGAGAGACCAGAGGTATTCCACCGAGGATGGTCAGACTAGCCGTTCGGTTCAGCGCCGATTGATGGATGGTTATATGCAGTCAGGGCACGTAGATACCACTCGTCAGAACCCGTAATGACATGAAAGATTAGGCGCAGTAGGTCCTACTTTTGTTTTTTATAGGGGCATCTTTTGTTGTAAATCCTTATGTAAGGTTGTATGCATAGGATAGTGAAAGAACCCCGTTAGTTGTTTCTGTTCAGAGGGTAGGATGTTGTAAATCCCCAACTTTTGTTCATTGGGGGTAAATGGTAGTGATAGGCTATGCCATGAACATTTATAGAGGTATGCCACAGGTTGGGTCATATTCTACTAAAACAGTGGTATATAGGTATAAATGAAGTTGCTTATTTAAGCCTAACGTGTTTGGTAGATGTTTATACTCTGTATTGCTAACGTCAATAAAGTGTTGCATAAGGACTCAGAACCCGAAATGATAATGTAAGGTTTTTCTTTGTGGCAGATCATGCCGCCAAGGAGACAGCCATGAAATCAGAGAGTTGAGGAGTCGGTTAATAACACTCAGGGTCAACTAGACCCGATGAGAGCTTTTGCCGATATGTTGGTCGAGGCCATGCGAAATGGACCCCCACCAGTAGCCGAGCGGCCAGGGCATCACCTGACTAGCTTCAAGGACATTAAATTGGTAGGACCTCCGGAGTTCTGGGGAACCTTAGATCCGATCGTAGCCCAGTCATGGGTAGAAGAAATGGAGAAAGTGTTCGAGGTTGCACGTGTGGCCGAAGGGCAGAAGACGGGTTTTGCCACCTTCATGATGAAAGGTGAGGCAAACTTTTGGTGGAGGGCAAATCAGGGTCGTGCCGAGGAAGGAGTGATTCCGTAGGAATGCTTCAAGGAATTTTTTTCGAGAATTACTTCCCGGAGAGTATGCAAGCGTGTATGGAGGTAAAGTTCTTAGAACTCAAGCAAGGGAACATGTCCGTTTCTAAGTATGCGGCAAAGTTCAACGAGTTGACCAGATTTTCCCCTCACCAAGTTGATATCAAGGCCAGGAAAGCAAGTTTGCAGTACAGTAGAGTATCATGTTTACAACACTGTTAGAAAGGGCAATCATCGCTGAAGGAGGGAGTGAGGCGTTGACCAAATATTACCAGGAGAAGAAGAAGAACCAGGATGGCAACAAAGGGGGGAGTAGCGGAGGTAGCAATCAGAACAAAAGGAAATGGAGTGATAGCTAAACCTTTGGAAGTAACAAGTCTGGAGAAGTGTAACAACTGTGGAAAAAGTCACTAAGGCGAGTGCATGAGGAGGAAGGGCATCTGCTATAACTGCGGACAACAGGGACACATTGCCCCTCAATGTCCTAAAGGAAAGAAAAGGGAATGTTTCTCATATGGAGCACCGGATCATCAAATTAGGGATTGTCCGAAGAGAAAGGGGGAGGCAACCAGTGGCAATCGCAACAACAACAATAACAACCTGACCATTGGAGGACCCGCGAATCAAGCAAATCGACCAACAGCGCGTACATTCAATATGACCGTGCAGGATGTGGTGGAGGTGAAGGACGTGGTGTTAGGTATTATCCCAATCAATACTATCAATGCCTATGTGCTATTCGATTCGAGTGCTACCTGCTCTTTTGTTTCAAAAAATTTTGCTAAACGATTAGGCTTACCCCGTGAAAAACTTGAGAATCCTATAAACGTAGAAGTAGCCAACCAAGCGATTTTTCCCATAGACTACGTCCATAGGAACTGTTGCGTTGACTTAAGTGGGTTAAAGCTTAGCATGAATTTAATACCGATTCGTTTGGGAGAATTCGAAGTGATTCTTCGGATGGATTGGTTATCGAATTACGGAGTTGTGATCGACTATCAGAAGAAGTGCATACGCCTGATAACTTCAGATAAGTTGAAGGTCGTATTTTATAGTAGTAAATCGCCAAGACAATCTTGTTGTCTGACGATAATGCAAGCAAAGAGATTGCTAAGGAAGGGTTACATGGGTTATCTGGCCCACATATTGACACACGAAGAGTAGAGGGTGAACTGGGCCAGATACCTATAGTAAGGGAGTTCCCCGACGTCTTCTCAGAGGAATTAACGGGTTTGCCGCCGGATAGGGAAGTAGAGTTTGTGATTGACTTGGAAGTATGAGATTATAATTTCACTCAATGCGTCACTCAGTTGTTACACTTCCTGCTAAGCCCAATTGATTATTTCGGATTGCTAATCAAAAACAGGAAAGTAAAATATAGCCATTTCTCGATGTACAATACCCATATCACATTAAATCCACAATTGATAGAATGTGAAAACCCAAATTAATCAACTCACTATATTTCTATGTGACTTAAAATTAAAAAGGGTTTAAGTACAAGTTCTCAAATAACTACGAGTGGTGCTTCAGTATATCTCTATCCTTATCACGAATTATGGACTCTAACACCATGTAGAATCATAAACACAAGCCAATACAGTTAGATCTTAACTCACAATTTGTTTCTCAATTTCATATGAGTTATTCCGGTAATTGGTGATCAAGCAATTAGGCAATTTAAAGAAACCATAATGGATAATCCATACACAATCAATCAAATCTCAACAAGGAAGCATAGCAATCTGAATTAAGCAGTAAGATCCATTATAATCCCAAAATAGAAATTAGTTTATAGTAGAATCAAAATCCATCATCCACATTTGTTCATACATTGAAGTCAAAAATGAAAGAAAGAGAAGCTAAGGAACGGAAGATGCAAATCTGGTATCTCTTCTTCAAATCTGAATCTTCAATGTTAATCCAATGCTTCAATGCTCCCAAATCTAGCCCTAATCTAAGCTAATCAAACTAAAAACTAATAGAGATTCAAAGTATAAAGAGAAGAATAAGCACAAATCTATCTCTGTGTTTCTATATATCCCCTTAAAAAGCAATAAAAAACGTCCAAATATATTTACCCTAGCTCGCAATGACCCCCTCTTCAAGTAAGAATTCGATTGGTCCATTAAGTGAAAAGTCAGACTTTTTGGCTTCAGTGAGTGGCGCAACTACGACAGAGTTGTGCTCATTCTGGGTGCAGCTACGCACCAGGGAAAACTGGGTTGGTCTTTATTGCAGCTGCGCTGATTCCCTTTGTATTCCAGGTGCAGCTGCGCTGGCTTGCAGTCTTGCAGTTCTGATGCTGTCTACTGCAGCTTCAACTCCTTGCAATCCGTTGATCATTTTTTCTTCCATTTGAACCATATTTTAAGTCCTTTGCTCCCACACACCGGATTCCATGCACATCATGCCTATTTGTCCTCTTTTTGACGACAATGCCACCAAGCGAGTTCGTAAACATAACTCCTACAAAATGGAAAGAAATGCATGAATAGCTACTATGAAACATGAGAGTTAAGCAACAATTATAGCAAGTTAGTATCCAATAAGTAAGTATAAAACCTACTTATCAAATACCCCCAAACTTAAACCATTGCTTGCCCTCAAGCAACAAAATAAGAAGAAATGCAAAAGCTGGGTAAAATGCAGTTTATTCTAAATGCCTACGAATCCACATCAGTCAGTACGAAATCCAAATGAATTGCCTCAGAAGAATCACAATGATCATTTAAACATAACAATCAACCAAGAAATAGTTAATAATCCATATCGTTCTGCAAATCAAAATCTGTTATATCTGATATAGTGTGTTTTGTGCTTAGCAACCATTAAACTTTCTATGATACAAATATTTCACATAATATGCTTCTTAGAGGGAAAGTTACAGTTCTAACTCAAGAAAGGCATCAAATAGGGCAAGTTACAGCTGAGACTTCACATTAACTAAGTTAGGGGTCAACTTGGAGTTTATCAAGCTTTTTATTTAATCACGAGGGCACTATTTGCTCTTTCCCGTGTTTACACCCGGCTGTGCAATGCCTAGCCCTCTTAGGCTTTTCAATGTTACCCATGTAGCGAGCTTTCGACCAACGACTCCCAAACCGAACGACTTTAGGGCGCTGGGTGTAGAGACATCCCATAGGGCGTACTTACTTGAGTATCAAAGGCTACAAAACTAGACTGGCCAAGCATTTATTCATTCTTTTTCTTTATTTATTTTATTTTATTTAGCATCCATGCTTTACTACTCCAAAGTTTTCCCCCAAACTCAAGTCTTAGCGTTGTCTTTGCTTACACTACCCATTATTTGAATTTCTATCATTTAAACTTTAATTTCCCACCAGAAGACGATTATGTGAATATTTAGATTAAACAAATCATAACAACTACTTAAGAGTGCTATCTGGTTATATCAGTTTCAATTAGATTAGGATTCGCATTACAATACGACATTCAAGCCAAGCCTCAGTTATCCGTATTGTTAAATAATCAAGCAAAACCAATTTCATCATAGGCCAATATGGATTTCAAACTAACAAGATGCTAGGATTCATGAAATGTAATCTAAATAATATGATCTGAATGAACACAATGCAAAAAGATAAACATAAATATTGTTTTTATAAGGAAATAACAGAAACATAACTAAATTAAACTAACTATCATGCAACTAAACTACTATGCATGCAGCTAAGCTATTTTGAGAATGCAACTAATATGAATCCCAATACCCCCAAACTTAAAAGGTACAATGTCTTCATTGGAGATAAAGGGTTAAGGATACTCCCCTAAGAGGCATCATCGTCGCCTCCCTTCTCGTCTTGCTTTGAAGGTGTGTTAGGAGGAGGGTACGAGCTGCCGTAACCAAATACTGGGAACGAGGCCTGTGTGCCACTGACTCAAAGGCGCGCGATAATGCTTGAGCAAACTCCGTTGTGTAGGTATTAAAGTCCAAGTACATAGAGTCCATCCGTTTCCTCAAATGGCGCATCTCCCGCTCCTGCCTGGCATAGTAGTCGGGGGGTGGCCCTGCTGCTTGTGGAGCATGAACTAGCACATTTCCCTTATCTTGTTCTTCCTCTTCCTCTTCTTCATCACTTGAATCATCTTTCGGCAAAATGAAACCCAAGCCTCGCGGGTGAGACTTTCCTCCGCTCCATATAGTGTATTTCTTAATAGTGGCGCTGTCTATGTCGAGCATCGGGAGCTGGAGAGTCTCCTCACCACAGTCCACGTTTGTCACGTGGCAGAGACGGGTGATGATGGAGGCGTGTGGAATCCCTCCTGACGTACCGGCTCTCATAAACCGAAGCATAGACTGGTTGATGATATACCCGAGGTCTAAGTCCTGTCCTTTCAGAATCCCATACAAAAGCACAACCCTCTCAGTGGTGACATCCTAGTGGTGACTGGTGGGAAGCACGCTCGCACAAATGAAGTTATACCATGCTTTGGTGTATTTGTTCAAAGTGGTTTGGGGAAAATGAATCTTCTTGTCAGTACCCGCTTTTATCTTCTAACTAGACCCTGGCTTGCACATGTCATCTATTAGTTTGTCCAAGTTTGGCTCAAAACGCTGGGCTTGTACCCAGTCTGTATGCGCTTTAGATGGTATGGGCAGCTTGAACAGCTTAGTGATTGCCTGCGGGGTATAAGGAACTTGCTTGCCCCTAACGAATGATATCCCATTTTGAGTTCGCAGGCCTTAGCATAGAACTCCCTCACAATTGCCATTGGGGCTGAACATGGTGTTACCACAAATAAAGCCCAACCCCACTGCCGAATTTGCTCAAGAATTTTCCCATCTCCCTCCTTTGGCTTGAGAACCCTCTTCGGCCCAAATGACTTGCCGACAAGCACATCCTAGTAATGGTGCTGGGCTGAGAGGTTAAGGAATTTTGAGGCATCCAGAACATCCCTGTTACTTCCCTCGCCGTCATCGCTACTGCTAGATAAAGAAGCTGATGGAAGACGAACCCTCTTAGGCATGATCGATGAACTAGGGCTGGTAATGGACTGAACTATGCTTGACGTATAGACTACCCCCAAACTGATTAAGGGCACCCCCAAACTTTCTTAGAACCTGCAACAAACAAATGGTGTGCCCAATTAAAATCCGTTACTCTGCTCCCTTTCTCTCAACTATGAGCGTTGATTGTGAATGTTGAAGCAATAGAATACCACTCCCAGCTGAGCACTTGCACCCTAAGACTACTCTCAGACCCTTGATCGAACAGTTGATAAACAAACCCAAAAGACTCCCTTGCCTTTGTTATTGCTACTGAATTAGGTTATGGATGGTAGGGAGGTGGATTAGGGTTTATAGAGGGAATGAGAGAGAATGTATGATGGTAGAGTTTGATTGGGATAAGGATTTAGGGTGTTTGAATTTGAAACTGAAGAGGAGTAAGGGGTTAGGGTTTGGAATTCTATTTTTTTTAGTTTTGAGAGAGGTTTTGAGAATTTTAGTTAAAAGTGGGAATGATTTAAGCCGAGGGTCGGGTTATTTCAAAAACAAATTTCCGAGTCGGGCGCAGCTACGCTACACTTGAGTTGGAATTGGGCGCAGCTGCTCTTGATGAACTTTATGCCTGAAACTACTAGAGGGCGCAGCTGCGCTGACTTGTATCCAGATAGCCATTAAATTCCTGCTTGTTCTGACTTTGCACATTGTCACCAACTTGATTATACCTGAAAGAGATCAAAAATGAACTATGATAACTATTTAACTCTATCAATTATGTACTAGTAAAATCTACGAACTTTATCAAAAATGAACTAAATCATCAAAGTGCCAAGAATTAAACATAGGGGGAGAAAGATTTAGACATTGAAAAAGAATTAAATAAGGGGGAGAAGAGAGTGAATAGGGTGCCTCCCATCGAGCGCTTGGTTTATAGTCGTCTAGCTCGACTATCCCTTGAGTCATCATTGTTTGGCAAGGACAATTGAGGACTTTTGGCGATCGAACTTGCCTCTCCAGTAATGCTTCAACCGCTGTCCGTTAACCTTGAATGGCTGCTCATGATCCTTACCCACTATTTCAACGGCGTCATGAGGGTATACAGTATTTACCATGAAAGGGCCCGGCCATCGGGACTTGAGTTTACCCAAGAAAATTCTAAGTCTGGAGTTGAATAGAAGGACTACTTGGCCCGGTTCAAACTTCCTTTCGATGATCTTCTGGTCATGCCACCTTTTTACTTTTTCCTTGTACAATTTCGAATTCTCATATGTCTGCAGACGGAATTCATCAAGTTCATTAAGCTGTAGAAGCCTCTTTTCACCTGCTGTTGAGAGATCGAAATTCAACTTCCTGATAGCCTAGTATGCCTTATGCTCCAACTCCACAGGAAGGTGACAACCCTTGCCATATAACAATTAATAGGGTGACATGTCGTGGGTGTCTTGTAAGGGGTCCTATATGCCCAATGTGCATCACCAAGCTTCATGGACCAATCCTTCCTAGATGGATTTACAATCTTTTCTAAAATTCTTTTCACTTCCCTATTGGACACTTCTGCCTGGCCACTTGTCTAGGGGTGATAAACTGTAGCAATTCTGTGATTCACCCCATACTTAGCTAATAAAGCTGTGAAGTATTTGTTGCAGAAGTGGCTTCTTTCATCATTGATTATTGCCCTTGGAGTGCTGAATCGAGTGAATATATTTTTTTGAAGGAATTTCAAGACGACCTTGGCATTGTTGGTTGGTAAAGCTCTGGCCTCCACCCATTTTGAGACGTAGTCGCCAATAGAATGTAGAAGTTGCTGAAAGAAGATAGAAATGGCCCCATAAAGTCTATCCCCCATACATCAAAAACTTCCACTTCCAAAATTGAGTTTAGAGGCATCTCATTGCATTTGGAAATGTTGCCTACTCTTTGGCATCTATCATAATTTTTGACAAACTGATGGGCATCTCTAAATAATGTAGGCCAATAGAACCCTGCTTGAAGCACTTTAGCTGCAGTCCTCTCAGTCCCATAGTGACCTCATATAGTGAAGAATGTCATGCATGCAAAATACTAGATGTTTCACTGTATGGGATGTATCTACAAATCATACGATCTGCACACTGCCTAAACAAGAACGGCTAATCCCATATGTATCTCTTCACTTCATGTAAAAACTTCTTCTCCTGTTGACGAGTCAAGTCTGGTGGGAGTACATTGCTTACTAGATAATTGACGAAGGCAGCAAACCATGGAATTTCTGACGTCACTGTAAACAACTGTTCATCGGGGAAGTACTCATTAATCTCTACTTTGTCCCTCTTATCTAGCTCTGGACTCACTAATCTGGAAATATGGTTAGCCACTAGATTTTATGTACCCTTCTTGTCCTGAATTTCCAAATCAAACTCCTAAACAAGAAGAATCCATCCGATTAATCTAGGCTTTGCATCTTTCTTGGATAGCAGGTACCTAATAGCAGCATGATCCGTGTAAACCACTACTCTTGTCCCAATGAGATAAGACCTGAACTTGTCAAAAGCGTATAGAACTGCTAATAACTCCTTCTCAGTGGTAGTGTAATTTAATTAAGCATATGATAGAATCTTGTTGGCATAATAAATTACATAAAAAATCTTTTCCTTGCGCTGACCCAACACAGCCCCGATTGCGTAGTCACTGGCATCATACATCAACTCGAATGGTAAAGACCAATCATGTGCCATAATTACTGGTACTGATGTAAGCTTCTTCGTTAGTAGGTCAAAGGCTGCCAAGCAATCCTCATCAAACATGAACGGGACATCTTTCTCTAATAAACTGCACAAAGGTTTTGTAATCTTGGAGAAGTCCTTAATGAATCTTCGGTAAAATTCCGCATGTCCCAAAAAACTACGAACCCCTTTGACTGATGTTGGCAGTGGTAAATTCTCAATGGTCTCCAATTTAGCTTTATCAACTTCCAATCCCTTTGCTGAGACTTTGTGCCCTAGTATAATTCCCTCCTGAACCATGAAATGGCACTTTTCCCAATTTAGCATAAGGTTGGTTTCCGCACAACGCCTTAGCACCATGATCAGATTCTCAAGACAGCTATCAAAAGAGTTTTTAAACACAGAGAAGTCGTCCATGAAGACTTCAACATTTTTCTCAACCATGACTAAGAAAATAGCCATCATGCATCTTTAATACGTAGCAGGAGCATTATAAAGCCCAAAGGACATCCGTCTGAACGCAAAGGTACCGTAGGGACAAGTAAATGTTATTTTCTCTTAATCCTCTGGAGCGATGACAATTTGGTTGTACCCTGAGTATCCATCTAGCAAACAGTAGTACTCGTGCCCTGCCAGTCTGTCCAACATCTGGTCAATGAATGGCAACGAAAAATGATCCTTTTTGGTTGCTTTATTGAGCTTTTTGTAGTCCATACATACTCTCCAACCTGTCACTGTCCGTGTCGGTATCAATTCGTTGTTCTCATTTTTCACCACTATCATCCCCCCTTTCTTGGGCATGCATTGCACAGGGCTCACCCATGAACTGTTTGAGATAAGGTATATGATCCCAGCGTCTAGCCATTTCAGTATCTCTTTCTTGACCACCTCTTTTATAATAGGATTGAGCCTTCTTTGTTGTTCCACTGTAGGTTTGTTGTCATCCTCCATAAAGATTTTGTGCATGCAGAATGAGGGACTAATTCTTTTGATGTCGGCAATTGTCCATCCAATAGCATTCTTATACTCTCGTAGGACTCTAATCAGTTTACTTTCCTGGAATGGGGTTAGTGCAGATGTAATAATAACAGGTAAAGTATCTGATTCACCTAAGTATACATACCTGAGATGAGAAGGTAGTGGTTTGAGCTCAAGTATAGGAGGTATCTCTAAGGTTGATCTCAAACGATCTGAGGACTTATCTGAATTTTCTAATGGCTCAAACGGTACCTTGAACTTGTTCACCCTTGGTAGTGCATCTAATAACTGGAGATATTCAATCAATTCTGGCTCATCTATGTCAATGTCCCCCATTAGTGTAGTCTCCAATGGATCCTTATTCATAACCCTCAGAAACTCATCATCCACAACCTTTTCTACTACATCCACTCGAAAGCACTCTTCTTCATCTGAAGGGAATTTCATAGCCTTGAATACATTGAATGCAACTTCTTGGTCCTGGACCCACATAGTCAGCTCTCCCTTTTGAACATCTATGAGAGTCCTCCTAGTAGCTAGAAATGGCCTCCCAAGTATAATAGGGATGTCCTTATCCTCTTTGTAGTCTAAGATGATGAAATCAGCTAGGAAGATAAACTTATCTACCTTTACAAGAATGTCCTCCACAGTTCCTCTCGGATAAGTAACAGACCGATCTGCAAGCTAAAGAGATATGTTTGTTAGTTTTGGTGCAGGAAGTCCCAACTGAGTGTATACCGATAAAGGCATGAGATTGATGCTTGCACCCAAATCACACAAACACTTGTTGAATGACAAGCTACCAATAGTGCAAGGTATGGTAAAACTACCAGGGTCCTTCAATTTTGGAGGTAGCTTTCTCTACACTACTGCACTACACTCTTCAGTCAAAGCTACTGTCTCAAAATCTTCTAACTTCTTCTTTCTCGATAGAATTCCCTTCATAAATTTGGCATAGATTGACCTCTGTTCTAAAGCCTCTGCAAATGGTATGTTAATTTGTAGCTTCTTAAATACCTTGATGAACTTGGAGAATTGTTTGTCTAATTTCTACTTTTGAAGTCTTTGAGGATAAGGAACTGGTGGATATACTCGTGGTGTAAGAACATTAGTTTTCTCTGCTATTTCTCTCTTCTTTGGCTCAGGTTCTACATTACCATCCTTTTCCTCAGAATTTTCCTCATTTTCCAAAATTGGGGAAGGGCGCAGCTGCGCTGGCTCCCTTTGAATTTCAGGCGCAGTTGCGCCTGGTGGCAGGACTTGCTTTCCACTTCTGAGTGTTACAGCTTGACATTGCTCTTTCCCTTTTTTTTAATGTGGAGTTTTCGACCCGCGGGTCAACTAATCTCCCCAGCCTGATACCAGAGTGATTTGCTACCCGACTTGCGCCGGGGGTACCGTGGCCACAGTAAAGCATTTTTAGTGCCTTCCAAATGTTGCTAGTGGGAGTCGATCCTGAGTCGTCCGGGTTTACGGTTCTTTCCCAGGGTGGCTTGCACCACTGCGCCAAATGTTGTGGTTCTCTTTCCCTTTTCTCCTTAGCTTCTGTGTTGCTGGGAAGAGATCTTTGTGGTCTATTTGTCAACATGCTAGCCATTTGACCCACTTGATTCTCCAAATTTTTGATAGCCGTCGCTTGGCTCTTAAGCATCACATCATTGTTGGCCATGTATTTCATCATGAGCTCTTCCAAGTCTGCCTTTCTTTCAGGTTGTGGAGGTGGTGCTGCATGTTGTTGTTGATTTTGGACTCGGGGGGGATAATGTGGTCGTGGAGCTTGTTGATGGTTTTGGTTGTTGCTCCATGAAAAATTAGGGTGATTTCTAGCCCCAGGATTGTAAGTGTTTTGGTATGGATTCGGTGGTCTCTGGTAGCTACTCACAAACTGCACTGCTTCAGGATTGATAGCACATTGCTCGATAAGATGTGCTCCTGCACATAACTCACAAACATAGGCTACTTGCTGAACTTTTGCCTCTATTATAGAATCAATTTTCTTTGACATTGCTGCCAACTGAGCTGA
This sequence comes from Aralia elata, assembly GCA_034770075.1. NCBI lineage: Eukaryota > Viridiplantae > Streptophyta > Magnoliopsida > Apiales > Araliaceae > Aralia > Aralia elata. Next base: position 34,679,328 of record CM068387.1, on the reverse strand, counting down.
TAGTGTTGTGACTGCATCTACCTCAAGTACTCTGATTGCCTTCTGTTGATTCAATCTAGAAGTTGGCCATTGGTAGTTGTTAGCGGCTATGGTCTCTAGCAATTGATATGCCTCTTCATAATTTTTGGCCATGAATGCCTCTCTAGAAGCTGTATCAATGCTAGTCCGAGTGTGACTACCTAACCCATTGTAAAATGTATTTATTTGCATCCACTGGGGCAATCCATGGTGTGGACATCTTCTAAGCAATTCTTTGTATCTCTCCCATGCTTCATACAATGACTCACCATGTTGTTGCTCAAATGTAGAAATGTCATTTCTCATCTTGGCGGTCTTTGCGGGAGGGAAGAATTTTGCCAAAAATTTATGTGCCAAGTCTTGCCAAGTAGTAATGGACCCCTGTGGTAATGAATGAAGCCAACTTTTTGCTTTGTCACTCAATGTGAATGGAAAAAGTCTAAGTCTCACTGCATCATCGAATACACCGCTAAACTTGAATGTATTGCAAATCTCTATGAAGCTCATCAAGTGCTCATTCGGATCATCATTAGCCATTCCCCAAACTGTAACGAGTTTTGAATCATTTGAATTGTCCTTGGTTTAATTTCAAAGGAATTGGCTGATATTGCTGGCCTTATGATACTTGATTGCAATTCATTTCCTCCTGAATGTTCGTAGTACTCTTACTCAATTGTTGAACCCTTCTATTAATGTTGTCCTTGTAAGGCAATAAATCAGGCTTCTTAGATCGAGTTTGCATACACTTTTCAAGAGTACTTGAAACAAAAGAAAAATATAAAAAGAAATAAGATAAGAAAGATTTGTTTAACTAAGACCAATCTAATTTAAACTGATGATGAAAGTTATAAAAATAATTTATATTCCCCGACAATGGTGCCAAAAACTTGTTGGCTTGTTTGTATATATGACAAATCAATACACACACGCAAGTGTGCGTGGTCAACAAGTAATATAGAAGAAGTAAAGTATCGATTCCACGGAGAATACTAATCGTATTTTAATCTAACATACACCAGTTTTATAACTATCTCGGTCTACTTAAACAGATGAGCAAATTGTGATTTATCTAAAAGTACTAAATATCAAAAGATAACTAACTAACAAGTAATTTAATCAGCTAAGGAAGATATGACATTATAATTTCACTCAATGCGTCACTCAGTTGTTACACTTCCTGCTAAGCCCAATTGATTATTTCGGATTGCTAGTCGAAAACACGAAAGTAAAATATGGCCATCTCTCGATGTACCATACCCATATCACATTAAATCCACAATTGATAGAATGAATGTGAATACCCAAATTAATCAACTCACTATATTTCTATGTGACTTAAAATTAAAAAGGGTTTAAGTACAAGTTCTCAAATAACTACGAGTGGTGCTTCGATATATCTCTATCCTTAGCTCGAATTATGGACTCTAGCACCATGTAGAATCATAAACACAAGCCAATATGGTTAGATCTTAACTCATAATTCGTTTCTCAATTTCATATGAGTTATTCCGGTAATTGGTGATAAATCAATTAGGCAATTTAAACAAATCATAATGGACAATCCATACACAATCAATCAAATCTCAACAAGGAAGCATAACAATCTGAATTAAGCACTAAGATCCATTATAATCCCAAAATAGAAATTAGTTCATAGTAGAATCAAAATCCATCATCCACATTTGTTCATACATTGAAGTCAAAAATGAAAAGAAAGAGAAGCTAAGGAACGGAAGATGCAAATCTGGTATCTCATCTTCAAATCTGAATCTTCAATATTGATCCAATGCTTCAATGCTCCCAAATCCAGCCCTAATCTAAGCTAATCAAACTAAAAACTAAGAGAGATTCAAAGTACAAAGAGAAGAATATGCACAAAGCTCTTTCTTTATTTCTATATATCCTCTTAAAAAGCAATAAAAAATCTCCTAATATATTTACCCTAGCTCGCAATGACCCCTTCTTCAAGTAAGAATTCGATTGGTCCATTAAGTGAAAAGTCAGACTTTTTGGCTTCAGCGACTGGCGCAGCTGCACCAGAGTTATGCTCATTCTAGGCGCAACTGCGCACCAGGGCAAACTGGGTTGGTCTTTAGCGCAGCTGCGCCGGCTTGCAGTCATGCAGTTCTGTTGCTGTCTACTGTAGCTTCAACTCCTTGTACTCCTTTGATCATTTTTGCTTCCATTTGAACCATGTTTTAAGTCCTTTGCTCCCACACACCAGATTTCATACATATTATACCTATTTGTCCTCCTTTTGACGACGATGCTACCAAGCGAGTTTATAAACATAAATCCTACAAAATAAAAAGAAATGCATGAATAGCTACTATGAAACATGAGAGTTAAGCAACAATTATAGCAAGTTAGTATCCAATAAGTAGGTATAAAACCTACTTATCACATACTCCGGTATTAATCTTTCTTCTTTTGTTGTATATCCTCTTCATGTAGAAGCGTTTGTTCTTCTCCATTCTTTGCTCTGGGCTTTGCATCATCATTAGGATGATTTTGAATTTTGCACTGACTGTCAACATCTTATGAAGTTGTTGATCCAATATCATCTTTAGTTTTCTAATATATATAACTTAGTAGCAGATATTATGTTTTGATGAGTGGGTTTTATACCGACCTATGAATTAAGTATTTTTGGCTTGATGAAATTGTGAGTTCTTGGGTATTTTATGTTCCTTTTTATGTGTTTTTTTATGTTTTTGTGTAGGAAAAGGAAGTGGAACGAAAAGTGAAACTAAGCGATCACAAGCTAGGAGGACAATGGCTCCAAGTGCATCAAGGTACAGAAAGTGCATCAGTAAGCGGCAGTGGCATCATTTAGGTGTGCGTTGGCATGGGCAGTGATTAGTAGGGCGCATTGGCGCGGCGAATTGCATGCGCGGGGTATGGAGCCAACGCTGCAGCACTGGTTGTGGGCACTACAACGCTAGGCGTGCAGAAAGGTAGCATTGCGGCGCTGTGTGAGGCGCGCTGTGGCGCTAGGGCTGGCATATTGGGTTGCTGGTTCATGTTGTGTTGTGCTGTGAAGGAAGTGTTGTTTCGCTAAGACTAGGACGTTGAGCTATATCAAGTTCTAGTTGGTTTTCAATTCAATTAAATTGCATGAGAGGGCTATAAGTACACATCTTGTGGTTGATATATATACACATTAAAGCTGAGATTGAAAATTAGATTTCCAAGGACCGTGACAGGAAGTACGTGAAGGAAAACAAGGATTCGAGGCTGAGCGTGAAGATTGAGAGCTACTACATAGTTTTTATCCTTTTCTCTTTTCCTTATATTTTGGTAATTTGAGGATGCTATTTGATTTAATGATGATGTTTTCCAATTACGTTATGAACCAAATTTTAATTAAGATTAAATGGAACCCAATGATTAATTTAAATTCACATGCGAATTGTTTATCATATTTTATGCATATTGTTATAATTGTTTGGCCAGTGATTGATTTGATAACCTAGATGAAATTGGAAGATAAATTCTAAGGCTTAAATCTGAATATGATAACATGTGACTAGATTATTCTTCTTTGGATTGAATGACATGATTTGTGTATAGGATAGGAATATACTTATATACCGTGTGTAACCATCATGAGACTTTGAACTTAATGAATATGTTCTAAATTATTTCATGTAGGAATATAGGGATTTAATTATAAGGGATATTTTTGTCTAGTCATTAGAAGAGGTTTTATAAATAGTTTTGACTTCTCGGTTAACGATGTGCTTTGATCAATTAATTAAAAAGAGAGTAGAGAGATTTAGACGAGGCATTAGAAAAAATTATAATCTTAGCATTTAAATCTAGTATCAATCTTTGCTTAGTAATTTAATTTTAAACAATTAGTTTCATAATTTTAAATCATTTGGTTAAATAAAATTGAATTGATATAAAATTAGTACTTGGCTAATATTCATAAAAATTCCTCGTGGGATCGACACTCTATTTACTATTATATTACTTGTTGATCGTGTATGCACGTAAATTGTCAATACCAAAATTGGACAATAAGTTTTTGGCCATGTTGTCGGGGAATTATACTAATAATTTTTTAAATATTAATTTCAATCAATTTGATCTTAGTTGAAACGTATTTTCTCTGTTTTAACTCTTTGCAGGCACTTTTGAGTTTTGTATGCAAACGCGGTCTAAAGGTCAAGAACCACTATTGTACGAAGAAGACATCGAGAGAAGGTTTCGAAAACTACGAAAGTTTTATTAAGAGGCACAAAATCAATAGACCATGGTTGTAGAAGAACATAAATCGCTAAGGGATTATGCTATGCCACTTGTTATGAAAATCCAGTCGAGCATTCAAAGGCCTGCGATTCAAGTAAATAGTTTTGAGATTAAGTCGGGTATTATCCAAATGACCTACAATTTAGTACAGTTTGGGGGTATGCCTAATGACGACCCAAATGTTCATTTGGTGAGCTTTCTGGAGATTTGCGACACTTTCAAGTATAACAAAGTTACTGAGGATGCTATTAGACTCCGACTTTTTCCTTTCACACTCCGTGATAAGGCAAAAAGTTGATTGCATTCACTTCCGGCGGGGTCTATCACCACATGGAATGATTTGGTGCAGAAATTCCTAGCAAAATTCTTTCCACCAGCTAAGACTACAAGGATGAGGAATGACATTACATCATTCGCACAACATGATTCCGAGTCTCTCTATGAATCTTGAGAGTGATTTAAAGATCTACTCCGTAAATGTCCTCATCATGGCATTCTTGATAAGTGCATAATCTTCGATAATTTTGATTCCTTTATATTTAGTTTTATTACATATTTTATGTGTATATGAACTTATTAAGATGTTTATTGATTTTAGGAGAATTGGAGCGGAAAAGAAGAAAATTGATCAAAATGGGCATGCAAGGAGAAAAAAAGAGAAAATGGACAGAAAATTGAGAGTCGCGGCGCTCAAAAGGATGAGCCGCATCGTTAGAAGATTGAACCGCGACGTTATCAGACAAAGCCGCGGCGCTAGAGGCCTTTCCACGGGCGCGTGGCATCGGCATATTTTTCCCATTTATGTATTTTTGGAAGATTTCTAATCCAATTTGGATTGTTATTCTCGTAGAGTTATAGGTCTATGATCTAGGAGTATAAATAGAGAGTATTAGCCAAGTTTTATGTACCTTCTAGCATGCAATTGTGAACCCTAATTTTGGAGATTGAAGATTGAAGGCATATCTGAAAGTAGTATGCATACAAGCCAATCATATTTGATATGATGTAGCATATACTTTGTAATCTTATTCATTTATTAATAAAAGAATTGATTTTCTTAAAAGGCATTTTATATTATCTACATGGTGCTGTTATATTAAATGTGATAAACCCATAGTTTTGAGCGATGCTTTTAGAATCATGATGGTGATCATGCTAATGAGATCTAAATTCTAGATAGCTCACAAACTAAGATTGTTCCTAATCGTTGGATTACTAAATTGGGGATTAGTGAATCCGGATAGATTAGTACATATGTTGCTTGCTCTTAGGAAGAGGATGATTGATCTCATAATCATTTGTGTGGAGACACTAAAGCAAGTATGTAGGTGCTTATTAGAGAATAAGTTCACTGAACGTGACTCGCTAAGGAATACCTAATGGAGTTTTACTCGCCTGTCAATAGGAATTCCTCTAGTGATAGTAGTACAAGTGATCCTTGGACTTGAGATCATCATAGTATCTTGTGTATGATGAGTTATACTTTGACATGTCCCTTAAGACCTTTGGGGTATATCAAAGGGTATGATTGGGTATAATTGGTTGTACATGGAGATAGGTGAATGATCAATAAAGAATCTACCACGTCTGGTAAAAGATGTGAATGTCCTATGTGATTCGATAAATGACAACTCAGTAGTCCTTGGCCAAGGCAGAATGAAATTAGAAAGGAGTTTCTAATTTGCATTATTTAGAGTTGTGCATTTGGGAATCGAAATGCATATAATTAAATAAAATAAGACTTGACAGTAAATCCATGTCTTATATTTAATTGGGACATTGTATGGTAGAAGGATTGAATTGTACGGTAACTATTTACTCAAAGGTTCTTTTGTGATTGATGTTGAAATCTATATTATCTGGAAAGTCGTTGATCGCTAAGGGGGCTTACTCTTATTGTAGAATAAATATTATTTATTTAAATGAATTAAATAGTTTAATTTATTTATTTAAGTAAGATTAGAATTGTTCTAATTGATTTATTCACAACCGGTTTAATATGGAGAACCTAAAGGGTCACACCGCAAAAGCAAAATATTTATTTAAGAAGTAAATGTCATAATTGTAATAATAAGTTAAGTGTATTTAATTTAGTCTATGGAAATAGAATAAATTAAATAGCTTAATATTTATTATTTAATATTTTAGAAATATTAAATATAAATTAATAAGAGGAGTTTTATTATTATTATTACTATTACTATTATTTAATTGCTAATAGGGATTGTGAATTAATTAATAGAACTATTATTTATTTCCTAATAGGGATTGGGAATTAATTAATAGAAGTACTCTCTCACGAATTCCTAATTGGATTAGGAGCATAATTAATTAAAGGAGTTTAACTATAATTGAAACCCTAATCCTAAATAGTTTAAGGAAGGGTTATTCCTACATCTATAAATAAGAGGAGTCTTATCATAGATTAGGGTTACACACTCTTGTATTAGATTGTGGAAGGTACTTACAATTTCTATAGAGATAGAAACTAGGGTTTTGCCAAATACCCAACTTCTTGAATACTTGTTCTTCCTTGGTGGATCACCTCTAGAGGCCAAACACTTGGGTGGCTAACGTTGATCAAAGGAAGGAATCACACCGTAGCATTCGAGGAGAACACAAAGGACTAGGAGTTGAACTTGTACCCGAGGAAGCTTTGTTCTACGAGGGTATAAATTCTTATTCTCTTTCTCTTTTGTTTATATCGTTAATTGAGCACAAGGATTGATCTTGGTGATGGTTTATATAAAATTTTAAAATCCGTTTTATCGCGCTTCTGCTCTATTTATGTAATTTGATTGCATATTCGCGTTATATACAAATCTAACAGTGGTATCAGAGCCTAATCTTGTGCTAATTATCGATTGTGATAATTCCATGTATGCTTGATATGCGATTGGATCGAAATTTTTGGGCAGAATAAAAAATTTTGAATCAGCGACACGGCGCAGCTGCGCCGCCTCCAGTTCATTCTGGAGCGCAGCTGCGCCGAAACTCAGAATCAATTTTTTCTGGGGAGCAGCGCCGCTGCGTCGTTGTCCAGTTCATTCTGGGCGCAGCTGCGCCGACTAGCAGAATCCGAAATATTTTTTTTTTCGTTCAATTGAAATAAATGGTTTATTTAATCGATATAAGTTTAAAATAAAGATGTTTATTTTATCTGAAATAGGATTTTTGATTGCTAAAATTAAATGAGTTTAATTTGGATTTGGTTTTTGATTAAAATAAAAGAGTTTATTTTGTTTCAAAAACTAAATATTAGCAAAACTTTTGCCCATTAATTGATATCAATGCATATATGGAATGGATTTATTATTCATGAGATGAATGTTATTTATTGATACATATAGAGATATGTATGATAATAAATAGGGATTGATTATGGACTATTGACCAATGTGTGATTGGATTTATTTTAGTGGATGCTTTAATGTATGAGTTTTTATAAATGGGGTATGCGTACCTCGTCTTCTCTAATTTTTCTTAATGTAAATTCTATCTCCCTCCTATGTACTTCCCCTTGACTGCTGATCAAGGTTTCTATTTATTGTAAATAGTTCATGTAATAGGAATAGTTAGAATTAATTTTGAAGAATTGGAGACAAAGGAGCAAGGAGCGCATGAAGACCCGTTTGTATTAGAGCCCGAGTTTAAATGTAATAGTTATATTTAAATTTAATTCTTGCACCCTAGGTTTGACTTTTTGGTTCACTTGGTGGCTCTAGTGAACCAAACTAAAATAAAAGTCCATAATCAATCCGGGTAGAATATAGTATTCTATATGTGCATGTTTACTATATATATATTATATATTATCCAACATGCTTCGCATGTAAAATAATATGATGCGTATTTTATATATATATGTGCATGCGCGCTAATCAAGATGAGACTAATAATAACAAACCCCTCAAAGGAATCATATTAAGTCCTAAGCATTCAAAGATATTTGGAATATCGAACGTCGCCTTCTAGCATGGTAAAACAATAGAGTATTAAATGTTTAATATGAGTTTGTTGTGTCACCACAAGGCAAGTATTAAATATTTAAGATGTTGCTTTATCACATTTGATGCTTATAAATAGATTGAACGATGCTGTTTTGTTGTGTCACCACAAGGACAGTGTTTTTCTTTCGAATATATGGAAGTGCTAGGTTGGACTTAACTTGGATAATTTTGATTTGGATGTGTCACCACTTGATCAAAATAATCTAAGAGGCAAAATATAAGGAGTTACATAGTGATGTAATTGACAATAGTTGTCTACCTATTTATTTATATATCGTTTGTTGTATAACCACAAGGCTATATACATTTGAAATGGGATCCTTAATCTCACTAGCAAATCTTTAATTAGAATTGCCGAACTATATAATGAGGGTAATATAGTTTGATGAAAATAGTGGGAGATACCAATTTAAAATAAAGACCTAATTTATTTTGGTAATTAATAAATTGAATGTATGCTAAAATGTTGTCTATTTCACATGTAGAATTTAAAAATGTCAAACTCACTATCACTGCGTAGCATACTTGATGCTAACAAACTGACCGGACCGAATTACACGGACTGGTTAAGGAATCTGAGAATTATTCTCACTTCTGAAAAGATTTCTTATGTCCTAAATTCGCCTTTCCCTGCAAGTGTTGCAGAAACAGCCTCTAAGGAAGAGATTGGTACTTTCAGAAAGTGGCAAGATGATGCAATCTTGGCTCAATGCATCATGCTCGTATTCATGAGTAACGAGCTTCAGCGTCAGCATGAAACTATGGATGCTCCTACAATATTGTTGCACCTCAAAGAGTTGTATGGTGAGCAAAGTAGGACTGCTAGATATCAGATATCTAAGGAGCTCTTTCGATCTCGTATGACCGAGGGCACTGCTGTTGAGACTCATGTCCTTAATATGATCAATCTGATTGAACAGTTTGGACAGCTTGGGTTCGTCATGGATGGGGAGTTAAGTCAAGATTTGATCTTGCAGTCACTCCCGGACACCTTCTCACAATTTGTTGTGAATTTTCATATGAATAAGTTGGACGTCAGCTTGCCTGAGTAACTTAACATGTTGCAAACTGCTGAATGTCACTTCTCATCTAACAAGAACCAAGTCTTACTAGTGGATGATTCTTCCAAGAAAAGAAAGAGGCCCAAAGGAATTTGCTACCATTGCAATAAGCCGGGACACTGGAAGAGGAACTGCAAGGAGTATCTTGCAGACCAGAAGAAGCTTGGAAAAGCTTCGACTTCCGATCTAGGTTTGTTCATGATTGAAATTAATTTTTCTGAAAGTCAAAATTCTACTTGGGTATTGGATACCAGCTGTAGTTCTCACATATGTAATAATGTGCAGGGACTAAGCAGAAGTAGAAAGCTGGACAAGGATGAAGTCGTCATACGAGTGGGAAATGGAGCAAAGGTTGCTGCATTAGCTGTAGGGACTTATCGTTTAGCACTGCCTTCGGGCAAGTTCATTAGTTTAAATAATTGTTATTATGTTCTGACACTCATTAGAAACATTATTTCAATTTCTGTATTGGATATGGATGGTTTTGATATTATAATAAAGAACAACAGTTGCTCTATTTATAATAAAAATGTTTTATATGGTGTTGGGAACTTACTGAATGGACTATTCATACTTGACTTGCATGAAAATATACTTCAAATTGAACAAACTAAGAAAAGAAAAGGAGATGATGTTAATTATACCTTTATGTGGCACTGTAGACTCGGTCATATCAATGAAACAAGATTATCCAAGTTGAATAAAGATGGGCTTTTAGAGCTATCTGATTACGAATCATATCCAACTTGTGAATCTTGTCTCATGGGTAAAATGACTAAATCTCCTTTTACTGGAAAAGGAGAAAGAGTTACAGAGTTGTTAGCGTTGGTACACACAGACGTATGTGGACCTATGACAACGAATGCACGAGGAGGGTATTCTTATTTTATTACTTTCACTGATGATCATTCTAGATTTGGATATGTGTATTTAATGAAATACAAATCTGAATCGTTTGAAAAGTTCAAAGAATTCAGAAGTGAAGTAGAGAAGCAAATTGGTAAGAGTATTAAGATTCTTCGATCGGATCGAGGAGGTGAATACTTGACCAATGAGTTTCTAAGTTGTCTCAAAGAAAATGGTATAATCTCACAATGGACTCCACCAGGAACGCCACAGTTGAATGGTGTATCTGAAAGGAGAAATCGAACATTGTTGGACATTGTTCGTTCCATGATGAGTTTTACCGACCTTCTAGTATCCTTCTGGGTTTATGCTCTAGAATCGGCTGCATACCTACTTAACAAGGTACCTACCAAATCCGTCCCAAAGACCCCATATGAGATATGGACAGGGAGGAAACCAAATCTTAAGCATGTTAAGACTTGGGGTTGTCCAGCTTATGTCAAAAGGTTTGAGCAAGATAAGTTGAAGACTAGATCCGACAAATGTAGATTCATGGGATACCCTAAATAAACATCAGGGTATTATTTCTATCATCCTACTGATCAAAAGGTGTTTGTTGCGAAACACGCTGCCTTCTTGGAAAAGGAGTTTATCCTCGAAGGGGTCAGTGGGAGTAAGATATATCTTGAAGAAGTTCAAGAACCACAAAATACTACGGATCAAAGTCAGGTACCTGACCGAGTAAAAGAACCTACTGTACCACAACCTATTCGTAAATCTGGAAGAGTACCGAAGATACCTGAGAGGTATGGATTCATCATAGAGGATGATGATGAGGTACGCATCATAGATGATGATGATCCATTAACTTACGAAGAGGCTATGAGTAGTGATGACTCAGAGAAATGACTAGAAGCCATGAAATCCGAGATGGACTCCATGTATGAAAACCAACTATGGACTTTGGTTTCACCACCTGAGGGCATTAAGCCTATTGGGTGTAAATGGGTCTTTAAGAGAAAGACTGGAGCAGATGGCAAGATAGAGACCTATAAGGCCCGACTGGTTGCAAAAGGTTTCAAATAAAGACAAGGAGTTGACTACGATGAAACCTTCTCACCAGTAGTTATACTCAAGTCCATTCGGATTTTGCTTGCAATTGCAGCTTATTATGACTACGAGATCTGGCAAATGGACGTGAAAACAGCCTTCCTCAATGGAGAGCTTGAGGAGAATGTATATATGATACAACCAGAGGGTTTTGTTTCAACAGTTGGAACAAACCAAGTCTGTAAGCTACAACGATCCATTTATGGATTGAAGCAAGCTTCTCGAAGATGGAACATCCGTTTTGATGAGATAATCAAAAGGTTTGATTTTAGCAAAAATGAGGATGAACCATGTGTGTACAAGAAGGTTAGTGGGAGCGCTGTTTCATTCCTTGTATTATATGTTGATGACATATTACTGATAGGGAATGATGTTCCTATGCTACAGTCGATCAAAATTTAGTTATCTAAACACTTCTCCATGAAGGACTTGGGTGAGGCATCCTATATTTTGGGGATAAAGATCTATAGAGATAGATCTAAAAGGATGCTAGGCTTGACCCAAGAAAAGTACATTAATTCGATGTTAAAGAAGTTTAGCATGGAAGATTCCAAAAGAGGTGTCATGCCGATGAGCCATGGAATACATCTCTCCAAGAAACAGGCCCCAAAGACACTTGATGAGAGAGACCGGATGAGTAAGATTCCTTATGCTTCCGCAATAGGATCTATCATGTACGGTATGATATGTACTAGACCAGATGTCGCTCATGCACTTAGTGTAACGAGCAGATATCAGTCAAATCCAGGAGAAGAATACTGGAAGGCAGTGAAAAACATCCTAAAGTACTTGAGAATAACTAAGGATGTATTTCTAGTCTACGGTGGGTCTGAATTGAAACTAGAGGGCTATACAGACTCAAGTTTTCAAACGGACCAAGATGACAGTAAATCCGTTTCAGGGTACGTGTTTACCTTAAACAGTGGTGCAGTGAGTTGGAAAAGTTCCAAGCAGCAAACAGTTGCTGATTCAGTGACAGAGGCAGAGTACATAGCTGCAAGTGAAGCTGCAAAGGAAGCTGTTTGGATGAAGAAGTTCATAACTGAACTTGGAGTGGTTCCTAGCATTAGAGGAGCAGTACCTTTATTCTGTGACAACAATGGAGCTGTTGCGTAGGCTAAGGAACCCAGGTCTCATCAGAAATCCAAACACGTGTTGCGGCGATTTCATTTGATTAGAGAGATCATTGAAAGAGGCGATGTCACCTTGGAGCGTGTGGACTCTCAAGACAACATTGCAGATCCATTTACTAAAGCTTTAACTCAACAGCAGTTTGATCGTCACTTAGAGAAGATGGGTATTAGATACCATGGCGATTGACTTTAGTGCAAGTGGGAGATTGAAAGTAGTATGCATACAAGCCAATCATATTTGATATGATGTAGCATATACTTTGTAATCTTATTCATTTATTAATAAAAGAATTGATTTTCTTAAAAGGCATTTTATATTATCTACATGGTGCTGTTATATTAAATGTGATAAACTCATAGTTTTGAGCAATGCTTTTAGAATCATGATGGTGATCATGCTAATGAGATTTAAATTCTAGATAGCTCACAAACTAAATTAGGGATTAGTGAATCCGGATAGATTAGTACATGCGTTGCTTGCTCTTAGGAAGAGGATGATTGATCTCATAATCATTTGTGTGGAGACACTAAAGCAAGTATGTAGGTGCTTAATAGAGAATAAGTTCACTGAACGTGACTCGCTGAGGAATACCTAATGGAGTTTTACTCGCCTGTCAATAGGAATTCCTCTAGTGATAGTAGTACAAGTGATCCTTGGACTTGAGATCATCATAGTATCTTGTGTATGATGAGTTATACTTTGACATGTCCCTTAAGACCTTTGGGGTATATCAAAGGGTATGATTGGGTATAATTGGTTGTACATGGAGATAGGTGAATGATCAATAAAGAATCTACCACGTCTGGTAAAAGATGTGAATGTCCTATGTGATTCGATAAATGACAACTCAGTAGTCCTTGGCCAAGGCAGAATGAAATTAGAAAGGATTTTCTAATTTGCATTATTTAGAGTTGTGCATTTGGGAATCGAAATGCATATAATTAAATAAAATAAGACTTGACAGTAAATCCATGTCTTATATTTAATTGGGACATTGTATGGTAGAAGGATTGAATTGTACGGTAACTATTTACTCAAAGGTTCTTTTGTGATTGATGTTGAAATCTATATTATCTGGAAAGTCGTTGATTGCTAAGGGGGCTTACCCTTATTGTAGAATAAATATTATTTATTTAAATGAATTAAATAGTTTAATTTATTTATTTAAGTAAGATTAGAATTGTTCTAATTGATTTATTCACAACCGGTTTAATATGGAGAACCTAAAGGGTCACACCGCAAAAGGAAAATATTTATTTAAGAAGTAAATGACATAATTGTAATAATAAGTTAAGTGTATTTAATTTAGTCTATGGAGATACAATAAATTAAATAGCTTAATATTTATTATTTAATATTTTAGAAATATTAAATATAAATTAATAAGAGGAGTCTTATTATTATTATTACTATTACTATTATTTAATTCCTAATAGGGATTGGGAATTAATTAATAGAAGTACTCTCTCACGAATTCCTAATTGGATTAGGAGCATAATTAATTAAAAGAGTTTAATTATAATTGAAACCCTAATCCTAAATAGTTTAAGGAAGGGTTATTCCTACATCTATAAATAAGAGGAGTCTTATCATAGATTAGGGTTACACACTCTTGCATTAGATTGTGGAGGGTACTTACAATTTCTATAGAGATAGAAACTAGGGTTTTGTCAAATACACAACTTTTTGAATACTTGTTCTTCCTTGGTGGATCACCTCTAGAGGCTAAACACTTGGGTGGCTAACATTGATCAAAGGAAGGAATCACACCGTAGCATTCGAGGAGAACACAAAGGACTAGGAGTTGAACTTGTACCCGAGGAAGCTTTGTTCTACGAGGGTATAAATTCTTATTCTCTTTCTCTTTTGTTTATATCGTTAATTGAGCACAAGGATTGATCTTGGTGATGGTTTATATAAAATTTTAAAATCCGTTTAATCGCGCTTCCGCTCTATTTATGTAATTTGATTGCATATTCGCGTTATATACAAATCTAACAATATCAGCCTAAGTTTTCTTATTCAGTTCTAAGGGATGTTCAACCTTATTTGTAATTAATGGATTAATTGAGTATTCATTATTTATTCCTTCTTATATGGAATTCATTCTTGATAATCTGTTTTAATTGAGTGAATATTATTTTCTTTAACTGATTTGGTTTCTACATGATTAAATTAGTTAACTGATAATAACTGCTAGATTAAGATATAGTATTAAGCAACCGATATTGTATCTAATCATAAGTAGCAATTAGTAATATTGATTCTGGTCAAGCTTTTATGTATTGCTAATATTATCAGAAGACAGGTTAAATAATCCGAGCTTGTATGATTGTTGCTTGGAATAGTCTAATTCACTAATTCTTAATGCTGTTATTATATTAAATTTAGAGAGCTTATTCTAGGTTATATAGTGGTTAGAATCTTATGAAGAGCTTGTTTTATTAAGTGATAATCTAAGGAGAATTTTTGATGACAGAGCTTATTGTTATATAGGACTATTAATTTCATTGAAGGATAAATAATGTTACACACGATTATTCTATTAATGTAAAAAGGCGATACTGAATTGAAGAACTAAAGTCTTTAATTCATTGGTTATTCTTATTAATTATTTTCTATTATGTTAGTTAGTTAATCAAACTCAAAACCCCCCATTTTACTCATTGTTAGGAAATATTAGAATAAATATAAAACAACATCACTCTCTGTGGGATCGACCCTTACTTGTCACTATACTGAATTTTGTATTCGTGGAGTAAAAGTGAGGTTTTAATTTTGGAGTGTTAACGACAGCTTCCAAATTTTGGCGTCGTTGCCGGGGACTGTTACTTGTTTTTATTTATTCTTTGTTTTCTTTTATTTTTCTGTTTATGACTCGATCCTCTCACTCTCTTGAACTGAATTTTGATCTAGAAATAGAGAAAACTGCACACAGGTTAAGGAAGGAGGCTCCTCAATCCCGAAGCACTACTGCAGATTCAAACGAAGTTCTATCACCGGGGCACAACATAGCGCTCAAATTACTTTCAAACAATTCATCTAATGAATCGGACGAAGAATAGATGGCTGCTCCAATTAATAACAGGACTTTAAAGGAGTTGTCTACTCCTAATTTGAACCAACAACCTTTGTGCATTAATATCCTACTTTAACTGCTGTTGTTGAATTAAAATCAGGACTAATTCATCTTTTGCCTACCTTTCGTGATCTCATAGGTGAAGATCCTTATAAGCACTTAAAGGAGTGTCATGTGGTGTGTTCCACTATGAAGCAACATGGAATAACCGAGGAGCAGATAAATGATAAGGGTGTTTTATACACACAATTTGGGTACCTTTAATCTTGATAATTTGTTAGCTTTTGGGAATTTAATATGGTTTTAGGTTTTTTTATCTTGTTTCTAGATAATTTAGTTTCTTGTTCTTTTTACTTCTTTTATGTTGCTTTGATGCATTTTCATTGTGTTTATAAGAATTAAAATAAAGATTGCTCAGATCGTTGTTTGCAATGACTCAATGCCCGTGTTTAGATATCCATGCCTGAATCGTAATACGGTGGAAATCAGTGTTTGGCGACACTCGGTGTTTAATTTGATGAAATTTGGAAGTTATGCGTGCACGGCGTTGGAAAGCGTGCACGACGTGCGGCGTTAGCCAAGCCACGAGCAACAAGCTCGTGCTTGGATATCCGTGCCCGAATGGTAATACAGTGGAATTTAGTGTTTGGCGATGGTCGGTGTTAAAATTGATTAAATTTGGAAGTTGAGTGTGCACGACATTGGATTACGTGCACGATGTTGGGAGGCGTGCGTCGGCCAAGTACGAGCGGGCACTGGGTGTTGGCGCTGGGCAGGCGAGCTGCAGGCGGGCGCTGAGCATGGGCGGTCAGGCAGGCGCTGGGCACGGGAGAATGGGCGCGCGCGCAGGCGGGGCGTCAGGCGGGCGGCTAGGACGTGAGCGCGGGAAAGGGCGCGCACGCGGGCTGCAGCCAGCATGCAGGCATGCGACAGCCAGCGTGTGCCAACCAGGCCATGGGCGTGCGCGCGCCAGGCACCGTGCGGGCGCGCTAACGTCGTCCTGAGTGCGATTTGACATATTTTTAGTGCAATCTGAGCTGCATTTTGTCCGAGCTTGGCTAGGGTTTCTTGAAGGAGGCTATATATTCTCTTCTGAGCTTCATATCAGATATCTAGGGATTGGTAAGCTAGACTAAACCATCAAAATAGAGAGCCAAAGAGTTGCAATACAAGGAGAACTCAGCAAAAGCCAAAGAACCAAGAAGGAAAGGATTGTCAAAGGGATATCTAGACCTTGAGAGGCTGCACATACATCACCAACAAGAGCTTGAGGGCTACAATTCAAGGAAATTTCCAGCAACAAGCTAAGGAAACAAAAGGAGAAAAGATTGCCAAAGGAAGAGGAAAAGTTAGAGATTGTCATCAACCAAGCAAGCAACATAGGAATATCTTCAAAATGGGTTTTTATCATCTCTTGCTTTCCTTTGAATTTGTATCTATATTTCATGATGTACACCATGTCTTTGATATTTTGCATCGCAACCATGAACTAGAGCTTGTATTCTAAGATTTCAATGGAACCCAACAGATAGTTTGAATTGACTTCTCTCTCTTTGTTATTAATTACTCATTTCTAAATTGAATATCATAATTTATGCTTCATATCTTAATTGCCTAGCTAGTAATTACCGTGGGAACCTATATGAACTTGACAAATGGATTATAGTTTTTAGACCTTGTTATGATATCATGCGAGAGTTAAAGATTGTTGTGGGTAATTAATTAAGATTTAGTGACGTGTGTCTTGTTGATTATCCTCAATGATAGGTAAATTGATAGTATTTAGGATAGACATATACCTAGATACCGTGTGCAACCAATGGAGAATTTATTCTTAATGACTTCCTATGTGCAAGTTGGTAATTAAAAGGACGGTAAATGAGATTTAGTGACACGTGTCTTGTAATTGTTCTTGAAATTGGTTTCTTGATAGTGTGTAGGATAGACATATACCTACATGCCACATTACGAAGATTTGAATTTGACCATCGACAGAGGCTTATTAGTAACTTTGATTTCTCGGTTGGCAATTCTATGTTGTTAATTAGTCCAAATGAGAGAGTTAGGATATTTAAATGAAGTGTTGGGAGAAATTGCAATCTTAGACTTATTAACATTAGATTTTATTATTTTAACGCTTTCCATAACTCTTGATTATTGTTAAACAACAAAAACTCAAATAATCAATTGTCTAAATAAAATCGAGACGATATATAGTTGGTACTTGGGATACACTAGAGATAATTCCATGTGGGTTCGACAACTCTCTTATCACTTTATTACTTGTTGACCGCGTATACTTGCGCGTAATTTTCGGTTGCAAAATCGACCAATAAGTTTTTGGCGCCATTGCCGAGGAATTGTTCTTCTAGTGTTTTTCCAATATTAATGACAATCGAATTGGTCTTAATTTAGACTTGTAAATAATTTGCTTATTAGTATTTTGTTTTGTTTTGTTTTGATTTTGTTTTTAAGTTAATGGATGAACATAACTCTCAATGGGATTATGAGGGGACGACACAACCAAGTTCGTCAAAACTTCTTGAGCAATTGCAAGAACAAGTTGCAACGCTTTCAAGGGCTGTTGACACTCTTAAAAGCCAGTCCACTCAAAATGCCTACGGTCAGAATCAAGCTGACTACTACCCAAACTACTATCAACCGGGTTGGCAAGATCATCCAAGATTTTTCATGGGACAACAATCAAGATCAATTCTTTGATCCAAGTCTCTCATACCATTCAGAATTTTCATTCCATCCTCCACTGCAAGTAGAGGATACATCTAATTTGGAGGAGATTCTTCCCATATACCTTGAGCAACTAAATTCATTACGGAACCTCGAGAACCAAATGGCACAACTTGTCGAGGCTGTGCTTATTCACCCGCATAGCACCTTACCTTGCATTACACAGATTAACCCTATAGAGGAAGGTGAAGAGCAATGTATGGTGAATTCGCATAGATGTGACGAAGAGGAAAGAATGAGGGAGGAGCTCATGACTTGGAACATATCTTATATCTCTCAAAATGAGGTTAGGTTGGCAAATTTGCAAGCTTCAGTGCAAAGCATCATGAACTATGTGGCCAATAATTACATTATTCATCCCCAAAACACCTCACTTAGCGATACAGAGATCGACCCTATGGAGGAAGGTGAAGAGCACTACATGGTGGATGATCAAGGAAGTGGCGAGGAGTCGCATGAAGCTATTAGTGAAAATTTTGAGAGTGTGCACCCTATTGTAGATGTTGATTCTGAGGTTGATGAGACGAGGAGCATGAATGGGGATTATGAAAAGGAAATTGAAGATCAAGAAGTCACATTCGAGGTTTTCAAAGCCACTGAACACCCATTGGTTCATGAAGAATGTCTTCACGTTGATCTTGACAAAAGTGCAATAATGGATAAAGCAGATGAGGAAAGCTTCTTTTTGCCACCAGTTGAAGCTAAGTTTGAGGGTCGCCAATCAGGCATGCATGCCATGCAAATCAAAGAAATAACAGCGAGGCGGCATGCTATGGTCATTTTTGCGATTGAGCCGGACTGAAAGAAAATGAAGGAGTCGGGCTAACGACTATAAACCAAGCGCTTCTTGGGAGGCAACCCAAGTTTACTATTTTACTTTTCTTTTTGTTTGATTCCATTTTAGTTGTTTAATTGCATTTTAATTTCTTTAGTCATCTGCTTTCAGGTACGCCCCCAACTTAGAGGTATTAAAAGATGATATCAATGGCGCTTAACACGTTCTCAGGGAAGTCTTCTGTTTTAATTTTTCCTATTTTGGACATTGAGGACAATGTCAAGTTTAAGTTTAGGGGTAATACTTAGTATTTGCGTATTTGTGTGTTTTTAATTTAGTATTTGTGTGTTTTAAGTGTATTTTTCGTATTCCAAAAAAAATTATTTATTTTTAGGTTGTGTCCCTTGAGCATTGTTTTAATTTAATCTGAACTATAATCCATGGTCAATAATAATAGCTTGTTTGAATCGTTTAACTCATGAGAAGTAGACAATTATTGCTTAGTCTTTATGCTTATCATTCATTGGTTATTATTTTGCTTATGTGTCCTTTCACTTTTATGCACTTACCCATGAGTATTAAGCTAGTTGTATGCTTAGAGAAGGCTTTTATAACTGAATGCTTGTGGGAGATTTCTATAAACTCTAGAACTCGTTTAAACATTACTCGAAGCAAGGTGTCCAAGTTCGTTTGGTTTGAGTTGTTGGTCATGTGGTGAGTTGAGATGGAGCGTAAAACGTACTTACTCATAAACACATGCTTAGGGGAGATAGAGCGTAAGATGCACTCTCCTATATATTGAAATGAGGCGTAAAATGCACTCGCCCATAAGAGCAGGCTTAGGTCGAAATGGAGCATAAAATACGCTCAGCTAAAGTCATTTGATCTCAAAATTTTTGGAAATTTGTGATTGGTATACATTTGCGGGAGTGATGTGTCAAGCATGTGGTTTTTGAAGTTTATTTTGATTTCTTTCATAAGGTAATGTTGTTGTATATGTTCATTCGAGCTATAAGTGGTTTAATTCAATTGGGTACTCACACACACACACGGAAAGGGACCTTAAGCAAGTTATGACTAGCTAATTGAAATTTTAGACTTGCAACGTTTTGTTTGTTTTCTTGAGTTCCATGTGTTGATGCCTTTGAGACCATTGTCGGCTTATTAACTCATTGCTCAAGTTAGGTTATATTAGAAATGTTTGAACTATATAGTTTAGGTTTATTTTGCTTGAGGACAAGCAAAGATTTAAGTTTGGGGGTATTTGATGAGAGTGTTTTTGTCACGCCCCGAAATCCACCTGCTTGCTTGGTCGGATTTCATGCTCACGTGTACAACCTTTACATAATGCTATAGAAATTTTAACTTCTAATAATCAGAGTAAAATGCGGAAAAGTGATAATATTTACAATATCATTCGTTCATTGTTACATCATTCCCAGGTTACTTGTTCTTATTATACATAAGTCCTAAAAGATTTAAAAATAAATCTCCTTTTTTCTATCTGAGACTTGTAGTATTAGCAACCAGGCAGTTCCCAGGAAAGAGGGGGCTTTCTGTTGAAACGATGCGCAATTAAATGACCTAAACCCTTTCCTCGTCAGAACTTTCCAGACATTGCCAATAATGTTAATCTAGCATAGTTTAAATGACTTCTACATCTTCAACTTAAATCTTTATACCTGTATAACAAATCTGGTGTTCAAGCTTAACTAGTTAACCACCTATTAGATATTCCATAATATATAACTTCTAACTATCCAAGGTTCAAAGTATCCCATAACAGATAATAGTTCTAGTTAGAACATTAATTGTGTTTGGATACCCTCATTTGGATATATAGATTTATATCTGATGTATATCTCTTTCATATCAATAGTTCCTATCTATCTGATATTCACAGTACTAATGACAAGATTGTCCTTAGAACTGAGGGGCGCATTCCGGTAAAGATGGCACCTTACCGGCGCTCATTAAGTATAACCCCAGAGCTTATAGAACTCTCAATATCATTCAAATACCCTCATTCGGATGTATAGTTCATATAGCTATTGTATTAACTTAGTACAACTATTCTAAACAATTTAAAGATCAGAGTATAATGAATTTAATATAATAAAGGATGATAATATATTTCACATCGTTAAGTTTGGTTACATCGTTCTTAGTACTAAGTTATTACAACAAAACATTTAAAAGACTTAAATAAAGTAAAACTAATTAACATGGTCGTTTCCCTTTGGTCATCTCTGAAGTTCCGGGATTATCATTTAAGACTGCAAAAGAGATTATATGCAAGAATTGAAAGTAGTATGCACACAAGCCAATCATATTTGATATGATGTAGCATATATTTTGTAATCTTATTTGTTCGTTAAAGGCATTTTACTTTATCTACATGGTGTTGTTATATTAAATGTGATAAACCCATAGTTTTGAGCAATGCTTTTAGAATCACGATGGTGATCATGCTAATGAGATCTAAATTCTAGATAGCTCACAAACTAAAATCGTTCCTAATCGAAGGATTACTAAAAAGGGGATTAGTGAATCCGGATAGATTAGTACATACGTTGCTTGCTCTTATGAAGAGAATGATTGATCTCATAATCATTTGTATGGAGACACTAAAACAAGTACGTAGGTGCTTATTAGAGAATAAGTTCACTGAACGTGGCTCGCTAAGGAATACCTAATGGAGTTTTACTCGCCTGTCAATAGTAATTCCTCTAGTGATAGTAGTACAAGTGATCCTTGGACTTGAGATCATCATAGTATCTTGTGTGTGATGAGTTATACTTTGACATGTCCCTTAAGACCCTTAGGGTATATCAAAGGGTATGATTGGGTATAATAAGTTATACATGGAGATAGGTGAATGATCAATAAAAAATCTACCACTTCTAGTAAAAGGAGAGAATGTCCTATGTGATTCGATAAATGACGACTTAGAAGTCTTTGGCCAAAGCTGAATGAAATTAGAAAGGAGTTTCTAATTTACAATACCAGAGTTGTGCATTTGAGCATCGAAATACATATAATTAAATAAAATAAGACTTGACAGTAATTCCATGTCTTATATTTAATTGGGACATTGTATAGTAGAAGGATTGAATTGTACGGTAACTATTCACTAAAAGGTTCTTTTGTGATTACTGTTGAAATCTATATTATCTAGAAAGTCGTTGATCGCTAAGGGGGCTTACCCTTATTATAGAATAAATATTATTTATTTAAATAAATTAAATAATTTAATTTATTTATTTAAATAAGATTAGAATTGTTATAATTGATTTATTCACAACCGGTTTAATATGGAGAACCTAAAGGGTCACATCGCAAAAGAAAAATATTTGTTTAAGAAGTAAATGGCATAATTGTAATAATAAGTTAAGTGTATTTAATTTAATCTATGGAGATAGAATAAATTAAATAGCTTAATATTTATTATTTAATATTTTGGAAATATTAAATATAAATTAATACGAGCAGTCTTATTATTATTATTACTATTATTATTATTTAGTTCTTAAAAGGGTTTGGGAATTAATTAATAAAAGTACTCTCATAAATTCCTAATTGGATTAGGAGTTTAATTAATTAAAGGAGTTTAATTAAAATAAAAACTCGAATCCTAAATAGTTTAGGAGGGTTCCCTATATCTATAAATAAGAGGAGTCTTATCATGATTTAGGGATAGACAGTTACATACTCTTCCATAAGAATTGGAGAGAGAGAGAGAGAGTACTTGTAATTTCTATAAAGATAGAAACTAGGGTTTTGCCAACACCCATCTTCTTGAACAACTATTATTCCTTGGTGGATCACCTCTAGAGGCTAAACACTTGGGTGGCTAACGTTGATCAAATGAAGGAATTTAATTGGTGGAATTTAAGGAAAACGCGAAGGATTTGAAGGTGAACTCGTACCTGTGGAAGCATGGTTCTACAAGGGTATGATTCTCATACTTTATATCTTTCGTTTAATTGATAATTGAGCGCATGGATGATCATGGTGATAATTTGTATGAAAAATTTTAAAATCCGTTTTATTGCGCTTCCGAACTATTTATGTAATTTGATTGCATGTTCGCGCTATATTCAAACCTAACAGTGGCATCAGAGCCTAACCTTGTGCTAATTATCGATTATTTTGATTCCATATATGTATGGGTATGCAATTGGATCGATTTTCTGGGCAACGGAAAAAATTTCGAAGTCTGCTACGCGGCGCGGCCTCGCCGCTTCCAGTTCATTCTGGAGCGCGGCCGCGCCCGAACCCAGAAATCGTTTCTGGGGTGCAGCGCGGCCGCACCGCTCCTAGTTCATTTTGGAGCGCGGCCGCGCCGGTCTGCAGATTTTGAAAACTTTTTATTTTGATTTTATTTATTTTCAATTAAGATAAAAGGTTTATTTGCAATTGGAATATAATTAAAATTAAAAGTTTTATTTAAACTTGGAATTGGATTCTAAGTTAATTAGAATAAAGGAGTTTATTCATATATGGAATAGGATTCCATGTTTCCTTAAAAATAAAGATGTTTATTTTGATAAGGAATAGGATTTAACATATTTTATTTTTCCAAGCAATTTTAAGTTAAAATAAAGGAGTTTATTTTGAACTTGAAATTGGTTTCCATGTTAATTAAAATAAAGGAGTTTATTTTGATTTGAAATTTGATTAAAAATAAAGGAGTTTATTTTTATTCAAAATTGGATAAAATAAAATAATTAAGTTTATTATGAGTTAAATTTTGATTAAAATAAAGGAGTTTATTTTTATTTCAAAATTGGATTTCTAGTAAACTTTTAATTGTCATTAAATGATATCAATGCATATATGGAATGGTTTTATTATTCATGAGATGAATGTTATTTATTGATACATATGGAGATATGTATGATAATAAATAGGGATTGATTATGGACTACTGACTAATGTGTGATTGGATTTATTTTAGTGGATGCTTGAATGAATGAGTTTTTATAAATGGGGTCTGCGTACCTCGTCTTTTCTAGTTTTTCTTGATGTAAATTCTATTTTCCTCCTATGTACCTCCCCTTGACTGCTGATCAAGGTTTCTATTTATTGTAAATAGTTTATGTAATAGGTTTAGTTAGAATTACTTGAAGAATTGGAGACAAAGGAGCAAGGAGCGCTTGAAGACCCGTTTGTAATGGAGCCCGGGTTTAAATGTAATAGTTATATTTAAATTTTGTTCTTGCACCATAGGTTTGACCTTTTGGTTCACTTGGTGGCTCTAGTGAACCAAACAAGAATAAAAGTCCATAATCAATCCGGGTAGAATATAGTATTCTATATGTGCATGCTTACTATGTATATATTATATATTATACAACATGCTTCGCATGTTAAATAATATGACGCGTATTTTATATATATATGTGCATGCGCGCTAAACAAGATGAGACAAATAATAACAAACCCCTCAAAGAAATTATATTAAGTCCTAAGCGTTCAAAGATATTTGGAATATCGAACGTCTTCTTCTAGCATGGTAAAGCGATAGAGTATTAAATATTTAATATGAGTTTGTTGTGTCACACAAGGCAAGTATTAAATATTTAAGATGTTGTTTTATCACATTTGATGCTTATAAATAGACTGAACGATGCTGTTTTGTTGTGTCACACAAGGATAGTGTTTTTCTTTCGAATATATGGAAGTGCTAGGTTGGACTTAACTTGGATAATTTTGATTCGGATATGTCACACTTGATCAAAATAATCTAAGAGGCAAAATACAAGGAATTACATAGAGATGTAATTGACAATAGTTGCCTACCTATTTATTTATATATAGTTTGTTGTGTCACACAAGGCTATATACATTTGAAATGGGATCCTTATTCTCGCTAGTAAATCTTTAATTAGATGTGCCGAACTATATAATGAGGGTAATATAGTTTGATGAAAAAGTGAGAGATACCAATTTTAAATAAAGATCTAATTTATTTTGGTAATTAATGTATGCTAAAATGTTGTCTATTTCATTTACAGAATTTTACAATGTCTAATTTACTATCACCGCGGAGCATATTAGATGCTAATTAACTGGACCAAATAACACGGACTGGTTAAGAAATTTGAGAATAGTTCTCAAGGCTGAAAAACTATCTTATGTCCTTAATATGTCTATCCCTGCAATGGTTGCAGACAATGCCTCTGAGGAAGAGATTGCTACTTTTAAAAAGTAGTAACATGATGCACAGTTGGCTCAATGCATCATGCTCGCATCCATGAGTTACAAGCTTCAGCGTCAGCATGAAACTATAGATGCTCCTACTATACTCCTGCACCTTCAAGGAGTTGAAGGGTGAGGAAAGTAGGACTATTAGATATCAGATATCTAAGGAGCTTTTCCGATCTAGAATGACCGATGGCACTACAGTACATACATATGTCCTGAAATGATCAATCTGATTGAACAATTGGGACAACTGGGTTTTAATGGATGGAAAGTTGATCCAAGATTTGATCTTGCAATCACTTCCGGACTCTTTCTCACAATTTGTTATGAATTTTCACATGAATAAGCTATATGTCAGCCTACCTGAGTTGCTTAAACATGTTGAAAACTGTAGAGAGTCACTTTCCAATCAAGAAAGACCAAGTCTTACTGGTAGATAATTCTTCCAGGAAGCAAAAGAGGGCCAAAGGATCTTCTTAAAAGAAGAACAATTCAAAGAAGGTAAATGGAAAGGCAAAACCACAGAAAAATAAGAACAAAACTGATGCAGATAGCAAAGGAGTTTGCTTCCACTGCAATAAGCCTAGATACTAGAAAGGAGACTGTAAGGAGACTCTTACAGAGGCTAACCAGAAGAAGCTTAGTGAAGCTTCGGTTACAGATACAGGTTTGTTCATGATTACAAAATAAATCTTTCTGTAAGTTAAGGTTCTACTTGGGTATTGGATACCGATTGTAGTTCTCACGTATGCAATCCAATGCAGAGACTAAGCAGAAGTAGAAAGCTAAACAAAGAGTAAGTAATCTTATGTGTGGGAATGGAGCAAAGGTTGCTACATTAACCATAGGAACTTATAGTTTAGCATTGCCTACGGGCAAGTCTATTAAGTTAATAAGTTGTTATTATGTTCCAGTTCTCATTAGAAACATTAGAACTTTCGTTGTTGGACAAGGAAGGTTCTGGTATTATATTTAAGAACAATTGTTGTTCTATTTATAATGATAATGTTTTGTTTGAAACTGGAAGATTACTTGATAGACTTTGTAT
Organism: Aralia elata; assembly: GCA_034770075.1. Lineage (NCBI taxonomy): Eukaryota > Viridiplantae > Streptophyta > Magnoliopsida > Apiales > Araliaceae > Aralia > Aralia elata. The sequence continues at coordinate 34,653,032 of CM068387.1, read as the reverse complement.
ACTTGACTTACATGAAAAACATTTTGCAAATTGAATAAACTAATAAAAGAAAAGGAGAAGGTCATTCAAAGAGTTGAATGTGTGTATTTGATAAAATACAAGTCTGAATCATTTGAAATGTTCAAAGAATTCAGAAGTGAAACATATTGACAAAGTATTAAGATTCTTTGATCAGATCGAGGAAGGAATACTTATGCAATGAGTTTCTAGATCATCTCAAAATGGTATTTTCTCATAATGAACACCTCCTGATAAGTAATAATTGATTGGTGTATCTAAAAGGAGAAATTGTACCTTGTTGGACATGGTGCAGTCCATAATAATTTTTACCGACATTCTAGTATCCATCTGGGGTTATGCCCTAGAAATGGCTGCATATCTACAAAAATAAGGTAACCTCAAAAATCCGAGCCCAAAACTCCATAAAGGTTATGGATAGGGAGGATTCCTACTCTTAAGTATGTTAAGATAAGGGGTTGTCCAGCTTATGTGAAAAGGTTTCAAAGATAAGTTTGGGACAAAATCTGACAAGTGCAGATTTGTGGGATATCCTAAAGAAAGTTTAGGGTATTATTACTATAATCCTACATGCTGCCTTCTTAGATAAAGGTGTTTATCATTGAAGGAGCTAGTGGAAGGGTAATAGATCTTGAAGGAGTTCAAGAACCACAAAGCACTTTAAGTCGAACCGAGGAACCTGTAGATAGACCTATTGTACCACAACCGAATCATAAATCTAGAATTGTACCGAAGATACCTGGGAGGTATGGATTCATCATAGAGGATGATGATAAGGTACACATCATAGAGGATGATGAACCAGTTATATACGATGAGGCTATGAGTATAAGACACTCAGAGAAATGGCAGATGGCCATTAAATCCGAAATGGACTCCATGTATGAGAACCAAGTATAGACTCTGGTTACTCCACAAAAGGGCATAGTGCCTAGAGGGTGAATATGGGTTTTTAAGTGAAAGACTGGGGCAAATGGCAAGGTGGAGACCTATAAGACCAGACTTGTTTAAAAGGTTTTTCAAGTCAAGGAGTTGAGTGTGATAAAACCTTATTACCGGGTAATGCTCAAGTCCATTTGGATTTTTCTTGTGATTGCAGCTTATTACGAAATTTGGCAAAATGGATGTGGAGACGCCCTTCCTCAATGAAGACTTGAGGAGAATGTATGTATGATACAGCCAGAGAAATTTGTTTTAAAGGTTGAAGCAAATTGTGTTTTAAGCTACAATGATCCATTGATGGATTGAAGCAAGCTTCTCAAAGATGGAACATTCGTTTTGATGAGACAATCAAAAGAGTTTGATTTTATCAAAAACGAGAATGAACCTAGTGTGTACAAAAGGGTCAGTGGGAGCACTGTGATATTCCTAGTATTATATGTTGATATACTACTGATAAGAAATAACACACCAATGCTACAATCAGTAACGATAAAATTGTCTAAGCATTCCTCCATGAATGACTTGGGAGGAGCATCCTATAAATTGGGGATATAAATCTATATAGATAAATTTAAAAGGATGTTTGGCTTGACCCAAGGAACGTATATTCATTTGATGCTAAAGGCGTTTAGCATGGCGAACTCCAAGAGAGGTCTCATGATGATGAGCCATGGAGTGTATCTCTCTAAAATTATCCCCAATTGAAAGAGAGATCGCATGAGTTACTATCATGTATGCAATGAATATACAAGGCTTGATGTTGATCAGTCATATTCTGGAGATGATCACTGTAAGACAGTGATAAACATCTTTCGGTACTTAACCGGTACTGAAGATGTGATCATAATTCATGGAAGGTTTGAATTAAAACTACAGGGCTAAACAGACTCAAGTTTTTCAGACTGACCAAGACGATAACAAATCCACTTTAAGGTAAATCGTTACCTTGAAAGGTGGTGCAGTGAATTGAAAAAGTTCCAAACAGCAAAGAGTTGTTGGTTTAGTGACAAAGACAAAGTATATAGCTGTAAATGAAGCTGCAAGTTGATTGTTTGGATGAAAAGTTCATTACAGAACTAGGAATAGTTCCTAAGTCTCATCTTGGATTCAAACAAGTGTTGCAGCACTTTCATTTGATTAGTGGAATCATTGAAAGAGGAAAAGTCACTATAGAGATAGTGGACTCTTGAGAACAGCATTGCATATCCATCTACTGAAGCTTTATCCAAACAGCAGGATGATCGTCACTTAGAGAAGAAGGGTATTAGATACCATGGCGATTGGCTTTAGTGCAAGTGGGAGATTGAAAGTAGTATGCACACAAGCCAATCATATTTGATATGATGTAACATATACTTTGTAATCTTATTCGTTTGTTAAAGGCATTTTACTTTATCTACATGGTGCTGTTATATTAAATGTGAAAAACGCATAGTTTTGAGCAATGCTTTTAGAATCATGATGGTGATCATGCTAATGAGATCTAAATTCTAGATAGCTCACAAACTAAAATCGTTCCTAATCGAAGGATTACTAAAAAGGGGATTAGTGAATCCGGATAGATTAGTACATACGTTGCTTGCTCTTATGAAGAGGATGATTGATCTCATAATCATTTGTGTGGAGACACTAAAGCAAGTATGTAGGTGCTTATTAGAGAATAAGTTCACTGAACGTGGCTCGCTAAGGAATACCTAATGGAGTTTTACTCGCCTGTCAATAGGAATTCCTCTAGTGATAGTAGTACAAGTGATCCTTGGACTTGAGATCATCATAGTATCTTGTGTGTGATGAGTTATACTTTGACATGTCCCTTAAGACCCTTAGGGTATATCAAAGGGTATGATTGGGTATAATAAGTTATACATGGAGATAGGTGAATGATCAATAAAAAATCTACCACTTCTAGTAAAAGGAGAGAATGTCCTATGTAATTCGATAAATGACGACTTAGAAGTCTTTGGCCAAAGCTGAATGAAATTAGAAAGGAGTTTCTAATTTACAATACCAGAGTTGTGCATTTGAGAATCGAAATACATATAATTAAATAAAATAAGACTTGACAATAATTCCATGTCTTATATTTAATTGGGACATTGTATAGTAGAAGGATTGAATTGTACGGTAACTATTCACTAAAAGGTTCTTTTGTGATTAATGTTGAAATCTATATTATCTAGAAAGTCGTTGATCGCTAAGGGGGCTTACCCTTATTGTAGAATAAATATTATTTATTTAAATAAATTAATTAGTTTAATTTATTTATTTAAATAAGATTAGAATTGTTCTAATTGATTTATTCACAACCGGTTTAATATGGAGAACCTAAAAGGTCACACTACAAAAGGAAAATATTTGTTTAAGAAGTAAATGACATAATTGTAATAATAAGTTAAGTGTATTTAATTTAATCTATGGAGATAGAATAAATTAAATAGCTTAATATTTATTATTTAATATTTTGGAAATATTAAATATAATTTAATAAGAGGAGTCGTATTATTATTATTACTATTATTATTATTTAGTTCCTAAAAGGGTTTGGAAATTAATTAATAAAAGTACTCTCATAAATTCTTAATTGGATTAGGAGTTTCATTAATTAAAGGAGTTTAATTAAAATAAAAACTCTAATCCTAAATAGTTTAGGAGGGTTCCCTATATCTATAAATAAGAGGAGTCTTATCATGATTTAGGGATAGACAGTTACATACTCTTCCATAAGAATTGGAGAGAGAGAGAGAGAGTACTTGTAATTTCTATAGAGATAGAAACTAGGGTTTTGCCAACACCCATCTTCTTGAACAACTATTATTCCTTGGTGGATCACCTCTAGAGGCCAAACACTTGGGTGGCTAACGTTGATCAAAGGAAGGAATTTAATCGGTGGAATTTAAGGAGAACGCGAAGGATTTGAAGGTAAACTCGTACCTGTGGAAGCATGGTTCTACAAGGGTATGATTCTCATACTTTATCTCTTTCGTTTAATTGATAATTGAGCACATGGATGATCATGGTGATGGTTTGTATGAAAAATTTTAAAATCCGTTTTATTGCGCTTCCGCACTATTTATGTAATTTGATTGCATGTTTGCGCTATATACAAACCTAACAAGAATGAGCTACAAATGCTCATCAAGTTTATTTAGAAACGTGAACACAATGTGTTCGAGTTGAAAGATGCTTAAGAGATTTAGTATAACTAAGGGTTCAATACAAGAACCATATATTTCAACCAGTTCTGTCAGTCTTTAATAACTTAGAACAGCTTTGTTCGGATATGTCGTAGGGGATCAGCCTACTAATATCCTAGGAGTATGCATATCATCCTACAATTTTATGTCAATATATAATCGACGATTTATAACCTTCCACCATGGCATTTTATTTCTCAGTATAAGATGTCGTACCAAAACAATTTGGTTTGACACAACAATTTATGCTCGAATAAACAATATATGAATAATGATTCATTTCTTAAGTTATGCTGAACAAGAAGCAATAACTTCACAATAATTGATAGCAAGATGTATAATACTTGCATAAATGTAACAAGGTTTGGAGACTTGCATGTGCATAGTACGTTTAGTTTACGCTATCTATCTACGTCACGTAGTCTATTTAAGTCTATTTATACCAATAATAAGCGTTAAAATACTTGCACATAGTTTAAAGGAATAGAAGGCTTACCTCGTATATCTTTTAAAGATAAATATAACAGTCTAAACGTTCAACGTAAATTCTATACGATTATCGGCGTACATAACTAGTTAAACGTTTAAGAATTAACAATTAACGCTTATAATTAAGACTTCTTCTACTATATATGAAATAATTTCAGCATTATAACTATTTATAGAATGAATATTTCTCAACTATATGTAAAATAAATTGAGCATTATAACTGCTTGCAAAATGAATATTCGGCTATTATATTTGAGAAAATTTCAGCATTATAACTGCTTATAAAATAAATATTCTTACTAAATATTTAAAGAAAATCGGACATAGTAACTACTTATAAAATTATATTTTCTAATATATAAGAGAAATAAATCGGACATTATAACTGCTTGTAAATAGGACTTTTGTACTATTTACTTAAAATAATTTGGGCATTATAACTGCTTATAAAAGTATATTTTTACTAAATATATAAAGAAGAATGAAAATAATAACCACTAGAGCAATACCTCTTGTATTTGCTAGCTTTACTTCCAATTGTGTAGCGCTTCGATACGTCGAAGCTTCGAAAGTAATTTTTATCTCACAATATCTCTCAGAATTTAATTATAGAGTGATTTTGCTCTTGAACTCCTCTTGAAAAATAGTAAGGAATGAATGAACTTAACTTGCTATTTATAGGAAAACATAGTTTCGTTAATTGCACGTTAGGGGCTCGGCTTATTACAATTTGCACCCGACTTATTATACTTTGGTACCTAGGTTAATTATACTTTAAGCTAAGAAAAGTGGTTAATTACACTTTAGTACCTAGGTTAATTACACTTTAGTACCTAGCGTGTGCCAGGCGTAAGCTGGCGTGTGCCAGGCGTAAGCTGGCGTGTGCCAGGCGTAAGCTGGCGTGTGCCAAGCGTAAGCTGCACGATAAAGCAGCTTGTCACCGTAAGCACGACAAAGCAGCTTGTCAGCGTAAGGATGACAAAGCAGCTTATCAAAAACGAATATACCAACAAGTTCTTTGGTGAAAAATTTATTTTTAAGCATGACGTGTCAATCACGATGTTTTTGGGAGAAACATTTTATTTGACCTAATTCATCATTTACATAATAAAATAACAAAACACCTGCTTCGACATATCATTTCGATCTTTATTTAAGCACAAAATTCGAATCTCATTAGGATTTAAGGTTTTAAACTTGTCGACACCTAGTTTTAGGTTACTAAATTAACCTCTAACCATATACAATCGTATTTATAAGCTTCATAAATATTCAGGGTATTACATTCACCCCTACTTCAAAGAATTTCGTCCTCAAAATTAACTTTACAGCTAACTTTAGTCGTTCAATATCATATTTATAAGTTCTATAAATATTCAGGATATTACAGTTTTATACACACAATTTGGGTACCTTTAATCTTGATAATTTGTTAGCTTTTGGGAATTTTATATGGTTTTTAGGTATTTTTATCTTGTTTCTAGATAATTTATAATGATTCATTTCTTAAGTTATGCTGAACAAGAAGCAATAACTTCACAATAATTGATAGCAAGATGTATAATACTTGCATAAATGTAACAAGGTTTGGAGACTTGCATGTGCATAGTACGTTTAGTTTACGCTATCTATCTACGTCACGTAGTCTATTTAAGTCTATTTATACCAATAATAAGCGTTAAAATACTTGCACATAGTTTAAAGGAATAGAAGGCTTACCTCGTATATCTTTTAAAGATAAATATAACAGTCTAAACGTTCAACGTAAATTCTATACGATTATCGGCGTACATAACTAGTTAAACGTTTAAGAATTAACAATTAACGCTTATAATTAAGACTTCTTCTACTATATATGAAATAATTTCAGCATTATAACTATTTATAGAATGAATATTTCTCAACTATATGTAAAATAAATTGAGCATTATAACTGCTTGCAAAATGAATATTCGGCTATTATATTTGAGAAAATTTCAGCATTATAACTGCTTATAAAATAAATATTCTTACTAAATATTTAAAGAAAATCGGACATAGTAACTACTTATAAAATTATATTTTCTAATATATAAGAGAAATAAATCGGACATTATAACTGCTTGTAAATTAGGACTTTTGTACTATTTACTTAAAATAATTTGGGCATTATAACTGCTTATAAAAGTATATTTTTACTAAATATATAAAGAAGAATGAAAATAATAACCACTAGAGCAATACCTCTTGTATTTGCTAGCTTTACTTCCAATTGTGTAGCGCTTCGATACGTCGAAGCTTCGAAAGTAATTTTTATCTCACAATATCTCTCAGAATTTAATTATAGAGTGATTTTGCTCTTGAACTCCTCTTGAAAAATAGTAAGGAATGAATGAACTTAACTTGCTATTTATAGGAAAACATAGTTTCGTTAATTGCACGTTAGGGGCTCGGCTTATTACAATTTGCACCCGACTTATTATACTTTGGTACCTAGGTTAATTATACTTTAAGCTAAGAAAAGTGGTTAATTACACTTTAGTACCTAGGTTAATTACACTTTAGTACCTAGCGTGTGCCAGGCGTAAGCTGGCGTGTGCCAGGCGTAAGCTGGCGTGTGCCAGGCGTAAGCTGGCGTGTGCCAAGCGTAAGCTGCACGATAAAGCAGCTTGTCACCGTAAGCACGACAAAGCAGCTTGTCAGCGTAAGGATGACAAAGCAGCTTATCAAAAACGAATATACCAACAAGTTCTTTGGTGAAAAATTTATTTTTAAGCATGACGTGTCAATCACGATGTTTTTCGGAGAAAAATTTTATTTGACCTAATTCATCATTTACATAATAAAATAACAAAACACCTGCTTCGACATATCATTTCGATCTTTATTTAAGCACAAAATTCGAATCTCATTAGGATTTAAGGTTTTAAACTTGTCGACACCTAGTTTTAGGTTACTAAATTAACCTCTAACCATATACAATCGTATTTATAAGCTTCATAAATATTCAGGGTATTACATTCACCCCTACTTCAAAGAATTTCGTCCTCAAAATTAACTTTACAGCTAACTTTAGTCGTTCAATATCATATTTATAAGTTCTATAAATATTCAGGATATTACAGTTTTATACACACAATTTGGGTACCTTTAATCTTGATAATTTGTTAGCTTTTGGGAATTTTATATGGTTTTTAGGTATTTTTATCTTGTTTCTAGATAATTTAGTTTCTTGTTATTTGTACTTCTTTTATGTTACTTTGATGCATTTTCATTATGTTTATAGAAATTAAAATAAAGATTGCTCGGATCGTTATTTGCAATGACTCAATGTCCGTGCTTGGATATCCGTGCCCGAATGGTAATACAGTGGAAATTAGTGTTTGGCGACGCTCGGTGTTTAATTTAATGAAATTTGGAAGTTATGTGCGCACGACGTTGGAAAGCGTGCACGGCGTGCAGCGTTGGCCAAGCCACGAGCAGCAAGCCCGTGCTTGGATATCCGTGCCCGAATGGTAATACAGTGGAATTTAATGTTTGGCAACGCTCGGTGTTAAAAATGATGAAATTTAAAAGTTGAGCGTGCACAGCATTGGAATGCGTGCACGACGTTAGAAGGCATGCATTGGCCAAGCACGAGCAGGTGTTGGGCGCTGGGCAGGCGGGCGCTGAGCGTGGACGGCCAGGCAGGCGCTGGGCGCGCGCACGGGCCTCGGCAGGCAGGCGGGCAGCAGGCGAGTGCGGCAACCAGCATGTGCCAACCAGGCCATGGGGGCGTGCCAACGCCGTCCTGAGTGCGATCTGACATATTTTAAGTGCGATATGAGCTGCATTTTGTCCAAGCTTGGCTACGATTTCTTAAAGGAGGCTATATATATTCTCTTCTAAGCTTCATATCAGATATCTAGGGATTAGGAGGCTAGACTAAAACATCAAAATAGAGAGCCAAAGAGCTGGAATACAAGGAAAACTCAGCAAAAGCCAAAGAACCAAAAAGGAAAGGATTGTCAAAGGGATATCTAGACCTTGGGAGGCTGCACATACATCACCAACAAGAGCTTGACGGCTGCAATTTAAGGAAATTTCCAGCAACAAGCTAAGGAAAAAAAAGAGAAAAGATTGCCAAAGGAAGAGGAAAAGTTAGAGATTGTCATCAACCAAGCAAGCAACATAGGAATATCTTCAAAATGGGTTTTATCATCTCTTGCTTTCCTTTGAATTTGAATCTATATTTCATGATGTACACCATGTCTTTGATATTTTGCATAGCTACCATGAACTAAAGCTTGTATTCTAAGATTTCAATGGAACCCAACACATAGTTTGAATTGACTTCTCTCTCTTTGTTATTAATTACTCATTTTTAAATTGAATATCATAATTTATGCTTCATATCTTAATTGTCTAGCTAGTAATTGAAAGTAGTATGCACACAAGCCAATCATATTTGATATGATGTAGCATATACTTTGTAATCTTATTCATTTATTAATAAAAGAATTAATTTTCTTAAAAGGCATTTTATATTATCTACATAGTGTTGTTTTATTAAATGTGATAAACCCATAGTTTTGAGCAATGCTTTTAGAATCATGATGGTGATCATGCTAATGAGATCTAAATTCTAGATAGCTCACAAACTAAAATTGTTCCTAATTGTTGGATTACTAAAAAGGGGATTAGTGAATCCGGATAGATTAGTACATACGTTGCTTGCTCTTAAGAAGAGGATGATTGATCTCATAATCATTTGTGTGGAGACAATAAAGCAAGTATGTAGGTGCTTATTGGAGAATAAGTTCACTGAACGTGGCTCACTAAGGAATACCTAATGGAGTTTTACTCGCCTGTCAATAGGAATTCCTCTATTGATAGTAGTACAAGTGATCTTTGGACTTGAGATCATCATAGTATCTTATGTATGATGAGTTATACTTTGACATGTCCCTTAAGACCTTTAGGGTATATCAAATGGTATGATTAGGTATAATAAGTTGTACATGGAGATAGGTGAATGATCAACAAAGAAGCTACCTCGTCTAGTAAAAGATGTGAATGTCCTATGTGATTCAATAAATAACAACTCAGTACTCCTTGGCCAAGGCAGAATGAAATTAGAAAGGAGTTTCTAATTTGCATTATTTAGAGTTGTGCATTTGGGAATCGAAATACATATAATTAAATAAAATAAGACTTGACAGTAAATCCATGTCTTATATTTAATTGGGACATTGTATGGTAGAAGGATTGAATTGTATGGTAACTATTCACTGAAAGGTTCTTTTGTGATTAATGTTGAAATCTATATTATCTGGAAAGTCGTTGATCGCTAAGGGGGCTTACCCTTATTGTAGAATAAATATTATTTATTTAAATAAATTAAATAGTTTAATTTATTTATTTAAATAAAATTAGAATTGTTCTAATTGATTTATTCACAACCGGTTTAATATGGAGAACCTAAAGGGTCACACCACAAAAGGAAAATATTTATTTAAGAAGTAAATAGCATGATTGTAATAATAAGTTAAGTGTATTTAATTTAATCTATGGAGATAAAATAAATTAAATAACTTAATATTTATTATTTAATGTTTTGGAAATATTAAATATAAATTAATAAGAGGAGTCTTATTATTATTATTAATATTACTATTATTTAATTGCTAATAGGGATTGGGAATTAATTAATAGAAGTACTCTCCCATGAATTCCTAATTGGATTAGGAGCATAATTAATTAAAGGAGTTTAATTATAATAAAAACCCTAATCTTAAATAGTTTAGGGAAGGGTTATTCCTACATCTATAAATAAGAGGAGTCTTATTATAGATTAGGGTTACACACTCTTGCATTAGATTCTGGAGAGTACTTTCAATTTCTATAGAGATAGAAACTAGGGTTTTGCCTCTACTCAACTTCTTGAATACCTATACTCCCTTGGTGGATCACCTCTAGAGGCCAAACAATTGGGTGGCTAACGTTGATCAAAGGAAAGAATTTCATCGGTGGAATTCGAGAAGAACACGAAGGACTAGGAGTTGAACTTGTACCCGAGGAAGCTTTGATCTACAAGGGTATAATTCTTATTCTCTTTCTCTTTCGTTTAATTAATAATTGAATACAAGGATAGATCATGGTGATGGTTTGTATGAAAATTTTAAAATCCGTTTTATCACGCTTCCGCCCTATTTGTGTAATTTGATTGCATGCTTGTGTTATATACAAACCTAACAGTAATTACCGTGAGAACCTATATGAACTTGACGAATGGATTATAGTTTTTAGACCTTGTTATGATATCATACGAGAGTTAAAGATTGTTGTGGGTAATTAATTGAGATTTAGTGACGTGTGTCTTGTTGATTATCCTCAATGAGAGGTAAATTGATAGTATTTAGGATAGACATATACCTAGATACCGTGTGCAACCAATGGAGAATCTATTCTTAATGACTTCCTATGTGAAAGTTGGTAATTGAAAGGACGGTAAATGAGATTTAGTGACACGTGTCTTGTAATTGTTCTTGAAATTAGTTTCTTGATAATGTGTAGGATAGACATATACCTACATGCCGCATTAGGAAGATTCGAATTTGACCATCGACAGAGGCTTATTAGTAACTTTAATTTCTTGGTTGGCAATTCTATGTTATTAATTAGTTCAAATGAAAGAGTTAGGATGTTCAAATGAAGTGTTGGGATAAATTGCAATCTTAGACTAATTAACATTAGATTTCATTATTTTAACGCTTTACATAACTCTTGATTATTATTAAACAATAAAAACTCAAATCATCAATTGTCTAAATAAAATCGAGACGATATATAGTTCGTACTTGAGATACACTAGAGATAATTCCCTGTGGGTTCGACAACTCTCTTATCACTTTATTACTTGTTGGCCGCGTATATTTGGGCGTAATTTTTGGTTGCAAAATCGACCAACAATAATGCTTAGAGCTTTTCTATTCTCACTGGCGGACTTAGCAAAGGATTGGTTGTACTATCTCCCCTCTAGATCAATACAATCATGGAACGATATGAAGAGGCTGTTCTTAGAGAACTATTTTTTTGCTGCAAGAGTAGCTAACATAAGGAAGGAGATATGCTGAATCCGATAGGTCAATGGCGAAACTCTCTATGATTATTGGGAGAGATTCAAAAAGCTGTACTCTAGCTGTCCACCACATCAAATTGATGATCAACACCTAATCCAGTACTTCTATGAGGGATTGTTGCCAATAGATAGGAGTATGATCAATGCCGCGAGTGGAGGAGCATTACTTGATAAAACCCGAGAAGCTGCAAAGAATTTGATTGCAAACATGGTAGTTAACTCCCAACAATATGGAACTAGGAATGGTCATGTACCTAGAAAGGTAAATGAGGTGAACACATGTAATCTTGAGCAACAGATTTCTGACTTAACTGTTATGGTTAGACAAATGATTGTAAGGAACATGCTAGTGGCAAAAGCTTGTGGAATATGTTTAATGACAGGTCATGGTACAGATGCATGCCCAAGATTGCAAAAGGATGTGACTACACAACAAGCTAATGCATTGAAAAATTATCAGGCACAACCGCAACAAAAGTATGATCGTTACTCAAACACGTACAATCCAAGTTGGAGGGATCATCCCAATTTTAGTTATGGAGGAAATAGGCCACCAGCATAAGGTGTGTTCCCACCTAGGTAGCACGGATTTCAACTAGCCCATCAGCAGTATCCACCTAAATAAGCAGCACCTGCTAATTCAGGAACATCACTTGAAATGTTTAAGGCTTTCATGAATCAGACACAACAATTTCAACAAGAGACAAGAACTTCCATCCACAATTTGGAAAATCAAATGAGTCAACTTGCTACTACAGTTGGTCGATTAGACTCTCAAGGTTCAGGGAAGCTACCATCTCAAACTGTTGTCAATCCAAGAGAGAATGCAAGTGCCATAACATTGAGGAGTGGAAAATAATTGGAAACACCAAAAGCTACTATTGCACTTGAGGAGGATAAAGCTAAGGAGAAAGCAGAAATATCAAAGGTAATACCTCACCCTCTTATTCAGCTTAAGACTAATCATTTACCCTTTCCCCCTAGGAATCATAGAATTTCAAAGAAGGATGAGCAAGAGAAGGAGATTTTGGAGACTTTCAGGAAGGTGGAGGTGAACATTCCTCTACTGGATGCAATTAAGCAAGTGCTAAGGTATGCGAGGTTTTTAAAAGAATTATGCACTAACAAAAGAAAATTAAAAGATGATGAAAGAGTCACTGTGGGTGAGAATGTATCAGCAGTTCTTCAAAGAAAAATGCCCTATAAATGTAAAGATCCAGGCATGTTCACAATTCCATGTAGAATAGGTAATACCAGATTTGAGAAAGCCATGCTTGATTTAGGAGCTTCAATTAATGTTATCCGTTATCTGTTTATGCTTCTTTAAATTTAGGTTCTTTGAAATAAACTAGTGTTATTATTTATTTGGCTGATCGTACTAACACTTACCCCCAGGGGGTGATTGAAGATGTCTTGGTGCAGGTGAATGAACTAATCTTTCCTGCAGCTTTTTACATTGTGGATATGGAGGATGATACATCTCCAAATCCTTCACATATTTTGTTGGGGAGACCATTCCTAAAAATAACAAGGACAATGATTGATGTGCACAACATGACCTTAACCCTGGAGTTCGATGGAGAAATGATTCAATTCAATATATATGATGCAATGCGGTACCCTAGTGATGTTAATACTGTTTTTGCTATTTATGTGATTGACTCTTTAGTATAGAAATCTTTTGAGCAAATACATAAGGAAAGCTTAGAGGTTGCCATCCGGAACAACATGGAATTGGACAAAGAAGAAGAGATTGAGTAGAATCAGGAATTGAAGGAAATTGTGGCTGCAATGCATTCTTTACCTAAAATCACAGATAAGTATGCAATATATTCCATTCAATTACCCGCTTCTCATCAAAAGTTATTGCCATCTGTTATGTAGGCTTCAATGTTAGAATTGAAATTGTTACCCACACATTTGAAGTATGCATACCTAGGGAAGAAGGATATACTGCCGGTAATTATCGCCAATAATCTGACCAAAGTATAAGAGGACAAACTGCTAAGAGTCCTAAGGGACTACATAACAGTTTTTGGTTAAACTATAGCAGATATCAAAGGAATAAGCCCTGCTATGTGCATGCATAGAATCCTTTTAGAAGATAGAGCCAAGCCTACTAGAGAAGCACAAAGAAGATTGAATCCACCCACGGTAGAGGTAGTGAAGAAAGAGGTTATCAAATTGCTTGATGCAAGCATAATCTTCTCCATCTCAGACAGTAAATGGGTGAGTCCAGTACATGTAGTACCAAAGAAATCTAGAATCACGGTCATCAAGAATGACAATAATGAGTTGGCGCCCACACGTATGCAAACAAGATGGAGAGTGTGTATTGATTATAGGAAATTGAATGATGTAACCAGAAAAGATCACTTTTCTCTTCCTTCTATTGATCAAATGTTAGAAAGATTAGGTGGGCATGCTTATTACTGTTTTCTAGATGGTTTTTCAAGTTATAACCAAATTGTGAGTGCACCCGAAGATCAGGAAAAGACCACTTTTACATGTTCGTTTGGTACATTTGCATATCGTAGAATATCTTTTGGACTTTGTAATGCACTAGGTACTTTTCAAAGATGTATGGTGAGTATATCCTCTGATCTTCTTGAAAATTGCATTGAAGTATTTATAAATAATTTCACAATTCATGATGATTCATTGGATGCATGCCTAGATAATTTGACTCGTGTGCTAGACAGATGCTTGAAAACTAATCTTGTTCTTAATTGGAAAAAATGTCATTTTATGGTAGAACAAGTTATAGTACTTGGCCATATAGTTTCAGAGGATTAGAAGTTGATAAAGCTAAGATAGAGATTATTACTGCTTTGCCTTACCCCCCAAGTGTGCGAGAGATTCGTTCTTTTCTTGGACATGCAGGTTTCTATCGTAGATTTATCAAGGACTTCTCAAAAATATCTTTGCCATTGTGTAAGTTGCTACAAAAGGATGTGGAATTCTAGTTTGATGACGAGTGCAAGGAGGCGTTTGACAAGTTGAAAGAGCTATTAACCTCAACACCAGTGGTTCAACTACCAAACTAGAGTTTGCCTTTTGAGATCATGTGTGATGTAATGGCCAACAATTTTAAACCTTGTTACCAAATTGTTTTGATATGTGAAATTTATTTTATGGGCTTAATTGGATCTATGTAGGTATTATTTAATTATATAACCATATGGTCCAATAATTTTCTTTGCATTAAAGGGATTCACTAATAGGAATAAATTAGTGATTTACCCCTAAGAATTGGTTGGCAAGAAAATTGGGGAAAATTAAATAACTAATTTTATCATTATCGGATTAAGTAATTCGAATGAGAAATTATTGTTAAAACAAATATTTTAAATATTTAATTAATTGAATTAGTTAATTAAATTAAATACTAGTAAGCATAGTGTAATTAATTTTAGTTGGGCCACTTTTCTATTCATTTAGTCGGCCCAACCCCAATTGGGTTGAGCCCATTTTATTTTCCAATTGGGCTGGATCCATTCCTTTCATTTCCTGCCGGGTTGATCCCATCTCTTCCGTCGGGTCGGTCCATTGTTAATAAATTGGGAAAAAATCTAACCGGTAATGCAATTGAGGATTAAGCTGAGCAAAAAAGGGATCCTAAGCCCTCAATCAATCAGACGAAACAAATGAAGGGGGAAAGGGGGCTCGACAGGTCTTGCGTCGGCATGTGAGGGCGTGAAGGGACCGGCGGCATAGCCTGCAACGGGGCAACGACCGGTGGATTGCTCAAGGTTCGGAGCGGGCAAGCGAGAAGGTCATAGGCGACCGAGCGTTCATCAATCGGACCAAGGGGTTTAAGGCGACCGACGATTTGACCGATGGAACACGCGGCTCAAGGGTCGGCGACTGAACAGTTGGGCTCGGTTGGGGAGGGCTTGACGCGGACAACTAACCCCTCACTCCTCCCTACCGTTGGTTATTAACTCGATCAGGTAGGGTATTGCCCAACAATTGGGTAAACTTTTCAATATAAATTGGGACCCAAACCCTAGCAAGCTGTCGGTTTCTGTGAGTTCGAATTTGAGAGAGAGAATCACAAGCAGAAGAGGGAACAGGGGAGGAGAACTGGGCTGTGAATGTCCGGCTTGGTCACCTATTTTGGAAGAAGAAGAAGGACAGCAACTAGGAGCTCAAGGTATAACAGTGAGCTGCTGGGTTTGTTTTATTTTTTTTCATTTTTTCCTTTCCTTCTGTGCTTGATTTGTGTTATACATTGTATTGGGTTGTATAGTGTTGTTCTTTGAAATGGAAATTTTGTGTATACTGAAGAACCATAGGGTTCTGGCAGCCTTGATCATGTACAGTAATTAGGCCAGTGTTGAGTCTTTGTATGCCCACCAAGTGGTTGTTGAAATGCTTGAACGAAAATTTGCTCTTCATTTTGGTATTGATTGTTCTGCCTGCAATATGAATTATAAAATGAAACTCTGGTTTTTTTTTATGTGATAATGCTTGGCTTGTTAGAGACCTTGAATCAATGTTGTAATCATACTGTTGTTAAATTTAGTCTGTGTTATGAGCCGACTGGGGGTATTGAATAAGGTAAGAGTGTGTTTTAGCAAACCTTGAACAGGGGTAGAAATGTATCTCTGCATAATTGTTGGTTGTAGCATGAAATACGATTATTACCATTAATTATTATACACTAATAATAATAATAAAAAAAAATAAAGATAATAAATATTTAATTATTATTTGATTAATATCAAATAATAATTAAGTATGAGTAAAGTTAATAAAATAATTATTTATCAATAAATGATAAATAAAGATAATAAATATTTAAACTATTATTTAATTAATAATAAGGTTAATAAGATAAATTTTTTTTATCAATAAATGATAAATAAAGATAATAAGTATTTAATTGTTATAATTAAGTATGAATAAGCTAAGAAAGGTAAAAATTACTTAATCATTATTAAAATAATGATTAAGTATGAGTGAAATTAATAAATCAATTATTTATTATTGGACATTAATAAATAAAGGTAATGGTTACTTAATTATTATTAAATAATAATTAAACATGAATAGAATTAATAAATTAATTATTTAACTAATGTTAAATAAGAAATGAGAGATGAGGGATAATAATTACTTAGATACCCTTAGAAGTGAATAGTAACTAAGTGCAAATAAAATCAAACAACTTATTTATTATTAGTCTCTATTAGTTAGTGATACACTAATAAATTTATTATTTATTTTTATAAATAATAAATAAGGATTATTAACCCATACTTAGAGACAAATAACGGCAATAATTTGAGTATTCAAATAATAAGTAATGTTGATTAGCTGTTATTTATTTTTAAGTAATAGCTAAGTGCCAGTAATTAATTTCTATTTAGCTAGTATTAAATAGTAATTAAATGTCGATAGAGTTAATAAAGTAATGTAAATGAATTAAAACGGTTATAATTAATTGTTAGAAAGTAATTATCACTTAAGAAAGATATGATTAGTAAATAATTTCTCAGTTTACAGATCAATTAAGTATCTTATTGGATTGAGTCTAGTCTATAGACTTATATGCTATGTAGATTGTTCATCAGCTAAATAAATAGCATAAGAGGGTGTACCGATATATAACTATGCAATGTTGATTGATGAATCGACTTTATCAAATGTTAGGTCCATCAAGGCCAAATAATTAAAGCTAAAATTTGTTGTAGCTGAGCAAACAGACAAGTATCCTTTAACCCTACTCAATTTACATTCGAGCGGGATGTGATGTATTATGCAAGTTCCCTTTCTCCTGAAACTATACCTTGTGAAATTTTCCTAAATCCTACTCAATTATCTTCGAACAGGCTACTATTGTATTGTAGCATGAAATTTTATTTCCAAGAATGCTTAAGTGGTTTAATCAATTTACAATTAATCCACATCGATATTATTGACATTCACACTCGGTGCATTGGAAATTGTACAGTCTTGGATTCGTACATTATTAAAGTTCTGTAATTCATAAACTATTTAAGATGGAGTCTGGACCTTTGTTCGGTCAGGTAAGTATAAGAGAATTTATAAGAGCTATCCGAACCGATCAATGGTATGGATTCTTAGACTGCAACGAACATCCCTTTTATTATAGGGGAGTACCCAGGTATCTAATATAAGGTACAAACAGCAGAGTTAAATGTTATGCATATACATAGTGTACGCGAGGCTGATCCCCTCAAGTACTTATTCTATAGCCAGTAACCAAAGGGTCAACTAGCTATTGACTCCTTTGGAAGTTATTGTTCAAAGTCTACTTAACTGTCAATTGTCCTAAAAGCAATAATTGTTCTTGCTTCCGATATTTATTTTGTTAAATCCTCTTTCTATATTCCATTCATCATGATATATCCTTTATTATTGTATTTTAAACTTGCTGAGCAAACTAGTTGCTCATCCTTGCTATATCATGACTTTCATTGCAGCTAAACCCGAGGCATCAGAAAAGGGCAAGGGTAAAGAAAAGATGAAGTGATAGGCTTCACGTAGCTGATTTTACTTTATATTTAGTTAATTGCTATTAATGTAATTCAAACCCTGATTGCTATTTAGGGTATGACTTTGTGTTATGTATTAAGGTTATTGTATCTTGGGACTAGTAACACCTTTGGAATGAACAACATATGTTTATTATATTCCGCATTTAGTTATCGTATGTTGTTAGAGGTGAATGTGTGTATTGGAACGTGATGACCGAATTCGGGTAGTTGGAGACCCGAATTTGGGGGCGTCACAGGTTGGTATCAAAGCTGTAGGTTATAAACTTTAGGATCGCGAAACCTAGCTTATGACCTTAGTTTTAAACTCGTATTGAGTACGCTAGGATGTGAATCGAGGAGATTCGGATGATGGTCTTGTCTGGGGGTGGGTTGTGAAAATCTGCCGAGCCGAGTTGTACATGATAAAATATCATTTCATTTTATCAATGAATATATTTTATTATGATATTGACACCTGATTATTTGTTGTCTCTGTCTATGGTTGTAGGATGCCTGACATGGGAATACCCAGTCCTGCTAGAGAGATGGAGTTCACGAACATACCGGTGGACCCGATGGGTTTAGTCGAGGTACAGCCGAGTGAGCCAGAGATGGACGCTGGAGATGAGGCTGGGGCTGAATATGGTTCTGAGGAGGAGCCGGTGATTGGTAGGTTGCTGAGACAGCCAGGTGATGGCGAGGAGGACCTAGAGACTGAGGATGATGAGCCACCTGCCTATATAGATGGCATGGACTCTACTGTTGATGATATCATTGAAGGACAGTCGAGTAGGAACGAGGAGCTCAAGAATAGGGTAGCCCATCTGGAGGAACAGAACCAGACCCAGCAGACCATGGAAGATCAGTATAGGGGGTTATCATATCAGCTGAAGAGTGAGTTGGGATTGCTGAAGGTACAACTTCAGGATAGATGTCTTGTCTTGTTTTGTCATATTTATAGGTGCAGTAGGTCCCACCTTTTTGTTATAATAGGGACATATGTGTGTTGTAAACCCCTATATTTTGTAGCATGGGGTAGCAGTTAAACTCCAACTTTTGTTTGATAGAGGGGTGGAAGGTTATCATTTCCCCACTTTTTGTCTTAGGGGATGGTTAATGTTTGATAGGACATGCCAGGGCGCATTTATAGAAGTATGCCACAGGTTGAGTCCAGTTGTACTTAAACAGTGGTATATAAATATAAATGCGGTTGTTTTATTTAAATCAAGTGTGTTTGATAGATGCTTATACTCTTGATTGCTGATTTCAATACCCTATTGTGTAAAACATAAAACTATAGGTAAAAGTCGGCAGTTTTCCTTCATCAGATCATGCCGCCGAGAGGACGACCGCGTAACCAATGGGTCGAAGAGTTAGAAAGCGAGGTTGGGGACCAACCCAATCCAATCAGAATGTTCGCAGAGATGCTGGCAGAAGCCATGCAATCAAGACCGCCACATGTAGGGACCCAACCAGCAACCGAGCCAGCGCATCATTTGGCCAATTTTAAAGATTTCAAACTGGTTGGACCACCCGAGTTCAAGGGAACTCTTAGCCCAATAGAAGCACAGACCTGGATCGAAGAAATAGAGAAGGTCTTCGAAGTCGCGTGAGTGGCCGAAGAATAGAAAACAGGATTTGCCACTTTCATGCTAAAGGGCGAGGCAAACTATTGGTGGAAGGCCAATAAGGGATGAGCAGGTGAGGGAGTCATCTCGTGGGACAGATTCAAAGAGCTATTCTTCGAAAATTACTTTCCGGAGAATACACAGCAGGACATGGAAGTGAAGTTCCTGGAACTGAAACAGGGGAATATGACTGTCGTCGAGTACGCGGCAAAGTTCAATGAGTTGGCCCGATTTACCCCACATCAGGTGGACATCGAGGCCAGGAAGGCAAGAAGGTTTGAGTTGGGACTAAAACCGTGGTTACAGAAGTCAGTCACAATATTAAATATTACGAACTTCTCGGAACTGCTGGAGAGAGCTATCATTGCGGAAGGGGGCAATGAAGCAGTGGCACGGTTCAACCAAGATAGAAAAAAGAGTCAGGAGGTTGCCAAAGCGAGGAGCAGCGGAGGCAGCAACCCCAATAAGCGCAAATGGAATGAAAGCCAATCGTTCGGGAGCAATAAATCCGGAGGAGAGGCTAAGAAAAGTGGGAAGTGCAACAACTGCGGGAAGAATCACTCGGGGGAGTGCATGAAGGGGAAAAGTGTTTGCTACCGATGTGGACAACCGGGGCACATGGCTCCTCAGTGTCCAAATAAGCAGAAAGGAGGATGTTTCTCTTGTGGATCACCCGACCACCAGATTAAGGACTGTCTGAAGAGGAAGGGCGACGTCGGGACTGGCAACAGGAGCAACAACAACAGCGGGACTAACAACCGGTTGAGCTACGGGGCACCAGCCAGTTAAGCCAACAGGCCAACGGCACGCACATTCAACATGACCGTTCAGGATGCAATGGAATCCAGGGACGTGGTGTCAGGTATCATCCCAATCAATGATATAAATGCATATGTGTTATTCGATTCGGATGCTACCTGCTCTTTTGTTTCAGAAGAATTTGCTAGTTAGTTAAATTTACCTCGTGAAGAGTTAGAACACCCTATGAACGTAGAAGTAGCAAATAAGGAAATTATCCTGGTAGAATACGTTCATAGAATTGTTGTGCTGAATTGCGAGGATTTAAGCTCAATGTGGATCTGATACCAATTCGGATGGGAGAAATTGATGTAATCCTGGGAATGGATTGGCTATCTATTCACGGGGCAGTTATTGACTGTAAGGAGAAATGTGTACACCTAAAGACTCCAAATAAGTCGAAGGTGGTATTCTATGGTAGTAAATCACCAAGACAATCTTGTTGTCTGACGATGATGCAAACAAAGAGATTACTTAAGAAAGGTTGTGTATGTTATTTGGCTCACGTGGTTGATACTCGACAAGTCGAGGGTGAACCGAGTCAAATACCCATCGTGAGAGAATTCGCCGATGTCTTCCCAGATGAGATTCCGGGACTGCCGCCGGACAGAGAAATCGAGTTCGTAATCGATTTGGTACCGGGAATCGCACCAATATCAAAGCCGTCGTATCGAATGCCACCTGTAGAAATGAAAGAGTTGATGGTTCAACTATAGGAACTGTTAGACAAGGGTTATATCAGACCGAGTGGGTCCCCATGGGGAGCGCCAGTTCTGTTTGTAAAGAAGAATGATGGTTCTATGAGGCTTTGTATTGACTATCGGGAGTTGAACAAAGTTACGATTAAGAATAGGTATCCGCTTCCTAGGATTGACGATTTATTTGATCAACTTAAGGGAGCAAAGTACTTTTCAAAAATCGACCTAAGAACAGGCTATCATCAGCTGAAGGTGAGGCAGGAAGATATCCCGAAGACTGCATTTAGAACTCGTTATGGGCACTTCGAGTTTCTGGTAATGTCATTTGGATTAACGAACGCGCCAGCGGCATTTATGGATATGATGAACAGAGTGTTCAAGCAGTACTTAGACAAGTTCGTAGTCGTATTCATCGATGACATCTTGGTGTATTCAGAGTCAGAGGAGGAGCATGCTGAACATTTAAAGATTGTATTGGAAGCTCTCAGAAAGGAGAAATTGTATGCAAAGTTTTCTAAGTGTGAGTTTTGGTTGTAAAGGGTGCAATTTCTGGGTCACGTCATCGACAAAAATGGTGTTTCGGTGGACCCAGCAAAAGTATAAGCGGTTATCAATTGGGAGCAGCCGAAGACACCAACAGAAATCCGGAGTTTCTTGGGATTAGTAGGATACTATCGGAGATTCATACAAGATTTTTCAAAAATAGCATCGCCGTTGACCAATCTCACCAGAAAAACAGTTAAGTTCGTTTGGTCGGAGAAATGCGAGAAACGTTTCATGGAGCTGAAGAAGAGACTTAGCCAAGCACCGGTGTTGACCTTACCAGACAACACTGGGGGTTTCGTAGTGTATAGCGATGTGTCACACAAAGGTCTTGGTTGTGTGTTGATGCAGCACGACAAGGTCATGGCGTACGCATCACATCAGCTGAAGGACTATGAGAAGGGTTACCCGACTCATGACCTGGAGTTAGCTGCAGTAGTTTTCGCCTTGAAGATTTGGAGGCACTACCTGTACGGAGAGAAGTGCGAGATATATACAGATCATAAAAGTCTAAAATATATCTTCACTCAGAAAGAGCTAAACATGAGGCAGCGCCGATGGTTAGAATTGATCAAAGATTACGACTGTGAGATTTTGTACCATCCGGGCAAAGCAAATGTAGTGGCTGATGCCTTAAGTAGGAAAGGCAAAGCGAAATTGATGCAACTGACAGTTCAAGAGGAATTGATAAGGGACTTTGAACGTCTGGAACTGGAGGTTAAGTATTCGATGGAGACGGACGAAAAATTATTTACCGTGACAGCAGGTCCGACTCTACTAGATAAGATAAAGGAGGCTCAAGAATTTGATGGAGAGTGCATTGTCATTAAGAAGCAACTATCGGAGGGAAAAACATTGAAGTACAAGATTGACAGCATAGGATTGCTGAGGTTCGAGGGAAGGATCTGGATACCATATGTACCAGACTTAAAAGAAGAGATATTGCAGGAGGCCCATAAGACGAAATTTTCGGTACATCCGGGTAGCACCAAGATGTATCAAGATCTTCGTCAGCATTATTGGTAGCCGCATTTGAAAGGAGAAGTTGCAGAATACGTCAGTCGGTGTTTAACTTGTCAGAAGGTCAAGGCAGAGCACCAGCGGCCGAGCAGGTTGTTGCAACCTTTGGAAATTCCAAAGTGGAAGTGGGAGCACATCACAATGGATTTTGTGGTAGGACTCCCGACAACACAGAAGGGTCTAGACGCCATCTGGGTGATCGTAGATCACTTGACCAAGTCTACCCATTTTCTACCGATCAAGATCAGGTATAAATTGGAGCAATTAGCGAAACTTTACGTAAAAGAGATAGTATCGCGACATGGAGCGCCGGTATCTATTGTATCTGACAGAGATCCGCGCTTCACGTCAAATTTTTGGAGAAATCTACAGGAAAGAATGGGAACACAGTTGAGATTGAGTACGGCATATCATCCTCAGACTGATGGTCAGAGCGAGCGAACGATTCAGACCTTGGAAGATATGTTCCGAACAGTCGTGATGGACTTAGGGGGCAGCTGGGACGATCACTTGCCACTGTTAGAGTTCGCTTACAACAACAGTTATCATGCTAGCATTAGCATGCCACCGTATGAAGCGTTGTATGGAAGGAAGTGTCGAACACCGTTATGTTGGGATGAGGTCGGTGAGCGGAAGTTGTTGGGACCAGAGTTGGTACAGCAAACCGTGGAAATCATTAAGGTGATAAGACAACGTTTAGTAGCAGCTCAGGATCGTCAGAAAAAGTATGGCGACTTACATCGTGAGAAACGCGATTTTGAAGTTGGTAGCTTTGTGTTTTTGAAGGTATCTCCCTGGAAAGGGAAAATCCGTTTTGGAAAGAAGGGCAAATTGAGCCCTAGGTTTATAGGACCTTTTGAAATATTAAGAAAGATAGGCGAAGTGGCGTACGAGGTAGCATTACCTCCTGAACTTGAGCACATCCACAACGTGTTCCATGTATCAGTGCTACGTCCATATAAGCCAGACTACAAGCACATTATTTCCTATGAGCCAATTCAAGTCGAGAAGGACTTATCGTACGAGGAGATTCCTGTCCAAATACTAGATAGGAAGGAGCAGAAGCTGAGGAATAAAATCATTCATTCCGTTAAAGTTTTTTGGAGGAATCACGTGGTGGAAGAAGCCATGTGGAACTCGAAGAGAAGATGAAGGCGAACTATCCGCAATTATTTGAGTAACCCTAAGTCGAAATTCTGAGGACGGAATTTTTATAAGGGGGAGAGGATGTAATGGCCAACAATTTTAAACCTTGTTACCAAATTGTTTTGATATGTGAAATTTATTTTACGGGCTTAATTGGATCTATGTAGGTATTATTTAATTATATAACCATATGGTCCAATAATTTTCTTTGCATTAAAGGGCTTCACTAATAGCTTGACTAAATTAGTAATTTACCCCTAAGAATTGGTTGGCAAGAAAATTGGGGAAAATTAAATAACTAATTTTATCATTATCGGATTAAGTAATTCGAATGAGGATTTATTGTTAAAACAAATATTTTAAATATTTAATTAATTGAATTAGTTATTTAAATTAAATACTAGTAAGCATAGTGTAATTAATTTTAGTTGGGCCACTTTTCTATTCATTTAGCTGGCCCAACCCCAGTTGGGTTGAGCCCATTTTATTTTCCAATTGGGCTGGATCCATTCCTTTCATTTCCTACCGGGTTGATCCCATCTCTTCCGCCGGGTCGGTCCATTGTTAATAAATTGGGGAAAAATCTAACCGGTAATGCAATTGAGGATTAAGCTGAGCAAAAAAGGGATCCTAAGCCCTCAATCAATCAGACGGAACAAATGAAGGGGAAAGGGGGCTCGACAGGTCTTGCGTCGGCACGTGAGGGCGTGAAGGGACCAGCGGCATAGCCTGGAACGGGGCAACGACCGGTGGATTACTCAAGGTTCGGGGTGGGCAAGCGAGAAAGTCATAGGCGACCGAGCGTTCATCAATCGGACCAAGGGGTTTAAGGCGACCGACGATTTGACCGATGGAACACGCGGCTCAAGGGTCGGCGACTGAACAGTTGGGCTCGGTTGGGGAGGGCTTGACGCGGACAACTGACCCCCCACTCCTCCCTACCGTTGGTTATTAACTCGATTAGGTAGGGTATTGCCCAACAATTGGGTAAACTTTTCACTATAAATTGGGACCCAAACCCTAGCAAGCTGCCGATTTTTATGAGCTCGAATTTGAGAGAGAGAATCACAAGCAGAAGAGGGAACGGGGGAGGAGAACTGGGCTGTGAATGTCCGGCTTGGTCACCTATTTTGGAAGAAGAAGAAGGACAGCAACTAGGAGCTCAAGGTATAACAGTGAGCTGCTGGGTTTGTTTTATTTTTTTTTCATTTTTTCCTTTCCTTCTGTGCTTGATTTATGTTATACATTGTATTGGGTTGTATTGTGTTGTTCTTTGAATTGGAAATTTTGTGTAAACTAAAGAACCATAGGGTTCTGGCAGCCTTGATCATGTACAGTAATTAGGCCAGTGTTGAGTCTTTGTATGCCCACCAAGTGGTTGTTGAAATGCCTGAACGAAAATTTGCTCTTCATTTTGGTATTGATTGTTCTGCCTGCAATATGAATTATAAAATGAAACTCTGGTTTTTTTTATGTGATAATGCTTGGCTTGTTAGAGACCTTGAATCAGTGTTGTAATCATACTGTTGTTAAATTTAGTCGGTGTTATGAGCCGACTGGGGGTATTGAATAAGGTAAGAGTGTGTTTTAGCAAACCTTGAACAGGGGTGGAAATGTATCTCTGCATAATTGTTGGTTGTGGCATGAAATACGATTATTACCATTAATTATTATACACTAATAATAATAATAAAAAAAATAAAGATACTAAATATTTAATTATTATTTGATTAATATTAAATAATAATTAAGTATGAGTAAAGTTAATAAAATAATTATTTATCAATAAATGATAAATAAAGATAATAAATATTTAAACTATTATTTAATTAATAATAAGGTTAATAAGATAATGTTTTTTATCAATAAATGATAAATAAAGATAATAAGTATTTAGTTGTTATAATTAAGTATGAATAAGCTAATAAAGGTAAAAATTACTTAATCATTATTAAAATAATGATTAAGTATGAGTGAAATTAATAAATCAATTATTTACTATTGGACATTAATAAATAAAGGTAATGGTTACTTAATTATTATTAAATAATAATTAAACATGAATAGAATTAATAAATTAATTATTTAACTAATGTTAAATAAGAAATGAGAGATGAGGGGTAATAATTACTTAAATACCCTTAGAAGTGAATACTAGCTAAGTGCAAATAAAATTAAACAACTTATTTATTATTAGTCTCTATTAGTTAGTGAAACACTATTAAATTTATTATTTATTTTTATAAATAATAAATAAGGATTATTAACCTATACTTAGAGACAAATAACGGCAATAATTTGAGTATTCAAATAATAAGTAATCCTGATTAGCTGTTATTTATTTTTAAGTAATAGCTAAGTGCCAGTAATTAATTTCTGCTTAGCTAGTGTTAAATAGTAATTAAATGTCGATAGAGTTAATAAAGTAATGTAAATGAATTAAAACGGTTATAAATAATTGTTAGAAAGTAATTATCACTTAAGAGAGATATGGTTAGTAAATACTTTCTCAGTTTACAGATCAATTAAGTATCTTATGGGATTGAGGCTGGTCTATTGACTTATATGTTATGTGGATTGTTCATCGGCTAAATAAATAGCATAAGAGTGTGTACCGATATATAACTATGCAATGTTGATTGATGAATCGACTTTATCAAATGTTAGGTCCTTCAAGGCCAAATAATTAAAGCTAAAATTTGTTGTAGCTGAGCAAACAAGCAAGTTTCCTTTAACCCTACTCAATTTACATTCGAGCGGGATGTGATGTATTATGCAAGTTCCCTTTCTCCTTAAACTATACCTTGTGAAATTTTCCTAAATCCTACCAATTATCTTCGAACAGGCTACTATTGTATTGTAGCATGAAATTTTATTTCCAAGAATGCTTAAGTGGTTTAATCAATTTACAATTAATCCACATCGATATTATTGACATTCACACTCGGTGCATTGGAAATTGTATAGTCTTGGATTCGTACATTATTAAAGTTCTGTAATTCATGAACTATTTAAGATGGAGTCTGGACCTTTGTTCGGTCAGGCAAGTATACGAGAATTTATAAGAGCTATCTGAACCGATCAATGGTATGGATTCTTAGACTGCAACGAACATCCCTTTTATTATAGGGGAGTACCCAGGTATCTAATATAAGGTACAAACAACAGAGTTAAATGTTATGCATATACATAGTGTACGCGAGGCTGATCCCCTCAAGTACTTATTCCGTAGCCAGTAACCAGAGGGTCAACCAGCTATTGACTCCTTTAGAAGTTATTGTTCAAAGTCTACTTAACTGTCAATTGTCCTAAAAGCAATAATTGTTCTTGCTTTCAGTATTTATATTGTTAAATCCTCTTTCTATATTCCATTCATCATGATATATCCTTTATTGTTGTATTTTAAACTTGCTGAGCAAACTAGTTGCTCATCCTTGCTATATCATGACTTTCATTGCAGCTAAACCTGAGGCATCGGAAAAGGGCAAGGGTAAAGAAAAGATGAAGTGATAGGCTTCACGTAGCTGATTTTACTTTATATTTAGTTAATTGCTATTAATGTAATTCGAACCCTGATTGCTATTTAAGGTATGGCTTTGTGTTATGTATTAAGTTTATTGTATCTTGGGACTAGTAACACCTTTGGAATGAACAACATATGTTTATTATATTCCGCATTTAGTTATCGTATGTTGTTAGAGGTGAATGTGTGTATTGGAACGTGATGACCGAATCCGGGTAGTTGGAGACCTGAATTTAGGGACGTCACATGTGATGCAAGTAATTATGCAGTAGGAGCTGTCTTGGGTCAAAGAGTCGACAAAGCTGTCCATGCCTTCTATTATGCTTCTATAACTTTAAATGCTACTAAGATTAACTAATCCACTACTGAAAAAGAATTATTATCTGTTGTTTTTGCTTTAGACAAGTTTAGATCTTATCTGCTTGGTACTAAAGTTATTGTTTATTCTGACCGTGCTGCTCTCAGGTATTTATTGACCAAGAAGGAATCCAAGCCTAGGATTATTAGATGGATTCTGTTGCTACAAGAATTTGACTTGGAGATCAAGGATAAGAAGGGAGCAGACAACTTGGTAGCGGATCACTTGAGCAGGCTGATTAAGGATGAAGATACACTACCATTGCATGATTCTTTTTCAGACGAGCATCTATTTTCCATTGGTGAGGTACTACCATGGTATGCTAATATTGTGAATTACTTAGTGAGTGCCTATGTTCCTAGTGAGTTCTCTAGAACCCAAAAAGAAAAACTTAAGAGTGATGCCAAACACTATGTATGGGATGACCCATATTTGTGGAAATTTTATGCTAACCAGATAGTTAGAAGATGTGTGCCTAATAATGAGTTTTTATCTATTCTAACTTTTTGTCACTCTTATGCTTGTGGAGGTCATTTTGGACCTAAAAGAACAGTCCATAAGGTTTTAGAGTGTGGTTTTTACTGGCCTACTATTTTTAAAGACTCTTATATGTTTTATAAATCATGTGTCAATTGTCAAAAGATAGGGAACATATCACAAAGAAATCAAATGTCACAAACTCCTATCTTAATTGTTAAATTTTTTTGTGTTTGGGGTATAGATTTTATGGGACTATTTTCCTCATCTTTTGGTAATATATATATATATATATATATATATATATATATATATATATATTCTGTTGGCTGTTGATTATATCTCTAAATGGGTGGAAGCTAAAACTACCAAGACTGATGACTCTAAAGTTGTTGCAGATTTTGTCAGGACTAATATATTTGTCAGGTTTGGAGCCCCAAAAGCCATTATCAGTGATCGAGGAACCCACTTTTGCAATAGGGTGCCAGCAGCCTTGTTCAAGAAATATAATGTTCTTCACAGAGTTTCTACATCCTACCATCCGCAAAGCAATGGCTAAGCTGAGGTATCCAATAGAGAAGTCAAGTCCATTTTGGAGAAGGTAGTCAACTAGAACAGAAAAGATTGGAGTCTGAAGTTAGAGGATACACTATGGGCTTATAGAACCGTTTATAAAACCCCCATTGGTATGTCATCGTATAGGATAGTGTATGGGAAACCATGTCACCTTCCAATAGAGCTAGAACACAAGGTTTTCTAGGCGATTAAGCACTGCAATATGAGTTTAGATTCGGCTAGGGTCCATAGGAAATTGTAGCTTCAAGAACTAGAGGAGTTAAGGAATGAGGCATATAAGAGCTCGAAGATTTACAAGGGGAAATCTAAGGCCTTCCATGATAAAAGAATCTTGCGGAAGAACTTTGTTGTTAGACAAAAAGTTCTCCTTTACCACTCAAGGCTTAAGTTGTTTCCAAGTAGGTTACTTTCTAGATGGGTTTGGCCTTTTGTTGTTACTAATATTTTTCATTATGGTGTAGTGGAAATTTAGAGTCCAAGCACAGGGAAGATTTTTAAAGTGAATGGCCATAGGCTCAAACCCTTTTACGAAGGATATCAAGTGGCAGATGTTGAGTTGATGGATTTGGTGGAACTGATTTATGTGGATGGATGTCGAGCAAATGACGTTAAACAAATGCGTTGCTTAGGAGGCAACCCAAGAATTCAGATTTTCCTTTCTATTCCTTTTTACTTATTAGTAGTATTTTATTTAGTTACTTCGTCTTTGCATGATTGTCTTACATTGGGGACGATATAAGGTTTGAGTGTGGGGGAGAGGTTTAGGTTAGTTTAGGGTAGGTTTTGCTCTAAGTTTGATAATTTGAGTTGTTTTATTGAAAAATTTTAAAAAATTTGGCTCTACAATTTTTTCTATGATTTTATTTGCCTAAGCTTTCGAAGGTTATGTTTGTAGAATGAAAATTGATTCTGGTTGATAGAAATTGATTGATGCTTAATTGGTTAATAAATGATGATAACTGAGTCAGGATCCACAGTTGACTGATTTTAATTGAATGTGTGTTACATGAGTACTTGAATATGAGATATATGCTTACTTGGTTAAGTTATATGTGGGATCTGACTATCTGCGCTGATTTCATGATTTAGGATTGTTGAACTACTTATTTTGTTTATAGAACCATGCTGGAAAAAATTGAAAAGAAGAAAAAAGAAAAAAATGAGAAAAAGGAAAAAAAAGGGTGTAAAATCACATGGTGGGTTGAGATGGAGCGTAAAATGCACTCTCCCATAAACTGTTAGGTTTGTATATAACGCAAGCAAGGAATCAAATTACATAAATATAGCGGAAGCGCGATAAAATCCGATTTTAAAAATTTTTATACAAACCATCACCATGATCTTTTCTTGTGCTCAATTATCAATTAAACGAAAGAGATAGAGAATAAGAATTATACCCTCGTAGAACCATGTTTCCTCGGGTACAAGTTCAACTCCAAATTCTTTCGCGTTCTCCTTGAAATTCATCGATTAGATTCTTTCCTTTGATCAACGTTAGCCACCCAAGTGTTTGGCCTCTAGAGGTGATCCACCAAGGAATAATATGTATTCAAGAAGATGGGTGTTGGCAAAACCCTAGTTTCTATCTCTATAGAAATTGTAAGTACTCTCCCAACTATTGGAAGTGTGTCTAACCCCAATCCATAATAAGACTCCTCTTATTTATAGATATAGGCAACCCTCCTAAACTATTTAGGAATAGAATTTTATTTTAATTAAACTCTTTTAATTAATTAAACTCCTAATCCAATTAGGAATTTATGAGAGTACTTTTATTAATTAATTACCAAACCGTTTTAGAAATTAAATAATAATAATAATAATAATAATAATAAGACGCCTCTTATTAATTTATATTTAATATTTTCAAAATATAAAATAATAAATATTAAGCTATTTAATTTATTCTATCACCATAGATTAAATTAAATATACTTAACTTATTATTACGATTATATAATTTACTTCTTAAATAAATATTTTTTCTTTTTGCGCTGTGACCCTTTAGGTTCTCCATATTAAATCGGTTGTGAATAAATAAATTAGAACAATTCTAATCTTATTTAAATAAATAAATTAAACTATTTAATTTATTTAAATAAATAATATTTATTCTACAATAAGGGTAAACCCCTTTAGCAATCAACGACTTTCCAGATAATATAGATTTCAATATTAATAATAAAAGAACCTTTCAGTGACTAGTTACCGTACAATATCCTTCTACCATATAATGTCCCAATCAAATATAAGACATGGAATTACCGTCAAGTCTTATTTTATTTGATTATATGTATTTTGATTCTCAAATGCACAACTCTGATTAATACAAATTAGAAACACCTTTCTAATTTCATTCTGCTTTGACCAAAGACTTCTGAGTTATCATTTATCGAATCACATAGGACATTCTCTCCTTTTACTAGAAGTGGTAGATTTTTTGTTGACCATTCACCTATCTCCATGTACGACTTATTATACCCATCATACCATTTGATATACCTTAAAGGTCTTAAGGGACATGTCAAAGTATAACTCATCATACACAAGATACTATGATAATCTCAAGTCTAAGGATCACTTGTACTACTATCACTTATGGAATTCCTATTGACAGACAAGTAAAACTCCATTAGGTATTCCTTTAGCGAGCCACGTTCAGTGAACTTATTCTCTAATAAGCACCTACATACTTACTTTAGTGTCTCCACACAAATGATTATGAGATCAATCATCCTCTTCCTAAGAGCAAGCAAAGTATGTACTAATTTATCCGGATTCACTAATCTCCTTTTTAGTAATCCAACGATGAGGAACAATTTTAGTTTGTGAGCTATCTAAAATTTAGATCTCATTAGCATGATCATCATCATGATTCTAAAAGTATTGCCCAAAACTATGGGTTTATCACACTTAATATAACAACATGTAGATAACAAAAATGCCTTTAATAAATTAATTCTTTTATTAATAACCGAATAAGATTACAAAATATATGCTACATCATATCAAATATGATTGGCTTGTGTGCATACTACTTTCATAAACATATGCAAACTAAGAAGGAGCGTAAAACACACTCATTAAAGAAAAGAAAACAATGTGTATAGTGTGATATGGAGCATAAAATGTAATCACCGATAATTTATTTTTTTTGTATTTGAAGGTTCTATTGTGTGAAAAAGAGTAGCAGAAAGCATGTTCTGGGTAGTGAGTTGGTTATGGACAGTTGTAGTTCCATATGAGCTTAGTTGAGTATTTATGTTGATCATAGGAACGATATTTATGTGGTTACATTTTAATTGAATGATGTTTAGTGGTGAAGGACAAGGTTGTTATTGTGAGTTAATTGATAGAGTGTTGATTAAATTTTTGTTAGTTAGTATTGACATTCATGGATTGGAATTGAATTAAAACCTTTGGAAGTTTGGTTGAATAGAATTTAGATGATTTCAATATTACCTTTGTTTTGGTTTACACAAGGACGTGTAAAGGCTAAGTGTAGGGGAATTTGATAAGTACATAATATTCGATAATTTTGATTCCTTTATATTTAGTTTTATTATATGTTTTATGTATATATGAACTTATTAAGGTGTTTATTGATTTTAGGAGAATTGGAGCTGAAAAGAAGAAAAGGGATCAAAATGGGCGCGCAAAGAAAAAAAAGAGAAAACAGACAGAACATTGAGAGTCGCGGCGCTCAAAAGGATGAGCCGCGGCGTTAGAAGATTGAACCGCGGCGCTAGAGGCCTTTCTGCGGGCACGTGGCATCTGCAGATTTTTCCCATTTTCGTATTTTTGGAAGATTTATAATCCAATTTGGATTGTTATTCTCTTAGAGTTATAGGTCCATGATCTAGGAGTATAAATAAAGAGTATTAACCAAGTTTTATGTACCTTCTAGCACACAATTGTGAACCCTAGTTTTGGAGATTGAAGATTGAAGGCCTGTCAGGCTAAGTTTTCTTATTCAGTTCTAAGGGATGTTGAACCTTATTTGCAATTAATGGATTAATTGAGTATTCATTATTTAAATATGAACTTCATTCTTGATAATCTGTTTTAATTGATTGAATATTATTTTGTTTAACTGATTTGGTTTCTGCAGGATTAAATTTGTTAACTGATAATATCTGCTTGATTAAGATATAGTATTAAGCAAACGATATTGTATCTGTGACGCCCCCAAATCCGGGTTTTCACACCTCGGATTCAGTGCTCACGATCAATCATTAACATACACGTTTTTACAACTACAGCAGAAATAATAAACATACATTGTTCATTATAATGAGGTTCTACAATAAATCCAAGATCTATTAACCTTAAATTAAAATATACCCTTAATATTACAAAATGTTTACATAAATAATTACATCAAAAAATAAGATAATTAAACGTTCATATAAATCTATTCCTGAGCTTTGCCTTTTCCCTTATCCTTATTGGAACTTTCTGGCTTAGCTGAAATAAACGTCATGATATAGCAAGGGTAAGTAACTAATTTGCTTAGCAAGTTTAAATACAAAGAAGATATATCATGATTAGAAAGGAATTTTAACCTTCAGATTTTCAACAATTAAAATTAATTGAGAAAAGACGTGAATCATGTTCAATAATTGAATCATCGAATAAATGAAGCTGAGTGGTCGTTAATGACCATCAACAAGTTCAGAGGTTGTTAGTAATTAAACTAATCCTTTTAAGTTTTGGTAATCGAGGGGATCAACCTCTCATACCCGGTGAATTATGCATAACCACTTAATAATCGGGCAAATAATTATTTTCTAATTTATTGCCTTAATAGGTCTTGTTCTTTTTCTTAGTCTAAGAATCCCTACCAATCAATTGGCTTGGGAACAACTGTTTAAAACATAATTGAGTCTATCAAATTTAAACATGCACAATCTAGCTGATACAACTAGCATAGACTTAAACAGTTTATGAATGTTAGAACATCAAATTCTTCCTACAATCCAATAATGAACAAGCTTTTGAGCATACAATTGCAATAACATTGATGTGGAATAATTTTCAATAATTAAACCACCTAGATATCCTTTCGATGGATACAAGTCAGATTATAAGAACTTGCACCAATTATGAGTCTCAATAATCATCATGGATGTGGAGTAAATAACAATAATTACCCACTAACCTGCTTGAAAGAATTAATTCAAGGAGAGTTTGGAACTTACACAAGTATATACACAATGATATTTAAAAGTGTGAACATAAAGGAACTTGCTTGGTACATTTGAAATAGGTTAGGAAATTTGCTCAACATAAATCTTGAGTAAGCTTAGGGAACTTGCCTTGCACGTGCGTTAATATCTTGACGTTAATCGTCCTTCAAGTGTACCTTACATAGTTCATTCAAGTCGTCACAATGATTAGTCACATAAGGACTAGGTTCAATACAGTCATTATGTCATTAAAACATTTTGATTGCCATTTTGACAAGGTAGTCGGGGGTCTCGCTCCCCAGTGAGCGAGCGAGGGGTGTAAGGGGGTAGCGCCCCCTGGAAGCCAAGCGTAAAAATGTAATTAAACTATGGGGTCATACTATGGTCGGGAAGTACTCTACGATCACTAAGGTCTGGCTGACTTAATGAAATTATACCAAGGTTGCTTGGGCGAAGCTCTACGATTTCGGAGTGATTGGCTAACTTACTCTACGATCATTGAGAAGTACTCTACGATCGTCGAGTAACATGGCTGACTGACTTTATGATCACCAAGAAATACTCTACGATCATCGAGTCTTGGCTGACTGACTCTACGATTGTCGAGAAATACTCTACGATCGTCGAGTCACTGCGCTAACTGACTCTACGATCGCCGAGAAATACTCTGTCGACGCCGGGTTTTGTCTTTTCCGATTTTAGCCTTTTATTAGATGATTTTTGGAAAAGGTCGGCATTAATGTCGACGGGGTTTTGAAATATCATTTTTTATGAAGAGCCAATTAACCAGAGTCGCCAGTTGGTATATTTGAAATGGATGTACCAACCCATCCGAGTTTTTGTTTTTTTTAAATCGCTGGCTCATATGTGACTCCGAATTAATTGGTCTGCAAACCGAGATTCATAGAGTTCGGGGGCTTGCTTAAGCGAGGGGAAGGTGTTAGGCACCCCCCGACTTCCGTGAAACACGGTTACCGCAATCTTGATACTTTCCTATTCTTTAATTCATGAAATGTGTATGTGTGCGTGTGTGTGTGCCTTTGTGAATGTGGTGGTGAGTTAGCATGAAGAAACCATTTGGATTTTCGGAAAAGTCGTGTTTTTCTTTTGGGAATGCTTCAGAATGTCCTTCGATTTATACGAGAAAGCTTTATGAGAAGGGTTTGATTTTAATTGTCAAAACTTATGAGATTTTCATTAGGTATCGTTTTGGCAAAACAATAGTTTTCTAAACCTTCGTCAAAATAGGAATCGAGATCTATACGTTGCTTTCGTAAATAACACGGTGGGCAACTTCTAGGATCTCTTTAACCCTATGCACAAAGATTTAATAAAACGTTATTTATTTTGTATAAAACCATTCTTGTGATGTTCTTAGAAAAACGACTTTCTTTAGCTTTTCGTTAAAGAGGAATCGACATTCATTAGCACTCCCCACTTTTAGCCTCGTGGTTCTAATAACCTAATTTGATTGATTTTATGGAAATCTTATCGTTTAGCTTTGAAATCAATTTCGTGTCATAAATCAAATCAAGCATTAAAATGCGTTGGGGTTATTCATGGGCATGTAAGCCATCAAAATAAACCCGAACGGCAACAATCGCATACTTTCACTATAACGGGGCCTTAAACACGATTCTCGCCTTGGCGTCGTTTTAAGGCCCGACGATTACATATGTACAATGAAAACTACATCATTCCTGCTATCTACATCAAAAGAGGTCCATCATCGGATTTGGACCACGGGGTCGCTTTCCTAGGCTCACACCCAAATTTCCACACACCCACAACCGGATATTACAAGAAGTAACCAACACGGATAATCTAAAAATACCAAGACATCCTAAAATAGCGATATAAAGGAACCGCGCCCAATATAGCACCGTAAAACAAACAAAAAATCAATAAATAAATATCATCGGGTTATTAGGAAGAATTTTGTTCCGATGGAACCCTCACTAATAATCCCTAATTCATTGTTCCATCATCAATTACATGAAAACTACATTTAAGTCAACCAAAGGATATAATAGAAATTGCAAGAATAAGGAGATTTTCACCTTCCAAATGAGATCAAAGTGAAGGTAAACTTGTGTATTTTGAATAGAAGAAGAAATATATGTGATACAATCAAATCAAAAGAATATTATTCCTCTCTTTTTTCTTCCTTTCTCTCCTATTTTGTTGCAAAATGTTGCTATTTTTCTCTCAATTTCCGTGCTGCTGCTGTGCTGTTTCTTCTCCTTCTCCGCCTGCTGCTAACCTTCTGTATGCTGAGGAGGAAATGAGCTGAAATAGGCTGACCAAAGCCAGCCGCAGATGGATCTGCGGCTGGCTGGCGGCCAACCCTCCACTCAGCTGATTTTCGGTTTCCGTGTTTCGAGTTCCGTGTTTTCAAAAGGCGCACTCATTGGTCGCAGATCAATCCGCGGCTGGCTGGCTTGACTTTCTCGATTTTCGTGTTACACCTCGATTCTCGTGTTATGACGTCGGTTTTCGCCGACAGGCATGTACTTTGCAGTCTGGGAATTACTAGAAGGCATGCCACATCCTCCGGGAATGCCCAATTCGGACAATCCCTACTGTCACGTCGGTTTCGGTTGTAAATCGGCGCGGTGGCGTCGAGTGTTCGTACTTGTCCATCCTTCGTTCCCGCAGGCCGGTTCATTTGCCGAAATTGCCCTACTGTTAGGGTTAGTATCCGAAGTGCAAAATTTGGGTGTCTACAGCTACCCCTCTTTATCATGTTTATGAAATATTGAATGAAATGAATAGGATAAAGAAATAGACACCCGATGCATGAATGACAGTGCACAAGACCGACAATACATACGTGATGCAACACATATAACTCATGATGCAACGTAAGATGTAAGGCATGCACTATATTTGTAAAAGGGTGTCAGTGCGGATGATCGTCTCGTCGGGGCCGGGTCTCGTATCCGGTCACCAATCTCGTAATCGCCGAGTTTCGTCGCGGGCGATCGTCTTGTCGGGGCCGGGTTTCGTCGCCGGTCACCCATCTCGTAATCACCGGTTATCGTCGCCGGTCGATTGTCTTGTCGGGGCCGGGTTTCGTCGTCAGTCACCCATCTCGTAATCGCCGGTTATCGTCGCCGGTCGATCATCTTGTCGGGGCCGGGTTTCGTCGCCGGTCACCCATCTCGTAATCACCGGTTATCGTCGCCGGTCGATCGTCTTGTCGGGGCCAGGTTTCGTCGCCGGTCACCCATCTCGTAATCGCCGGTTATCGTCACCGGTCGATCGTCTTGTCGGGGCCGGGTTTCGTCGCCGGTCACCCATCTTGTAATCGCCGGTTATCGTCGCCGCTCGATCGTCTTATCGGGGTCGGGTTTCGTCGCTGGTCACCTATCTCGTAATCGCCGGTTATTGTCGCCGATCGATTATCTTGTGAATGTCGGGTCTCGTATCCGGTCGCTCGGTCGAATTGAGAAGTCATGTTTGACACCTACTTCATCAAAATCTCGTCTTTTATTATCACATTATAAGTCAAATGGGCTTTAGAATCGATTAAGCTTGCAATGGATCAAGGGGGAGCACTGGGCCCAGCCGCAGATGGATCTGCGGCCAGGATCGGGCATATAGGCGGCCAGTCGCTTCCCAGATCTGTCACTTTCATTCGTACCCCACGCGATTTTCAGACCTTTGCACGCCCTTTTGCCGAGTTTTCCAACTTTTCTTGCAAAAACCGCTCCGATTAGATCGATCTACGCGCTACAGGTAACACTTTGACCGATTGTTTTCCAATTTCGTCAATGTTTTGCTATACATTTGCTATTCTGCATGTTTAGAGATAGAAATGTATGCTTTGACATGCTATGCCATGTATTATTGCATGTATATGCTATGTATGAACTGCGCAAGTCATATTTTATGCTCATGATGCGGTCCCACACTCTTGTTGTTTCTTTTTGGAAGAAAATCGTGCATTAGGGTCACTTTCATGCTGCAATTATCCATATAACTGCAAATTTGATCTGTTGTGGCTTGGGATCTTTGAAAAACATGCTTGGCTATGCATGGGATGTCCATTTTATAGACGAAACTCTGCCGCTTTTTTTTTTTTTTATATAGTAAACATGTATCATGCTGCATTAATTCTATGATGATGATTAGAATGTTTATGACATAATTCAAAATAGAATTTACCTCCCCTTTCGCCTGCTCTATTCCAACTATAGATCCTGACACTCCCAGTAGCTCCACCGCGTCTCGGACCTTGGGCGTTCGCCGCCGTAGGGCTGCACCTGCCCTTATTCTTCCTCGGACCCGTCAGGCTCGCCGACTAGCGGAGGCTGTCATCCGGCCTGATCATCTAGATGTTGAGGAGGCTGTTCTCCCGGATGTTGCGGTAGAGGGGCCATCCTCTAGCACACCAGCTCCCTCTTCTCATCGCGCCCTATCTGGCGCCTCTGTTCACATACCCGATCTGTTGGGTCGGGATCTCAGTCGTCGCCCTTCAGCATCTCTCGTGGCTAATGAGGTATATTCAACTCTACTCTGATTTTACTCTCAATTTCTCAATTCCCGTTCTACCTGGACTGACCCATTGGTGATTGCCACAGGTGCCCGAGTTTACTCAGCCGAGGGGTAACTGGTTCAACATCTATTCCCTCTACACCACTTTGCACAGTGATTACCGAGCGGTGGTGGATTCCTGGGGCTTTCGTCATTTCTTCACCATCATTCCCCGCCAGTGCCCCTGGGGTTATATGAGGGCTCTGTCCGAGAGATGGTTTCACCAGACCCAGTCCCTTCACCTCTTGGACTGCGAGGTCGTGTTGACTCCCTGGGACTGAAGGTACATCACGGGTATCGAGTTCACCGGATCCCGTGTCCCTCTGGATCTTGACATTACTCCAGCGGAGGTCCGAGCTTTGCTGGGTTTCGCCGCCGACGACCGGGTCTTTAAGGCCCGTAGCATTCGGTCTGGAGCTTTGGCTGTTGACGCGGTTGGAGGCATATATGCGACGCCATTCCCAGCGGATCGGGCCACTCGGGACATTCTGCTCCGGCGCCTGTTCTTGACCATCATGAGGGGTTGTTTCCTAGGGAACAACTCCTCTACCATTCATTTCAGCGTCGTTGGAGCCGTCAGGGATGTAGACCGGATCGACGACTATGATTGAGGGTCCTTCACATTTGCCTACTTTCTCCACGGTCTTCGTTTACGCTCGAAGGGACAGACAGATGCTTGGCTCGGATTCTACCACTTTCTGCTGGTGAGCCTTCTCTTCTTCTTTCCCTACTGTACTTCCCGTCATTTCATTTCTCTTTTCTGCATTTGTTGGTTACTTATGCCTTTCTTTGTTCTTGTTCACAGTTCTGGGCCTACGAGCGACTCCCCTGTCTGAGGCCTGGATACCTACCCCCGGGGTCGGCGGTGGCATCATAACACTTTGGAGGAGGTCCCTGTATCTGGTAGCTTCGCACACTGCCGCATTCAGCTGGAGCTGATCACCGCTGCAGAGGTCGTCTGGACTCCTTACCTTTCGGAGCATCTAGCTATGGGGTTCACAGATGGGTATCCTTCCAGCCTGGAGTTCGCACTTTCCACCCGCCGCCTTACTTTGTAGAGTGTCGGGGGCTGGGTGATGTATCTGGGAGAGCGCGCATTCAGATGCGTTACTGGGGAGATCCGCATCCCGCACTCCCTTCCTTTCACCATCTCCTGGCCTTTGGACTCTCAGCCTTCGGAGATCATGCTTGCGGGAGAGGATGGCCAGACATTATTTTCGGGTCCCAGTACGAGCGAGGCCTTTCGCATCTGGTGGGTGCCCCGCACCATCGGTCCTCAGACTCGGGCCACATTTTTCCTTGGAGACATGGTTCCTGGCTCAGTGATGATGACCGATTGGGCTGCCTGCGTTCGGAGTCCCACTCACGCTGAGTAGATTGACACTTTGACCTGCCAGGTGGAGCAGTTATCCCTTTACCTTCGGGTGTTGGGTCGGACCCCAGAGGATGCTTACGCATATGATCCTGACAGTGCGGATTTCTCCACAGGCCCGAGCTCATTTGATGCCCCAGTGCCGCCTTATATCCCGGATATGAACTTTGGTCCTTCAACTTCGACTACTCCAGGGGATCAGTTCGGGGATCCGGATTTCACAGACGACATTACTTTTGACTAGATCAGGCTAGGATAGGGCTTTTTGTACCTGGACCTGTTAGATTTATTTTTTCTTTTTTATTATTATTATTACATGCACTATGTACTGAACTCATTTGTTTTATTTATGCACAGTCTTTATCTTTTATCTCTATGAAATTTATTTGCTTTATTATTAACTGTACGATGCATGCTTTTTATTTATGGATAGAGAATGACCCCTGTACAGTCTTTTTGATACTATTTTTTCACAGATGTCGTCCTGAGATGTCGTGGTACGTTTGGATCCCATTCCTCCCACAGGGTTGGTCGGCAGTCTCCTCTGCTGGTTGGACAGTTTATCGCCGGCCGACAGGGTTATCGCAGATGGACTTTTGGGAAATTCTTGGTCTTTATTATCCTTTCAGGTGCCAGCGGGCTTTGTGGATGGTATTCTGAGCTATTGGGCACCTGCCCGTCAGGTGTTCAGATTAGGGATAGTGGACCTGACCCCCACTCTCGAGGAGTATGCTCGCTTTACCGGCTTGTCTTTGGATGGTCTTTGTGCCCGGGTCACAGCTGGTTCCATGCGCCGTCAGTTCTTGACTTTCCCCTACATTTTATTATTGACCGATTCGGCTCACCCGACAGTTTTCACCTATTTTCGGGTGATTTTTCTGTATCCGAGGAGCGCTGGGGTGCTTTGAGATTAGACGTTTTGATGGCCTGTGTCATCTCAGTTTTGTACTTGCCAGCAGGACCCGATCAGTTGGACATGCGAGTTGTCGC
This sequence comes from Aralia elata, assembly GCA_034770075.1. Lineage (NCBI taxonomy): Eukaryota > Viridiplantae > Streptophyta > Magnoliopsida > Apiales > Araliaceae > Aralia > Aralia elata. The sequence continues at coordinate 34,611,926 of CM068387.1, read as the reverse complement.
GGCCGTTAGAGCCCTTCAGGAGGATCACACCATTCTTCCCATGATATTGGCGGATACCTACATGTCAGCCTCATATTGCCAGTCTTTCCGAGGCAGAGTATTCAGAGGGAGCTCGACTTTGTTATACATGTGGTTCATGAGTCATCTCAGTCCCATTGGCCATTTCCGTCGCCAAGGGTTTTGCTTCAGCCATGACATAGCCACGCAGTTTTCGTTTCGTCCCGTGAGCTGTACTGATGCGGCCTCCTGGATATCATTTTTGTCAGTCATTGAGGATCCTTTTCATCTCCTGATTTACTCGGGTTATTGCTCCTTTATGCGCTTCTTGACTCACGTGCCCAACCTAGATTTCATCCCTATTGCTGGCTTGAGGGGCGTGACGACTTATCATCCCTTGGCGGTCACAGGGCAGTTTGATCAGAACAAGATTTTCACCCTTTCACGGGTGCAGTCGCCTACCGATTCATTATATCATCCCAGACAGAGAGGGATCTACTGCGGGTATACGATCTTTGGTCTCGCAGGATCTTTGCCGAATATAATGAGGGCTGCCACATCCAGACATTTGCTTACGTGCAGTGGCTACGCGGAGACTCGGATCCGGTGGGTTTGAGTCAGACTGGGGCCTTTGATGACTCTGGAGTGATTTTCCTAGAGGATACCACAGATCATTCCATCTCAGCTGCTTCTGCCCCTAGTCGGGTTACTGAGGATACCCGACTCCGCCTGGCCTTGATTACTACTGAAGCTGAGAGGGATGCCGCTCTTGTCGAGAGAGATGATGCCATTCTGGCTAGAGACGCTGCCATTGCTGACAGAGACGCCATTGTATTTCAGACCAGGGCAGTTATAGATGCTCATTCTGGGACTGTCAGCCGGGCCACTGCTTTATTGGACCGCATCGACATGATGGGACAGCAGATTGCAGGGAACACTGATGCTTCGGATCTATCCACCAGTTTATCCATCCTGCTTCAGTTAGTTGCAGATTTGTAGATTATTTTATTTCCTGCATAGACTATGTTAATTTCATCGGTTATTGAAGAAGAAATCTCGTAACAAAATGACTTATATATGTAGACATGCATTTAAATTTAGTCATTTTCCCTTTTTGTCGTATCGTTGCCTTTCATTGGATCCTCATTTTACCCAGCTAACCATGATTTTGACATTTCGCTTTCTTTCTCTTCTCTAGTCTTGATGGAGATTTGACAGATATTGCCGCACATCCTGTTGATTTCATCGGATTGAGTCTTAGATTTTGGCTAAATGTTTGGTTGGGCTAGGTTTATGTTACTCGGGATGAATCTGATTAGGGCTGGTATCGGGAAGGTTTCGAGGGTAGAGGAAAGCTTTTTCAGGCTATTGGGAATTGGTTTTGATTAAAGAAAGGATTATTATTTTTTAAGGAATCGGACCGTGCCATGATGGCTGCCTACGTACCCCCACAAGTTGGGAGATCAGGTCCTACGTAGTTCGTTCCTTAAAGAAAAAGGAACGGATGATTCAAGCGTAGACCGCTTCACCGAGTCGGAATTGAGGGGCTGTGGAAATACCTCACCATCCATTTCTTGTAATATGAGGGCTCCTCCTGATAGCACTTTCTTAATCACGAATGGTCCTTCCCAGTTTGGGGCAAACTTCCCCTTGGCTTCGTCTTGACAAGGCATGACTCTTTTTAGCACCAAATCATTTTCCTTGAACTTCCGAGGTCTTATCCTTTTGTCGTATGATCGAGAGATCCTTTATTGATATAACTGACCGTGCCAAACAGCAGCCACCCTCCTTTCATCAATTAGGGCCAATTGGTCGTATCGACTTTGCATCCAATCCTCCTCGCTTATCTGAGCATCGATCACTATTCTGAGGGACGCCATCTTAACCTCAACTGGCAGAACAACCTCCATTCCATACACCAAAGCGTAAGGGGTTGCCCCTGTAGAAGTACGCGTTGACATTCAGTATGCCAGCAGGGTGAGGGGTAGTAGATCCGGCCATCCCCGATGATTAGCAGACATTTTCGCCATGATCTTCTTGATGTTCTTATTTGCAGCCTCCACCGCCCCATTCATCTTAGGACGGTAAATGACATAATTGAGGTGTTTGATCTTAAACTGGTCGCATAACCCCTTCATGAGGGCGTTGTTCAAATTCTTGGCATTGTCAGAGACTAAGACCTCAGGCTGCCCATATCGACAAATGACATTATTCCTGATGAAACCGACGATGACCTCCTGAGTCACTTTGGGGAAAGAAGCTGCTTCTACCCATTTGGTGAAGTAATCGATCATGACGAAAATGAATCGGTGTCCGTTGTTTGCTTTGGGCTCTATCGGTCCGATTACATCCATTCCCCACATTGAGAATGGCAAAGGGGAGGTCATACAGTGCAGTTCATTGGGAGGTGTATGGATCACATTGTCGTGCGCCTGTTTTTTATAACACCGTTTGACATGATCATCGCAGTCGGCTTTCAGTGTTAACCAATAATGCCCCGTTCTCAAGATCTTTTTGGCCAGCATCGGTCCACTCATGTGTGGCCCACACACTCCACCATGTATTTCATTCATAATATTTTGGGTCTGCGTCTCATCTACGCATTGCAACAGTCCCAAACCAACATCCCTCTTGTAGAGTGAATCCCCACTCAGGTAAAACTTCATTGCCATCTTTTGGATCCTCATCCTCTCAGCTCGGCTCGCCTGGTCGGGAATGGATCTATCCCTCAGATATTCCCTTATGTCGTGATACCAAGGCTGCTTTGGCAGAACCACCTCATCTGATAATACTGCAACATGTCCCTCGTATGCCGGGGCATTTTGTACTGCTATCTCAATCTATGGAATATCTTTTCTTTTGATTATATGGATTAAGGAAGCCAGGGTTGCCAACGCATCCGCAAAATCATTCCGTCCCCGGGGAATATGGCGGAAAGCGATATCTTCAAACTCTTGCATCAATTGGATAACACAACGATGGTATGGAAGTAACCGGTGCTCTTTCGTGTTGTACACCCTGATCGCTTGTCTGATTACCAGTTCTGAATCCCCAAACACCGCTAATCTCTTCACTCCCATATCGCGGGCAAAACGGAGTCCCAATATACACCCTTCGTACTCAGCTGTATTGTTTGAATTACTGAACTGCAATTTAGTAGCCACATGATATTGCTCTCCGGTGATAGAGACCAGTACTGCTCCGGCTCCTGCCCCCTCAGCATTTATGGCACCATCAAAATACAGCTTCCAGAACTGTCCCTCGTCATCACATTTCGTGTGTAATACCCAAAATATATCTTCGCCCGGCAAAGGAGTTTCTAACGGCTCCATCCCTCCTGATGGGGTTTCTGCCAACTGATCTGCAATTCCCTGCCCTTTCATGGCTTTCTAAGTTACGTATACCATGTCGAACTGCTGTAAGATTAACTGCCATCTTGATAGTCGACAGTTCAGCATGGGCCTTTCAAAAATATATTTTAGGGGATCCATTGTCGATATCAGGTACGTAGTATGCCCATGGAGGTAGTGCTGTAATCTCCCTGCAGCCAAGGCCAGAGCACAACAGGTCTTCTCGATGGGAGTGTAATTCTGTTCACATTGGCTAAATCTCTTGCTGAGGTAATATATGGCCTGCTCTTTACCTGCCTCATTCTTCTGTCCCGACATACATCCCATCGCGATAGCATTGACCGATATATACATAAATAGAGGGATCCCGTCTTTCGGGGGTACCAGCACTGGTGCCTCTGTCAGCTGCTTTTTAATGGTCTGAAAAGCCTTCTGACATTGTTCATTCCACTCTTGGGAAACACCCTTCCTTAACAGTTTGAAAATTGGCTCGCATGTAGTTGTCAAGTGGGATATGAAGCGGCTGATGAAGTTTATTCTTCCCAGGAATCCTCTTATCTCCTTCTCTGTGTGAGGTGCCGGCATATCCACAATGACCTTAATCTTCGCCGGATCCAACTCAATGCCCCGATCACTAACCAGGAATCCCAAGAGCTTACCCGACTGCACTCCGAAAGCACACTTTGCTGGATTGAGCTTCAAATTATATTTCCTGAGCCGGTCGAATAGCTTTTTGAGATGGGTTATATGGTCAGATTCTACCCTTGACTTCACGATAATGTCATCCACGTAGACCTCTATCTCCTTGTGAATCATGTCGTGGAACAGGGCCATCATGGCTCTCTGATAAGTAGCCCCCGCATTTGTGAGACCGAAAGCCAACCGTCTATAACAGAAAGTGCCCCAAGGGGTGATGAACGCGGTCTTTTCCCGATCCTCCTCTGCCACCATTATCTGATGATACCCCGCAAAGCAATCCACAAAAGAGTACATCTCGTACTGGGCTGTGTTATCCACCAGGATGTGTATGAAAGGCACCGGGAAGTTATCCTTGAGACTGGCCTTGTTTAGATCTCTATAATCTACACATACCCTCACCTTCCCTCCAGGCTTAGCCACTGGGACTACATTGGACAGCCATTCTGGGTAAGTGGACACCATAATGATTCCAGCCTTGAATTGTTTGATGATCTCCTCCTTCACCTTCAAGCTCCACTCCGGTTTCAACTTTCTTAGCTTCTGCTTGACAGGCCTGAAACCCTCCTTGATGGGCAACCGGTGTACCACAATGTCGGTGGATAATCCGATCATGTCCTCATGAGACCAGGCAAAGACATCCTCATATTGGCTTAGCAACTCAGTTATTTCTGCTTTCTGGTTAGGGGTAAGGTCTGTCCCTATCTTGAGCTCTTTGGGTGCGTTAGGGGTTCCAATATCTATGGTGATGGTTTGGTCTAGGTTGGGTTTGGGTTTATCCTCGACCCATCCTTTGATCTCGTCAGGCGCGTCGTCGTAATCTGTCTCGTCTTGCTCAATGCCCATTAAATCGAAATCCAGCTCAATGTCAAAATCATAATCATCATTCAAATTTGAAAGACCGTTTGTTAGGAAAGGATTACTCAAATTGGTACACCTGACATGAAACAAAATACTTGTCATATATAAGTTATTTTCCACAACGATCACATTTTCAGATAACATGAAGAAACGACATAATTATGCAAAATACAAAACAACAAAAATAAACTTCTTCATCCTCCCATCCTCTGGGGTCTACCACCTTGATGTCGGGTTTTACCCTTGTTTGGATATCACTGGCTCCATCGTCCAGTTGTTGACGATTATATCAGATGGAATGCGCTGGATGAAAGCTGGCTTCACATCGGAAACTTCCCCGATGACCACGGCTACATCGCCTGAGTCCCTCTTCTTACCTTCTTCAGGAATAATTAGCCCTGCCCAATCGATGACAGGCACACCTTGTTGGGCTCCCGATGGCGTGACAATATCCGTCCCCTCTCCATTCCTTGTTAATTGTCCGGGGATATAGCACCTGGTTTCAAACTTTTGCGCGACCTCCTGTAGGAAACTTTCCCTCTTGGTCGACTCATCACTTGTGGGGGTTAATTCTTCACCCCTGACTCAATCACAGGCTCGCTAGTCCCCTGTTCATTGTTGACCTTGGTCACCGGACTGCCAGCCAGTCGAATCGGGGCCACGCCCTGCCGGTGTCTCCGTGCTGCGCCTTCACAATATCCCAACCCTGCTTTGCCTATCTGATGGGGTAGTTGAATGGGCTCGGTGATTCCTTGACTGCTTTTTCCTAACCCCTGTCCAGGCTGGAATTTCAGTTTCATCATTTCCTTTGCAAGGAAGGTAAGTTCTGGAGAGACCTTAGGTTTCATGGCTGGAGCTCCCAAGCATCTGTAGTGGGGAGTGCTAATTTCCAGCGCCTGAAAACTGGCAGGTGCCACTGACTCGTCCACATTAATCACAGGCAGGCCATTCCTGGAAGGAGAAGGGTCATCACACTCCGCCGAGATCGTCACCAGATTCCCGTCGATGATAAGTTTGATTTTCTGATGTAGTGTGGAAGGAACAGCCCCGACCATGTGTATCCACGGCCTCCCCAATAACAGGTTATAACTTGCCATAATGTCTAGGACTTGGAAAGAGATATCAAAAGTACAAGGTCCTATTTCCACTGGCAATTCTATCTCCCCAATGGTATCCCTCCGGGAACCATCGAAGGCTCGCACCACTACATGACTGGCCCGTAGGCGCTTGGGATTGATGTTCATCTTCTGCAATGTACTGAGGGGACAGATATTCAACGGCGATCCCCCATCAATCAGCACCTCATTCATGATATAACCTGAGGAGATTATCGCAATATGTAGCGGTTTTCGATGCCCCCTTCCCTCCTTGGGGATATCATCATCTGTAAATGATATTACATCACTCTCCAACAGATGGCCCACCAGATGGCCGAAACCTTCCTTGCTAATTTCTTTGGGAACGTATGCCTCCTCCAGGACTTACGCCAGACTTTTGCAGTGATCATTGGACGATAACACCAAGTCCATGATTGATGTCAGGGTCGACTCCTCGCTTAATATCTGGATCCCTCTTGCTTCCGGATGATCCATCCTCTTCAAGAATTCTATGACTCTCTCCTCGGAGATCTCTTCATTTTTCTTAGTTTTGTTCTCAAGGACTCGTCCAAGAAGATACAAAGGATTCCCCCTTGTTGTCACAGAAGCACAACTAACCGCTTCCTCTGACATCCCCCCATAATTCCATGGTACCGTCTTTAGACTGCTGACAGGGATTTGCGGTCTCGCTGCAAGGATGAGGGGTTTCGGAGCCGTTAGCTTGACAGGCCCCCCAATGATATTTTTGCTTACCCCTGCCAGTCTAATTGGCGCTCCCCGTGTATTCCCGTGATCACTTATCATGTTGATCATTTCATCAATTTTCTTCACATAATTCAGCCTTGGCGGCCCCTCGGCTTCACTGGCTTCTGCCACATTGACCCCCCCTCCATCATGCCTAGGCAGGGGATTGATTTTTTAACATTTGGGAAGTCTGGCTGTTCCACCACAATTTCCCCACTATCAATCAAGTTCTTAATTCTGTGCTTCAGCGTCCAACAGTCCTGCGTATCATGACCAAGGGAACCTGAGTGGTATGCGCATCGCTTGCTTGGGTCAAACCTTCTTCCCTTCGAGTCACTTGGGGGTGCCAAATCGACTATCTTCTTTTGGGCTATCAACACCGCTAAAATCCGCTCAAGAGGATCCCCGAGTGGGGTGAATACTTGATTTTGCGAGGTCTCGAATCTCCTTCGCCCTTCCGCCCTCTGATCAGTGAAGTTAGGCTGTCGGGATGGCCCCACTCTCTGCACCTGTACTGGAAGATTGTTTTCTGCCTTTCTAGATGACCCCTGAAGGATGAGGGAAACATCCTCCTCCTTTTTCTTTTGCACCCTACGGGAAGTGCCACCATAATTTCCACTCTGTATTTGTTCTGCAGCTGTTTCCAAAGCCGTGAAATCCTGAATCTTACCAGACTTTAACCCCATGTCCACCATTTCTTCGTGTTTAATCATCTCAGCAAAGGGTCTTCCAATACCTGATATAACCCGCTCATAATAAGGAGCCTCTTGAATATCCACGAAGGTCATCACTATCTCCGACTCGCTCATTGGGGGATTCACCTGTGCGGCCATACCCCTCCATCGTTGCGCATAATCCCTGAAAGATTCCCTTGGTTGCTTCTTGATTTTTGTCATTTGGTATCTATCAGGGGCCATTTGTGCCTGGAAGCTATACTGTGTTAAGAAGGTATGGGCCAACTCCTCCCAATTGTGGATCCGGGAATTATCAAGACGGGCATACCAAATTCTTGCCTCTCCCGTCAGGCTCTTTTGGAATAATTGCATTCTTAGACCCTCGTCTTCTGTATAAGACCCTAACTCCCCAATGTAGATTTTCAGATGTGTGTAAGGATCCCCCTTCCCATTGTATTTCTCAAATTCGGGGATTTTAAATTTCTCACGATATCTGGTTCCGGGAAAGACACATAGATCTGAATAGTTCACCCTGCCTAGGGACCCTATGCCCTTCAGAGATTGGATAGTTTCCTCCATTTGTTTCATTTTCTTTCGCAGGTCATCAGTGTCTCCTTCCTCTAGGATAGTATTCACTGTCCTGTGAGGTATGGGAATGACCTTTGGGACGACGGGTTCGCCCTTAGGTTGGGGTGGATCCTCTTTAGGTGGATCCTGTCTAGGTAGCAATTGTTCCTTTAGCATTATGGCCATTTCTAACATCTGTTTCTTGAAATCATCAAATTCCTCCCTAGATATGGAACCAGGATTAGTAGATGGAATATCAACCATTTCAGAAGTAGAGTTCTGAGCCCTTTTAGATTGCGAACGCGTTTGAGGAGCAATCCTACAGAAACAATGGTTCAGAGTTTAGTCCCGGGCAATGAAAGGATATGGATGCATGCTAAAGCCGTAACTTTTGTTTTTTTTATTGGGTTTTTTAATCTTTCTCTGCAAAACAACATGTTAGTAGTCCCTTATTGCAATAATAATTGATAGACATGATTTATTATGCCTTCCCAGCTATTCCCTGCAAAACACGGAGGTCAGTACTTTCTTTTGACAACAGGGAAGGTATATGACAGTTGTATGCCATTTATATGACATTTATTTATTTTGACTGAATGATAAAAGGGTATGAAGAAGCTTCCCTTTCGTTAGGTTTATCAGAGGCTGACCTATCCTAAGGTTACTCTCACGGGCTTTTCGGCATGAAGGTCCCCAAATCTTCGCAATCTACTCGTTTGAAACCTTTCGATTGGAGCGGATTTGGGTGGTGCGTTTCCTGAGCCATCTCCGGGGAGCAGCCCCTTCGAGTCCAGTAATAAGCAACCGACAGGTTCGCCTCAGGAGGAGGTACACTCTCAACATACATTCACATTCATCGTCCTCACCGTATGCAAATGATTATTTTAAAGTAAAGCAATTCCATTCAATTATTCATTTATTGGACAAAACACATATTCACACAACAAAAGTACAAAAGATCAAAATATCGCATGCACACACATTATTCATGAATTTTTTAAGTATAGGATTGCATCAAGATTTGAACGCAGCTTAAGCCCTCTAATACTCCCCAGCAGCGTCGCCAGCTGTCGACGCTGGGTTTTGTCTTTTCCGATTTTAGCCTTTTATTAGATGATTTTTGGAAAAGGTCGGCATTAATGTCGACGGGGTTTTGAAATATCGTTTTTTATGATGAGCCAATTAACCAGAGTCGCCAGTTGGTATATTTGAAATGGATGTACCAACTCATCCGAGTTTTTGTTTTTTATAAATCGCTGGCTCATATGTGACTCCGAATTAATTGGTCTGCAAACCGAGATTCATAGAGTTCGGGGGCTTGCTTAAGCGGGGGGAGGTGTTAGGCACCCCCCGACTTTCGTGAAACACGGTTACCGCAATCTTGATACTTTCCTATCATTTAATTCATGAAATGTGTATGTGTGCGTGTGTGTGTGTGCCGTTGTGAATGTGGTGGTGAGTTTGCATGAAGAAACCATTTGGATTTTTGGAAAAGTCGTGTTTTTCTTTTGGGAATGCTTCAGAATGTCCTTCAATTTATACGAGAAAGCTTTATGAGAAGGGTTTGATTTTAATTGTCAAAACTTATGAGATTTTCATTAGGTGTCGTTTTGGCAAAACAATAGTTTTCTAAACCTTCATCAAAATAGGAATCGAGATCTATACGTTGCTTTCGTAAATAACACGGTGGGCAACTTCTAGGATCTCTTTAACCCTATGCACAAAGATTTAATAAAACGTTATTTATTTTGTATAAAACCATTCTTGTGATGTTCTTAGAAAAACGACTTTCTTTAGCTTTTCGTTAAAGAGGAATCGACATTCATTAGCACTCCCCACTTTTAGCCTCGTGGTTCTAATAACCTAATTTGATTGAATTTATGGAAATCTTATCGTTTAGCTTTGAAATCAATTTCGTGTCATAAATCAAATCAAGCATTAAAATGCGTTGGGGTTATTCATGGGCATGTAAGCCATCAAAATAAACCCGAACGCCAACAATCGCATACTTTCACTATGACGGGGCCTTAAACACGATTCTCGCCTTGGCGTCGTTTTAAGGCCCGACGATTACATGTGTACAATGAAAACTACATCCTTCCTACTATCTACATCAAAAGAGGTCCATCATCGGATTTGGACCACGGGGTCGCGTTCCTAGGCTCACACCCAAATTTCCACACACCCACAACCGGATATTACAAGAAGTAACCAACACGGATAATCTAACAATACCAAGACATCCTAAAATAGCGATCTAAAGGAACCGCGCCCAAAATATAGCACCGTAAAACAAACAAAAAATCAATAAATAAATATCATCGGGTTATTAGGAAGAATTTTGTTCCGATGGAACCCTCACTAATAATCCCTAATTCATTGTTCCATCATCAATTACATGAAAACTACATTTAATTCAACCAAAAGATATGATAAAAATTGCAAGAATAAGGAGATTTTCACCTTGCAAATGAGATCAAAGTGAAGGTAAACTTGTGTATTTTGAATAGAAGAAGAAGTATATGTGATACAATCAAATCAAAAGAATATTATTCCTCTATTTTTTCTTCCTTTCTCTCCTATTTTGTTGCAAAATTTTGCTATTTTTCTCTCAATTTCTGTGCTGCTGCTGTGCTGTTTCTTCTCCTTCTCCGCCTGCTGCTAACCTTCTGTATGCTGAGGAGGAAATGAGCTGAAATAGGTTGGCCAAAGCCAGCCACAGATGGATCTGCGGCTGGCCGCAGATGGATCTACGGCTGGCTGGCGGCCAACCCTCCACTCAGCTGATTTTCGGTTTCTGTGTTTCGAGTTCCGTGTTTTCAAAAGGCGCACTCATTGGCCGCAGATCAATCCGCGGCTGGCTGGCTGGCTTGACTTTCTCGATTTTCGTGCTACGCCTCGATTCTCATGTCGTGACGTCGGTTTTCACCGACAGACATGTACTTTGCAGTCTAGGAATTATTGGAAGGCGTGTCACATCCTCCGGGAATGCCCAATTCGGACAATCCCTGCTGTCACGTCGGTTTCGATTGTAAATCGGCGCGGTGGCGTCGAGTGTTCGTATTTGTCCATCCTTCGTTCCCGCAGGCCGGTTCATTTGCCGAAATTGCCCTCCTGTCAGGTTAGTATTCGAAGTGCAAAATTTGGGTGTCTACATACTCTATTATCGTCAAGTCACTGGGCTAACTGACTCTACGATCGCAGAGAGATACTCTACGATCGTCGAGTCACTGAGCTAACTAACTCTATGATCGCTGAGAGCTACTCTACGATCGTCGAGCCACTGGGATATCTGACTCTACGATCGCTGAGAGATACTCTACGATCGTCGAGTCGCTAGACTGACTGACTCTACGGGTATCAGTGCACTCTACGATCGTAGTAAAACCACTTACGATCGTTGAGTCACTTTCCTTGCTCAGATTTACTTCACAATTTTAGCTTAGGAAAATATCCCATGACTGATTTGGTCTAAGGTCATACAGGTCTCACATCATGATTTGGGTCTGACTCATGCTTTACAGAACTTCATGATTGGTGTAAACTCACCTTCTGTTAACTGTGTCTGTTCATAATTGATTTAACAAAGACCTATGGCTTTAACTTAAAAGATAGGTCGGGGTGTATACTAAGATACACTCCTTCTTTGGTCATATCATTGGTCTGACTGTCATCCCTTATGGTCCATAAAGACATTGTTTTGAGATTTTACTTATACAGATTACTTTCGTTAGTTTTACTATGGTAGTTATGATTTGAGCACGGCTCAAGTCATTAGTTGGTCTCAAATAGAGGGTGACACCGTTAATTAATCACGGCTGTTTTAGTACAAGGTTATCAAATTACCATTCTTGTGGTTTAACTTGGTCTGGTCATTATTCTTAATGACAACACTTTTACTTTGCATAATACATAAAAATAGAGTACTTAGCTCATAAGTCATTTCTAGTCTTTAAACTAGTTTGCACATATATGAAAATAATAGACCTTAACCACTGAGACTCGAAAACTTCTCACCTCTTTGATTTTGTGGTTGTTCTTCTCTTCCTCCCGAAATAGGTAGTTAAACTATAGAGCATCCGGTTGTTGGCTTCCTTCCCTTTAGTCACTCCCTTCTTCTTACCTTCAAACTCACCGATCCTCTCTATATCAGAACTAACCCTCTTAGTAAACTTGTAAGATTGAATAGAAACTCTATTTTCAGAGAAAACTCTTACTACTCTGCTGGTCTCTACTCCAGCTCATAAGATTATCACACAACGAAAGTACCCATAGATGAAGAAGGATTAGGTAGGAAGTACTACTAGCTCACTCCTCTCGCCATACCCCTGGTGATCAGAGTAGAGGGATGAGTCACTAGTTTTAGGATAGCTTGTTGTAACGAATGTAATTTTTGTGAATAAATAAAATATTTATTAAGTTAAAAATAAATATTTTGTTAATTTATTTATTGAGTAAAATAAATAAATGATAAGTTATTGTGGGATAATTCATTCTAAGTGTAATTATGTTAATTGTTATTTGAAGGTAATTTGATGTGTCTGCTCTAATTTAATTTAATAATTAAATTAGATGGTAGAATAAATTAGATGATAAAATGATTTATTTGAATAAAGGTTATAATTAAATTAGTAAAGTTTAATTAGATTTATTTAATAATAGATTTAATTAAATTGAAAGTGTGACAAGTGTGACAAGTGTGACAATTAAACTATATAGTATAATGAGTTATTAAAATAAATGGAAAAAGGATTAATTTTAATTAAACCAAACAAGGCCTTATGACCCTTGGTTGGTAAAAATGGATTATGTTGCTTGGTTCAACCAAACAAGGCCTTGTGGCCTATGAAATCCCATTTTTTTATTTTGAGTTTGCCAATTGTGGCCTAACTCTTGGTTTCTTGCAACTGACCAGTTAAGAATCAGTTTACGTTAAAAAAAAACTTAAAACTTACCTGTTGTGGAAGAAGAGCAGAGCTTTAAGTTCAGTTAGAGAAGTGGAGAAAAATTGAGAGAAAACAAGAATCCAAGAAATCAAAGAAGGAGATAATCAAAAACTTGCAAATATTTAGCTAATCAAAGGTATTACTCTTAATTCTTGCTCTATATATTTCAAAGTTCTTTACTGTAAATATTTTGGTTGAATGATTTGATGAGGTATTGGTAATATATGTTTATAAGCATGCTTAATCTGTTATTTGGTGTTTATATGTGATTTTAGGAGTTATCAATCCATGAAAGCATGCTTTAAAATTGAGTTTTTGGTTTTACAAAGTTTTATTTCATGTATGTCTTATATGTATAAAAATTGATGTTCAATTTGAATATTAATCTGTAAATTGATTGTTGATTGTGTTAATATGATAAGAAACGAGAATAATGTAACTTAAACGGATCAAAATGGTTTAGAAACAAGTTACAGTGTTTGATTTCACTAAGTGTGTCAAAGTATAGAAAAAGAGCATGAACAATGAATTTTTGGGTTTTTAATTGGTTTATTATGTGTTTATAATGGTTAGAATTGTTAGAAACATAATGGGTAGTTGCTTTACATCATGTTTGACGTTTGGGTATGTTTATTTTATGAATCGGATGATAAAATTTGGAAAATTTGGTCTGAAATTGCACTGGTTTGCGAACTGTAGAAGGTGACAGTCGCGTCTACCGCCCCGGCGGTAGAAATGAACTGGTGTAGTCACCCTGGCGGTCTCGTTGCCTCGGTGGCATAATTGAACTAGATACCTCGCCCCGGCAGTAGCGTCGCGCCAGCGACGGTTTTGTAAAGAAATCCACCGCCCCGGCGGTGGAACAGTAATTGAAAATTTTCTATTTGTTTTGTGATCTTGCTATGTTGCTATGTACATGTTTAAAACTTAGATTAAGGATATTAATTGACTAATGAGATACCACGTTGGTTGTTAAGCAAGTACTTGTTGAATAACGAATGACAATTGAGATGTTACAATAAAATTGGATAAAACAAATCCTAAAGTGCTTATAATTCTGTAACTAATTATTGTTACCGTTTTATAATCAAAATGTATAGGTTGATTATGAAACGCGAATTATTTAAATCTGTAATCTACGCACGAGGCAAGTTTTTCCTCCCTTAATCTTATTATTTCATTTAAAGCAAGTTTACTTTCATAGAGTAAGTTTATTAACCTTAGCTTATTATTATTCAAGCAAGGTTGTTATCATATCAAGTGCTTATGTTTTATTTCAGTCATTTGATATTCGATCATTGATCGTTATTCAAATTTTGAACATAAATCCTATTGTACAATTTTTATTGTTGATCAAATGCTTTAGTGACTAGCAAACCTTTATTGATTCAGCTAGTCCATAGTTGATGAGCGTTTCAAAGACTTAGAATACCTTGAAGTTTTTCCAAACCAAGTTTCTTTTGGTACGGATTCTGACGTTAAACTGAGATGAATAACCCTAATATAGGGGATTAATTACGCAACAGTGTTTAAATATTTGTGCACAATACATTGTACAAAGGGCTGATCCCCCGGAGTACGAGATGGATAGTCCATAGTCTACATGACTGTTAAAGGTTACGGTAGAAATACTTGTTAACCTAGGACATAGTTCGAGGTCTTATGACCCTCAGATACACTTTTAATCTTGAATCTATATTCAGTTCTTAAGCTAAGCTACCTATTGAGCTTTTAGATCTTTGATTTGTTGTTGATTGATTTAAGAAAGACTATTACTCTGCAGTTAAGTTCTATTCCGTTAATCATATAAATGTTATTGTTATCATACTTGTGGGCAATTTTTTGCTCACACTTGCATAAAACATTGCAGCTAAACCTAAAAAGTCGGATGAGCCGTCCACTAGCAAGGGTAAGGGAAAAATGAGCAAATGAAGATGTTTAGTCTATTTGTTTCAGTTCTTTGTAATAAGACTTGTTTAATTTTTATGTTTTAATTCTGCAACGATGTAATAAAGGTAGATGACCTGGGATTTGTTTATTTAAGAGATTTTAAGTTGTAATCCCTATAGTGGGAAGATATTTCATTCAGCTTAATTTAATTGTCCTTTATTATGGGTAGTTAGTTATGAATGAATGATATAGTGAACACCAAATCTGAGGAAATTGAAGTACCTGGATTTGGGGGTGTCACAGCTTGGTATCAGAGCTGTAGGTTAAGAACCTTAGGTGGGGAACCTTAGGAGTTAGCCTTGTTAAGAAACTAAAATCTAGTGGTGTTAAAACTCTTATCGAGTTCTAAGGAATGAATTAAGGAAATTCATTGAAGGTTAATAATAAAAGACTTTATGTGCTATAACTTATGTGTTATAACTTATGTGCTCGCGAGTAGTATCGAGTAGTAATTAAACTTAAAATTTTGGTGGCAGGATGTCTGATATAGGAGGATCCAGTCTGGCTAAGGAGGAGGAGCCCCGAGATGTTCATGTAGTCCGGGAGCAGCGAGTGCAGAGGGAGCCATCCCCATTGATCATAGTTGTAGGTCCTGAGTACGAGCCTGAGACTGCTCCTGAGGAGGATCCTAAGGAGATTGAAGAGGAGGAAGAAGACCCTGAGGAGATACCATTATCTTCCTTAGGTGTTCAGATGTATGAGCAAGTGTATGATCACAACATAGAGTTGCAGGATAGGGTGGAGGAGTTGGAGGCGCAGGTGGCAGATCGTCAGACCACCATAGAGCAGAAGAATAATGAGATTGAGGAGCTTGACATACGTCTAGAGGCCGTGGAGTGGAAGCTGGTTTAGGCAGAGAGCCAAAAAGAAGAGTTATCAGCTGAAGTGGAGAAACTGAAGAGTGAGCTAAGAGAAGAGTCTGCAAAACGTGCTAGAGCTGAGGACGGGTGGATGAAAGCTGCTGATCATGCAGACCATGTTGAGGACGAGATGTAGTCAAAGAAAGCCAAGATGGATGAGATGGAGCGTGTTTTCCACACAGCGATGGATAGGGCACATGATTGAGTTTTTCATTACCCAACTCAGTTCGAGGATTTACCGTGGTACGTGATGGATCGCAGGACAATGATTCGTATCATGAAGCAAGAGCGCGAAGAAGCCGTGCGACGAGGAATGTTGTTATAGGTCGCGAGTAGCAGTAATAATAAGTTGTTTTCTAAGAATGTTAATATGATGTAAATCTCAAATGAGATAAATAAAGGATTAATTATGATATGGTCTTGAAACTTTATGATTTCAGGGCAGATGATGTAAATAACTATGATGCTATCTATGTTATGTTTTGAAGCAGTAAATGAATAAAATATGGAAGTTTATCAAATGTGTTATGTGTTAAATGTTATTTATAAATGTTTAAGTTAGGACTTAAATGTTTAAGTAAATGAACAATAATCTAATGGCGTAAATTCTTAACAGTAAGATACCGCCAAGAAGAAGACCAACACGTCAACAGACTCCTAAGGGATCTACAAACAACAATGACGAAACCAACGCTAATCCAATGCAACAATTGGTAGATTTGTTAATGGGAGGATTTGCAAACCAACCCCAAGCTCTGGCCACGACTTTCAAAGACTTCAAGGCTGTTGGACCCCCAGAATTTCAAGGGTCTATGAATCCGATCGAAGCCCAAACATGGGTCATGGAGATGGAAAAAGTTTTTGACGTCGCTAGGGTCAGCGAGGACCAGAAGATTGCATTTACGACATTTATACTGAAATTAGAAGCTAGCTATTAGTGGCAAGCCAACAAAACTAGGGGTGGTCAAGGGGTAATTCTGTGGGATAGATTCAAGGAGATGTTTTTCGAAACATATTTTCCGGCGAGTGCACAGAATCAGATGGAGGTGCAATTTCTAGAGTTAAAACAAGGTACAATGATGGTGCCTGAATATGCTGCAAGATTTAACGAATTGGCGAGGTTTGTGCCATATCAAGTCAATACGGATGAGAGGAAGGCTAGAAGGTTTGAGCAGGGACTGAAGCTCTTGTTGTTTAGTCGGGTTTCGATGTTCCAATTGAATTCATTTGCGGTAGTGCTGGAGAAGGCGATTATCGCCGAAGGAGGTAGTGATGCTCTATCTAAGTACAATCAGGAGCAAAGGAAAAAGAAGAATGAAAATGAGAATAAGGCAAGTGGGTAGCAGTGGACAGAAGAGAAAGTGGAATGATAACGTTTCTGCGGGAAGTCAGCAGGGAAATCAAAAGAAGAAGGTGGAGGCGTGCAGCAATTGCGGGAAGAATCACGTGGGTATTTGCTTGAAGGGCAGGAGGGTATGCTTTAATTGTGGTCAAGAGGGTCACATTGCGCCAAATTGCCCCAGTCCGAAAAAGGGTACATGCTTTACTTGTGGATCGAAGGATCACCTTGCTTGTGATTGCCCTAAGAAAGCTACGGGAGGAGCAAATGGAGGAAAGGGAAATAGCAGCGGTGACAATTTGACTATCACTGGACCGACGCCGTCCAACCGACCTACCGTCTGAACATTTAACATGACGGTGCAGGATGCTGTGCAGTCAAAGGATGTGGTATCAGGTATCATTCCGGTCAATAATGTAAATGCTTACGTATTATTTAATTCGGGTGCTACGTGTTCCTTTATATCCGATGATTTTGCTAGAAAATTAGAGTTACCACAGGAAGAATTAGATTACCCTATGAATATAGAAATTGCGAATAGGGAAGTGATTCCTGTTAAGTTTGTACACAAGAACTGTCAGTTAGATATTAAGGGTCATGTGATGTCGGTAAACCTAATCCCAATTCGACTTGGGGAGTTTGATGTTATTCTAGGAATGGATTGATTGTTCAATCATGGGGCAACTATTGATTGCCAAAAGAACTATGTGAACCTTACGACTTCGTCAAAGGTAGTGTTTTATGGCAGCAAGTCGCCTAGACAAGCGAGTTGTCTGACGATGATGCAGGCCAGGAAGATGTTGAGGCAAGGATGTGTGGGATATCTAGCCTACTAATAAGTGGGTTTTATACCTACGAATCAGGTCTTGTTAAACTTAATTATTGCGGTCTATAAGTATTTTTAGTATTGTTTTATTTGTTTTTGTGTTTGTCTATTTTAGGATGGAGCTGAGGGGAAAAGCGTCAATTTGGTGGAGAAAGGATTAAAAATTGGGCATGATGGCAATTTTGTAATTTCATGGACTTGACCTAGCGCTTAGAGCGCTAGGTTTTGTACTAGGACCAGTGCTTTAGGCGCTTTAGCACGATTTTAGTTGCTGAGTTACGGTTGGATGGACTAAAAAGAGGCTAATGAAGAAGAGAATTAGGTTTTTTTTTATTAACTACGGAGAAGGAGATTCCAAGCAGAGAGTACTAGACTATCATTGAAACTTATCTAATTCTTTTGTTGGGGATTTCAATTATTGTGAGATACTATTGTTCGTTTGCTGGATTTTAATGTGGATTTGAACTTAATATTGGATTATAATCAACAATTGGGTTTGATCGTTCTATTCCTTTATCATTCAGTTGTTTGCGTATTATTCATGTGTAGCTTTGATCCCATAATGGATTTTGGTTCAGTCATGAGCTAATTTCCATTATGGGATTCTAATGGATTTTAATATGTAGTTTAGTTATAAGCTAGTTTGTTGGACTGTTTTACATATCATCAGAAATTTCTATCATGGTTGTTTTGCATGCATGAATGCTTGATCACCATTCGTTTGAAAGTGCTTGTATGGAATTGAAAAATAACATATGAGCATGGATTGTAATCATGATAGCGTGCGTATATGAGGCTGTTTTGGATAGCTTGATATTTCGTAAAATAGATAGAAATATATTGTTTCACCGTACGAGTTAACATAAGGACTTGTGCTTAAATTTAATATAATTGCAATTTCACATAGAAATATAGTGATTTTGGTTATAGTGATGATTGCATGGTGTTTATTGTTTATGGATGTCACGTAAGCAGGTCATAATGCATTGACAAATGGTTATGTCTACATCAGTGTTCTTGGCTATTTTTCTGCGATATGTGAACTTTCTTACATGATGGTAGTAACTAGATGTTCTATTAAATGAAGTTAGGATCCCATTAATTCTATTTTTGATATATTGCATTATTAATCGTATTTTTAGTTGTTATTTGATTTTAAATTAGTTTTTAAGCATAACCAAGTTTATTAGTTTAAGCATATAAAAATAGTGATACGGCTGGTGCATAGTAATTTGATTTAGCACTTTTTCTGTGGGACGGTACTCTACTTCCTCTTTATTACTTGTTGACACATGTATGCTTGCATGAGTTAGAGCTCTTTTGTTAAAGCTTAAAAAGGAGGCAACAAATTTTTGGCGCCGTTGCCGGGGAAAGGCGTATAGATTTTTATTATTATCATCAGTTTTAAGCTATATTGTTTGACTTACACAAATCTAATCATTTCTCATTTCTATTTTTGTTTTTATTTTGGTTTCAGGTACTTGTATAATTTTTATGCACACACGATCATCCAACTCAGAATTGATACCAGCACAGGATAATATTAACGAAAGAGGTTGGAAAGTAAGAGTGCGCAGAAATTTACAAGCACAGTTAGAGGGTATTATATCTAATATGGCTGAAGGACAAAGAGAAGAGCAAAGAGAGGAGCATAGTGCTTTGAGGGACTATTCTATGCCGAACATTAATGGATTGCAGTCTAGCATAGTCAGACCAGCAATAGCAGCTAATACTTTTGAAATAAAATCGGGAACCATTCAAATGGTGCAGAACTCGGTCCAGTTTGGGGGTGCTGCTACAGATGATCCTAATGAGCACCTATTGAGTTTTATTGAAATATGTGATACATTCAAATATAACGGGGTGTCGGAGGATGCTATCAAACTAAGACTGTTTTCGTTCTCTTTGAGGGATAAAGCGAGAAGTTGGCTTCATTCTTTGCCTTCAGGATCAATTACTACATGGGAGGACCTAGCACAGAAGTTCTTAGCAAAAAATTTTCCAATGGCTAAAACTGCAAAAATGAGGACAACAATCTCTCAGTTCGAGCAACAATAGGGTGAATCTTTATATGAGGCCTGGGAGAGATACAAAGAGATGCTAAGAAAGTGTATGCACCATGGTATGTTAGATTGGATGGTGATCAATACATTCTATAATGGATTGGGATGGCAATCGAGGCAGATGGTAGATGTAGCTGCAGGAGGAGCTTTAGGGGCAAAGAGTTATGAAGAAGCTTATAACCTTATCGAAACAATGGCAGCGAATGATTTTCAAAACCTACAGCCAAAATGCCACAGCCTAGAGTTGTAGGTTTGTTGGAAGTGGATGTTATTACTCAGTTGTCGGCACAGATGGCAGCCATGATGAAGAAAATAGATTCATTATCAGAAAGCAAAGCTAAGTCAGTTGCCTTCATATGTGAAATTTGTGCGGGATCACACTCGACAAATCAATGTGCTATCAGCTCGGAGTCGGTACAGTATGTGAACAATTATAGAAAAGACCAAGGACAATTTCAGAACATATACAACCGCAATCATCCAAACTTCAGTTGGTCAAATAATCAAGGAAATCAGCAGCATCACTTTCAACAGAATAATCAGTTTCAGTCTCAGCCAGCGCAGCAACAGTTTTCTGCAAGACCACCTTTTCCACCGGGATTTTCTCAACAACAACAAAATCAGACTCCATATGTACCTCAGTAAGAAACGAAATCAGAAATAGAGGAGATGATAATGAAGTACATGGCGAATACAGAGGTTATGATTAAAAGCCAGGCAGTGGCTATTAAAAATTTGGAAACTCAAATGGGGTAAATGGCGAGTATGCTTAACAACAGGCCCCAGGGTTCATTGCCAAGTAATACAGAGGAAAATCTACGAAGAGAAGGTAAAGAACAGTGTCAGGCTTTAACACTCAGGTCTGGAAAGCAATATGCAGGTAAGGTACCAGGCACAGCCGCGCCTGGTTTACAAGGGGATGACACGCGGTCGAACGATGCAGAAACTGGGGCTGAACAGAAATTAAATAATGATGAGCCTGAGTTGCAGCAAGTAGAGAAGGATAAAGCAGGTTCAGACAAGAAGCCCATGAGTACAGTACCACAAGTTCACCCTTCAGTTCTGTATCCGCAGCGATTGAATAAGCAGAGGGAAGATAAACAGTTCAGCAAGTTTTTGGAGGTTTTTAAAAAACTGCAGATCAACATACCTTTCGCTGAGGCATTGGAACAGATGCCAAGTTATGAAAAGTTCATGAAGGGTATATTGTCAAGGAAGAGAAGATTAGACGAGTTTGAGACAGTGGCCTTGACTGAGGAATGCAGTGCAGTGCTTCAGCGTAAACTACCTCCAAAGCTAAAAGATCCGGGCAGTTTCACAATTCCATGTACGATCGAAAAGATGAATTTCGATAAATATCTATGTGATCTTGGGGCAAGTATCAATCTGATGCCTTTGTCTGTTTTTAGTCAGTTGGGATTATCGGCCTCAAGGCCAACAAATATTTCCTTGCAGCTAGCTGACAGATCCATCACGTATCCACGTGGGATAGTAGAGGACGTACTGGTGAAAGTGGAAAAATTTATTTTTCTGGCAGACTTCATCATTTTGGATTATGAGGAAGATAAAAGTATACCAATCATACTGGGGAGACCATTCCTAGCCACAGGGAGGACTCTGATAGACGTGCAAAAAGGGGAACTTATAATGCGTGTTCATGATCAGGAGGTGACGTTTAGTGTCTTCAAGGCAATGAAGTTCCCAACAGATGAAGAAGAATGTTTCAGAGTTGACTTGGTGGATCGTATAGTAAATGATGAAGTTGAGAGTTTGGTGAGTTATGAACCATTGAAGAGTGTAATTGCTAAAAATTCAGAATTGGAGGATGAAGAATGCGCCAACCTTATGCAATATCTAGATACCACTCCCAAATTCGGAAAATTCAGAACACCTGTCGAGCCACTGACGAAAGCTGGAGAGACATCGGTAAAATTAAAACCATCTCTTGAGACACCTCCCGAACTTGAACTAAAACCACTTCCAGATCATCTCCGGTACGCATTTTTCAATAAGGATTCAAAGCTACCTGTGATTATTTCTTCTGCACTAACATCTTTTTAGGAAGAAAAACTGCTACGAGTACTTAAAGAGTTCAAATCAGCTATTGGATGGACCATAGCAGATATCAAAGGGATAAGCCCTTCTTTTTGCATGCATAAGATCCTGCTGGAAAATGATAGCAAGTCATCGGTTGAGCAGCAAAGAAGGCTTAATCCGATAATGAAAGAAGTGGCCAAGAAAGAGGTACTGAAATGGCTGGATGCTGGTGTAATCTATCCGATTTCAGACAGTTCATGGGTGAGCCCCGTGCAGTGCGTACCAAAGAAGGGTGGTATGACCGTCGTCACTAATGAGAATAACGAGCTAATCCCAACGCGAACAGTAACCGGGCGGAGAATCTGTATGGACTACCGCAAGCTTAACAAAGCTACAAGGAAGGTTCATTTTTCACTATCGTTTATCGATCAGATGCTGGATAGACTGCCAAGTCATGAGTTTTATTGCCTTCTGGATGGTTATTTAGGCTACAATCAGATTATGATAGCTCCAGAAGACCAAGAAAAGACTACTTTTACATGTCCATAAGGCACTTTTGCTTTCAGAAGGATATCTTTCGGGTTGTGCAATGCTCTAGCCACCTTTCAGAGATGTATGACGGCTATTTTTTTAGACATGGTAGAACAGAATGTGGAGGTATTCATGGACGATTTCTCTGTATTTGGGGATTCTTTCGACTTATGCCTTGAGAATTTGGTGATGGTCTTGAAAAGATGTGTTGAAACAAATATAGTACTGAATTAGGAAAAGTGTTATTTTATGGTACAAGAAGGAATTATATTGGGACACAAAGTTTCGAAGAAGGGAATTGAGGTGGACAGGGCTAAGCTGGAAACTATTGAGGACTTACCTCCACCCTCTTCAATAAAAGGTGTCCGCAGTTTTCTTGGACATTCAGGCTTCTACCGCAGATTCATCAAGGACTTCTCCAAGATAACTAAACCACTATGCAGTTTATTGGACAAGGATGCACAGTTTAACTTCGATGAGGCTTGCGTGTGGGCATTTGAGCACTTAAAGGGTAAATTAACTTCAGCACCAGTTATTACTGCACCAGATTGGGATTTTTCGTTTGAGATGATGTGTGATGCAAGTGATTACGCCGTAGGGGCTGTTTTGGGGTAGAGGAAGAAAAAGATGTTTCATGTGATATATTATGCCAACAAAACCCTTACAGATGCACAGTTAAACTACACCACCATAGAGAAAGAGTTATTGGCAGTGGTGTATGCCTTTGATAAATTTTGATCATATCTGATTGGCACAAAGGTGATAGTGTACACGGATTACGCGGCAATTCGACATTTAGTGGCAAAGAAGGATGCAAAGCCCAGGTTGATCAGGTGGATATTATTGTTGCAGGAATTTGATTTAGAGATCAAGGACAGGAAGGGGACTGAAAACCAAGTGGCAGACCACTTATCTCGACTAGAGAATTCGGAAAGGGAGATAGACTACAAAGTTGTAATCAATGAATCCTTTCCAGATGAGCAGTTGTTTGTGGTGGAAGGAGAAGTGCCATGGTTTGCAGACTACACGAACTATTTGGTAAGTAAGATGGTACCTTCTGACTTGGTGGGTCATCAAAAGAAAAAATTTCTGCATGATGTCAAATGGTATATATGGGATGAGCCTTATTTGTTTAAAGAATGTGCTGATCAAATGATAAGAAGGTGTATCCCGTATAGCGAGACCGAGGGGATTCTACAGGATTGTCATTCTTCTGTGTATGGGGGTCACTATGATGGAGAGCGAACAATAGCTAGAGTACTACAAGCGGGATTTTACTAGCCGATAATTTTTAAGGATGCATACAGTTTCGTCCAGTGGTGTGATAGATGTCAGAGAGTAGGGAAAATCTCGAAGAGGAATGAAATGCCATTGAATACAATCCTCGAAGTAGAAATTTTTGACGTATGGGGAATTGATTTCATGGGTCCTTTAGTGTCTTCGTGTGGTAATCTTTACATCTTGTTAGCAGTAGATTATGTGTCGAAATGGGTAGAAGTGGCAGCGCTCCCGACAAATGATGCCAAGGTAGTCCTCAAGTTTTTACACAGAAGTATCTTCACTAGATTTGGGACTCCAAGGGCCATTATTAGTGATGAAGGTAGTTATTTCTGCAACAGGCAGTTTATAGCTTTGTTAGCTAAGTATGGGGTGAATCATCGTATTGCTACAGCTTATCACCCACAAACGAATGGCCAAGCTGAAGTGTCAAATCGAGAAGTCAAAAGAATCCTTGAAAAAATTGTGAATCCTACGAGGAAAGATTGGTCTTTAAAGCTGGATGATGTTGTGTGGGCATATAGGACTGCTTACAAAACTCCATTGGGCATGTCACCTTTTCAGCTCGTTTATGGAAAAGCTTGTCATCTTCCTATGGAGCTAGAGCATAAGGCATATTGGGTAATTCGGAAGTTAAACTTTGATTCGACAGCTGTAGGGAAGAAACGCCTACTCCAAATCAATGAGTTGGATGAATTCCGATTACAAGCATATGAAAATTCGAAGTTGTACAAGGAGAAGGTGAAGAAATGGCATGATCGCAAGATCATAGAGAGAACATTTGAACCAGGACAAAGGGTTTTACTTTTTAACTCCAGACTTAAACTTTTTCCTGGGAAGCTAAAATCAAGATGGTCAGGACAATTTACAGTGAAGACGGTTTTTCCGCATGGTGCAATTGAACTATATGATAAATTTCCGGACAAGCCCTTTAAGGTGAATGGACAGCGTTTGAAGCATTACTTTGGGGGTGAAGTGGACAGACAAAAAGTCACCTCAATTCTTTCTTCGACATGAGATTCAGAGACAATCAAGCTAATTAACTATAACTTAGCGCTATCTGGGAGGCAACCCAGAGTTTTAATGCTTTGTTTTATGTTTAGTCAATTACTTTGTTAACCTCCTTGTCATCTTTATCTAGTTTTTGTTCTAATATATATATATATAAATTTCTTCAACTAATTTTGGTTTATGGGTTGATTTGTTTGCAAGTATTAGCGTTAAGTGTTTGAAAAATTGGCTAAGGCAAGTTCCAGCGCTTTAGGCGCTCCATCGTATACAAGTCAAGCGCCTTAGGCGCTACAACATTGCCCAGCCACTGCAACGCAGTGCTTTAGGCGCTCCTCATTGTGCAAGTCTAGTGCCTTAGGCGCTACACCATTTGGGCAGCTTCTACAATCCAGCGCCTACAACGCTCAAGTCTACACAAGTTCAGCGCCTTAGGTGCTACACTAAACGACCAGCTACTGCCACCAAGCACCTAAAACGCTCAGCCCTTAATAAAACCAAGTGCCTAGAGCGCTGCACCTGCAATTTTTTTAAAACAAAAAAAATAATAAAAATAAAATAAAAAACCCTAGTCAGACCACACAAACCAAATACAATCTCTTTCTTTTCCCCAAATCGACAGCCACTTTTCTCCTTCTCCCCAAATTGCCGCATCTACCCTACTCTTTCTTCTTTCTGACTGCCGCATCTCCCCTACTCTTTCTTCTTTCTGACCGCCGCATCTCCGTTACTCCTTCCACAGTCAAGCCGCCGTTCCCTTACTCAATCCCTATTCCAGCCGCTTGAAATTTTTTGTTTTTCCCCCAAAATCAATCCTAATCCCATCTCCAACCAAATAGCGGCAAGCTCCATAGTCCACCACGAGTCTCTCCCCCTAGCCACAACGGAGGAAGCTTTACTTCCACTTGGGTATGGCCATTTGATTCAAGCTCTATCTATCTACTGGTAAGTATAATTGTGAGTCATTAAAAATTTGGGAAGTATTTATTACGAATTGAACTGATAATATTTAGAGAAATTGCTTTGTTGTGCTTGTGGACCCAATTGACTTTGTGTTGGTTCAATTAGAGTTGGATTCGTATTTATCTTGTTATATTACACTTGGGGATTGTTGGTGACTATATTGAGACACGATGTTGATACTTTAAGTTTGGGGGAAGTATTCACAAGGGGTTTTTGAAGTGTCGCATATCAAGTGTTTGATAAATTGCCCCAAAGAAGTTTTGTAGTTGTTTTGGGTCCTGTCCTTTCTTAGTTAAGCGTAGTAGATTTCAAGCTCAGTTTTTATGGCGCCTAAATGACATAGAGGGGAAAGTTCAGGAACATCTGGTGGTAAGTATGACAAAAAGAAATTTGTGAGCCCTCAAGCATTCTATAGATATAAAAATTGGTCATTAGGAAAGTCCTTAATTCCTGAGCGAGGCTTGCTGCCGGATGCGTGGGCAGATGGGGAATTAGCTCACATGATACGCAGACGTAATTGGATAGCATTTACAGCACAACCTGAGCTAACAGTGATCAATATTGTATGGTAATTTTATGCAAATGCTAAAGAAGCCAATGGAAACTCGGTGGTGGTTCGTGGTCAGGCATTTAATGTGGGGCGAAAGGCTATCAATGCGTAATACGGTTTGCAAAAGATCCATGGTGATAGGTATACAAAATATATGTAGCAGGATTTGGATTACACTAAGATAATTGCAGCCCTTTGTGAGCCAGGAACTGAATGGAAACTGACAGACCAGCAGGAAGCAGTACACTTCCCTTCATCTAAACTGAGCAGGTATGGAAAAGCTTGGCATGCATTCATTTGTGCTAAGTTGATGTCGTGCCGACATATGAGTGATGTGATTAATCAGCGGACCGCTCTACTGTTTTACATAGCCAAAGGAAGAACGGTAGATGTTGGGGAAGTAATACATGAGTCCATTGTGCGCGGGCTTGAGGGTAGCACTACAGGTGGGTTGCCTCATCCATCGTTGATTACAGAGTTATGCCGTCAGGCTGGGGTACAGTGGGATAAGGATGAACTAATGCAGGCCCCATTATCCCCGATTGATCATTCTGTGATGGTGCGGTACAAGGTATGGGCTGGGGGCGAATCACACCCAAGGGGCTTGGGTTTTATTATTCCACCACAGCAGCCGCATGATCAGCCTGTTGAACAACCTATTTATGCTGAGGATCCAGTTCTGACCCCCAATTTAGTTAAGACTATCCGTCAAGACGTAAGGCGTCACACTAGACGGATTGACTTAGTGGCCGCACAGATACAGAGGGGATTTGATCGCATGACTCGTCAGCAGAGTAGTCTTGCTCAACGCCAAGCAGAAATTTATGCATACAACATCAACTGTTCTACAACTTTGGCAGAGATGTTTGGCCGGATGAATCCCTCAGCGGGGCCATATCAATTTCCACCTCCTCCTCCTCTCTCTACTTTTCCACCTCTAGACTTACATCCTGATAATGATAGTGATGATGACGACGACGATGTTGAAGATGCCGAGTAACACTTTAGTCAGGGAAGTCCTCTATTTTTAATCCTCTATTCTTTTCCAATGAGGACATTGTTTAAATAAGTTTGGGGGTGGTAATTATTTTTGTGCATATAGTTGGCATCAACATTATTTTTGTGCATATACTTTGTTTAGTATCGTTGTGGTTAATTATGCTAATTAGGCATGGTGTTCTTTAGTGTTCATATGCATGATAGTGTTAATTCGTGAATGCTTGTAGGATGTGTTAAGCATGTAGTTGCATGAATCAATTAGGAATGACATGGTTATCTCAGTTTGGCCAATGATAAGAACTTGAATAGGATTGAAAGCTATTGTAGAGTACTGATTTAAACGGTGAGGTCAGTTATGCTTGTCTGAAATTTATGTTCATAAGGGAAGCACATGGTTGACTACTTGATCAATTTAACTTAAATCCTTTTATAATCTGCTTTTGGTGAGAACTTCATAACAATAAATAATAAAACCAGTAAACCATCTATGAAGTTCATAGTAAGCAAGAAAATAAGTTTGGGGGGAGTTCTGTTTTATCAAAAAAAAATGTATATGTATCTAACTTGACTAGTTTGGTTTCGTGGCCTTTGCTACTTGGGTTATTAGATCCGTAGGGGTGTCTTAACACCTAGTGCCCTAAAACCAACTGGCTTGGGATGCACTGATTGAAAGCTCGATACAAGGGTTACATGGATATTTGAGGCCTGTTGTTGAGTGCTATGTTGTTCTGGTTAACTGAGTCGTAGGCATTGCAGTTAGGTTGCATTTTGCATTATTGCATTGCTTGGGGACAAGCAATTGGTTAAGTTTGGGGGTATTTGATGGGTGGATTTTATACCTACAAATCAGGTCTTGTTAAACTTAATTATTGCGGTCTATAAGTATTTTTAGTATTGTTTTATTTATTTTCGTGTTTGTCTATTGTAGGATGGAGCTGGAGGGGCAAAAGCGTTAATTTGGTGGAGAAAGGATTAAAAATTGGGCATGATGGCAATTTTATAATTTCATGGACTTGACCTAGCGCCTAGAGCACTAGGTTTTGTACTAGGACCAGCGCTTTAGGCGCTCTAGCACGATTTTAGTTGCTGAGTTGCGGCTGGATGGACTAAAAAGAGGCTAATGAAGAAGAGAATTAGGTTTTTTTTTTATTAACTACAGAGAAGGAGATTCCAAGCAGAGAGTACTAGACGATCATTGAAACTTATCTAATTCTTTTGTTGGGATTTCAATTATTGTCAGATACTATTGTTCGTTTGCTGGATTTTAATGTGGATTTGAACTTAATATTGGATTATAATCAACAATTGGGTTTGATCGTTCTATTCCTTTATCATTCAATTGTTTTCGTATTATTCATGTGTAGCTTTGATCCCATAATGGATTTTGGTTCAGTCGTGAGCTAATTTCCATTATGGGATTCTAATGGATTTTAATATGTAGTTTAGTTATAAGCTAGTTTGTTGGACTGTTTTACATATCATGAGAAATTTCTATCATGGTTGTTTTGCATGCATGAATGCTTGATCACCATTCGTTTGAAAGTGCTTGTATGGAATTGAAAAATAACATATGAGCATGGATTGTAATCCTGATAGCGTGCGTATATGAGGCTGTTTTGGATAGCTTGATATTTCGTAAAACATATAGAAATATATTGTTTCACCGTACGAGTTAACATAAGGACTTGTGCTTAAATTTAATATAATTGCAATTTCATATAGAAATATAGTGATTTTGGTTATAGTGATGATTGCATGGTGTTTATTGTTTATGGATGTCACGTAAGCAGGTCATAATGCATTGACAAATGGTTATGTCACATCAGTGTTCTTGGCTATTTTTCTGCGATATATGAACTTTCTTGCATGATGGTAGTAACTAGATGTTTTAAATGAAGTTAGGATCCCATTAATTCTATTTTTGATATATTGCATTGTTAATCGTATTTTTAGTTGTTATTTGATTTTAAATTAATTTTTAAGCATAACAAAGTTTATTAGTTTAAGCATATAAAAATAGTGATAGAGCTGATGCATAGTAATTTGATTTAGCACTTTCTCTGTGGGACGATACTCTACTTCCTCTATAGTACTTGTTGACACATATATGCTTGTATGAGTTAGAGCTCTTTTGTTAAAGCATAAAAAAGAGGTAACACCTACATAGTTGATACACGAAAGGTGGGTGCAAAGTTGGAGGAGATACCGGAAGTTAGGGATTTTGCGAACGTGTTCCCTGATGATTTGCCAGGACTACCACCCGATAGGGAAATTAAATTTGTGATTGATCTAGCACCGGGAATAACCCCTATATCAAAAGCCCCATATCGAATGGCTCCGGTAGAGTTGAAGGAGTTGATGGTGCAACTGCAGGAGCTGCTAG
This sequence comes from Aralia elata, assembly GCA_034770075.1. Classification (NCBI taxonomy): domain Eukaryota; kingdom Viridiplantae; phylum Streptophyta; class Magnoliopsida; order Apiales; family Araliaceae; genus Aralia; species Aralia elata. The sequence continues at coordinate 34,582,207 of CM068387.1, read as the reverse complement.
ATAAGAAGTATATTCAACCGAGCGTTTCGTCGTGGGGAGCACCGGTATTATTTGTAAAGAAGAAAGACGGATCAATGCGTCTTTGCATTGATTATAGAGAGTTAAACAAGGTCACGATTAAAAATAAGTATCCGTTGCCAAGGATCGATAACCTGTTTGACCAGCTGAAGGGAGCGAGATGTTTTTCAAAGATAGATCTACGAAGTGGGTACCATCAGTTGAAAGTGAAAAAGGAAGACATACCAAAGACAGCATTCCGAACTAGATATGGCCACTATGAGTTTTTAGTTATGTCATTTGGTCTAACAAACGCACCTGCAACGTTTATGGATTTAATGAATAGAGTGTTCAAACCATTTTTGGATAAATTCGTAGTGGTATTCATAGATGATATTCTGGTATATTCCAAAACTCAGGAAAGAGCATGTGGAGCACTTGAAGATGACTTTGGAAGCGTTAAGGAGGGAGAAATTGTATGCGAAATTCTCTAAATGTGAATTTTGGTTGGAACGTGTCCAATTCCTTGGGCATGTTATTGATAGAGACGGGATTTCGGTGGATCCGGCAAAAGTAGAAGCTGTGATGAACTGGGATCAGTCGAAAACACCGTCCGAAGTAAGGAGTTTCTTGGGATTGGCAGGTTATTATAGGCGTTTTATTCAAGATTTCTCTAGGATCGCCTCTCCGTTGACGAATTTGACAAGGAAGTGAGTGAAGTTCGTTTGGACGGAGAAATGCAAAGAAAGTTTTCAGGAGTTGAAGAGACGCTTGATTTCAGCACGTGTTGTCTTTACTAGATAATACAGGGAATTTTGTGGTTTACAGTGACGCATCGCACAAGGGGCTAGGTTGCGTTCTTATGCAGAATGGTAAGGTTATCGTGTATGCTTCGTGCCAATTAAAAGATTATGAGAAAGGGTATCAGACCCATAATCTAGAGCTAGCAGCCGTGGTGTTTGCTTTAAAAATTTGGAGGCACTATCTCTATGGGGAGAAGTGTGAGATATACACGGACCATAAAAGTCTCAAGTATATTTTCACATAGAAGGATTTAAATATGCGTCAGAGACGATGGATAGAATTGATCAAAGATTACGATTGTCAAATTCTATACCATCCGGGGAAAGCTAATGTGGTTGCCAACGCTTGAGTAAGAAGGGTAGGGAGAAGTGAAATGTCTGGCAGAGCCAGATGAAAAACTATTCCAGATGGAAACCCAACCAACCTTGGTAACTAAGGTAAAGGAAGCGCAACTCCAGGATAAGGAGTGTGATAAGATACGAAGAAGGGTGCTTGAGGGTGAAGAGCTTAAATTCAAAATCGATACTGAAGGGATACTGAGATTTGAAGGTAGAATCTGGGTTCCGTTAATGCAAGAAATCAGAGAAGAGATTTTGAACGAAGCTCATAGTTCAAGATTTTCAGTTCACCCGGGAAGTACAAAAATGTACCAGGATCTTCGACAACATTTCTGTTGGCCAAATATGAAAAGAGAAGTTGCTGAGTGTGTTGCGAAGTGCTTAACTTGTCAGAAAGTCAAAGCAGAATATCAGAGACCAAGTGGTTTGTTACAGCCCTTGGAGATACCAGAATGGAAGTGGGAGCATATCACGATAGATTTTGTGGTAGGCCTTCCAACTACTTAGAAGGGTTACGACGCAATATGGGTTATCGTAGACAGACTGACGAAATCAGCGCATTTTTTGTCAATAAAAATCAGATTCGCCCTAGATCAGTTGGCGAAATTATACGTCAAGGAAATTATCTCGAGGCACGGTGTTCCAGTTTTAATTGTGTCAGACAAAGATCCACGTTTCACGTCAAAGTTTTGGAGGAGTCTGCAAGCTTGTATGGGGACACAGTTGAGAATGAGTACAACGTATCATCCCCAAACTGATGGTCAAAGTGAAAGAACAATACAAATGTTGGGGGATATGATACGCGCATGCGTCATAGACTTCAAAGGAAACTGGGATGACCATTTACCACTGGTCGAGTTTACCTATAATAATAGCTATCACGCAAGCATTGGAATGCCGCCTTATGAAGCGTTGTATGGAAGAAAGTGTAGAACTCCGTTATGTTGGGATGAGGTTGGTGAACGTCAGTTATTGGGACTTGAACTAGTACAGCAAACTGATGAGATCGTCAAGGTGATAAGAGCCAGATTGTTAGCTGCCCAAGACAGACAGAAGAAATACGTAGATAAGCACCGGCAGAATAGAGAATTAGACGTCGGTAGTTTTGTGTTTCTCAAAGTCTCTCCTTGGAAGGGGAAAATCAGATTAGGTAAAAAGGGTAAGCTGAGTCCGCGATTTATTGGACCCTTTGAGGTGTTGAAAAGAGTAGGAAAGGTGGCTTATGAAGTAGCTTTACCTCCCGAGTTAGCCCACATTCACAATGTCTTTCATATATTGGTGCTACGACCGTACAAGCCTGATTATAAACATGTTATAGAATATGAACCAATACAATTTGAAAAAGATTTGTCCTATGAAGAGATTCATGTGCAGATAATTGACAGGAAAGAACAGGTTCTCAGACATAAAGTGATACCTTATGTTAAGGTAATCTGGAGGAACCATAAAGCTGAAGAAACTACGTGGGAACTCGAAGAGAAAATGATGCAAAACTATCCCCAATTATTTGTTTAATCCATGTATCGCGATTCTGGGGACAGAATCCTTGTAAGGAGGGGAGAATGTAACGGTCGTATTAATTGCGTTGTGATATTGGGGACAGAATCCTTTTAAGGAGGGAAGGAATAGCTTGTTGTAACGAATGTAATTTTTGTGAATAAATAAAATATTTATTGAGTTAAATAAATATTTTGTTAATTTATTTATTGAGTAAAATAAATAAATGATAAGTTATTGTGGGATAATATATTTTAAGTGTAATTATGTTAATTGTTATTTGAAGGTAATTTGATGTGTCTACTCTAATTTAATTTAATAATTAAATTAGATGGTAGAATAAATTAGATGATAAAATAATTTATTTGAATAAAGGTTATAATTAAATTAGTAAGGTTTAATTGGATTTATTTAATAATAGATTTAATTAAATTAAAAGTGTGACAAGTGTGACAATTAAACTATATAGTATAATGAGTTATTAAAATAAATGGAAAAAGGATTAATTTTAATTAAACCAAACAAGGCCTTGTGACCCTTGGTTGGTAAAAATGGATTATATTGCTTGGTTCAACTAAACAAGGCCTTGTGGCCTATGAAATCCCATTTTTCTTATTTTGAGTTTGTCAATCGTGGCCTAACTCTTGGTTTCTTGCAACTGACCAGTTAAGAATCAATTTACGTTAAAAAAAAACTTAAAACTTACCTGTTGTGGAAGAAGAGCAGAGCTTTGAGTTCAGTTAGAGAAGTGGAGAGAAATTGAGAGAAAACAAGAATCCAAGAAATCAAAGAAGAAGATAATCAAAAACTTGCAAATATCTAGCTAATCAAAGGTATTACTCTTAATTCTTGTTATATATATTTCAAAGTTCTTTACTGTAAATATTTTGGTTGAATGATTTGATGAGGTATTGGTAATATATGTTTATAAGCATGCTTAATCCGTTATTTGGTGTTTATATGTGATTTTGGGAGTTATCAATCCATGAAAGCATGCTTTAAAATTGAGTTTTTGGTTTTACAGAGTTTTGTTTCATGTATGGCTTATATGTATGAAAATTGATGTTCAATTTGAATATTAATCTGTAAATTGATTGTTGATTGTGTTAATATGATAAGAAACGAGAATAATGTAACTTAAACGGATCAAAATGGTTTAGAAACAAGTTTACAGTGTTTGATTTCACTAAGTGTGTCAAAGTATAGAAAAAGAGCTTGAACAGTGAATTTTTGGGTTTTTAATTGGTTCATTATGTGTTTATAATAGTTAGAATTGTTAGAAACATGATTGGTAGTTGCTTTACATCATGTTTGACGTTTGGGTATGTTTATTTTATGAATCGGATGATAGAATTTGGAAATTTTAGTCTGAAATTGAACTGGTTCGCGAACTATAGAAGGTGACAGTCGATTCTACCGCCCCGGCGGTAGAAATGAACTAGTGTAGTCGCCCCAGTGGTCTCGTCGCCCAGGCGGCATAATTAAACTAGATTCCTCGCCCCGGCGACGGTTTTGTAAAAAAATCCACCGCCCCGGCGGTGGAACAGTAACTGAAAATTTTCTATTTATTTTGTGATATTGCTATGTTGTTATGTACATGTTTAAAACTTAGATTAAAGATATTAATTGACTAATGAGATACCACGTTGGTTGTTAAGCAAGTACTTGTTGAATATCGAATGACAATTGAGATGTTACAATAAAATTGGATAAAATAAATCCTAAAGTGCTTATAATTTTGTAACTAATTATTGTTACCGTTTTATAATCAAAATGTATAGGTTGATTAAGGAACGCGAATTATTTAAATCTGTAATCTACGCACGAGGCAAGTTTTTCCTCCCTTAATCTTATTATTTCATTTAAAGCAAGTTTACTTTTATAGAGTAAGTTTATTAACCTTAGCTTATTATTATTCAAGCAAGGTTGTTATCATATCAACTGCTTATGTTTTATTTCAGTCATTTGATATTCGATCATTGATCGTTATTCAAATTTTGAACATAAATCCTATTGTACAATTTTTATTGTTGATCAAATGCTTTAGTGACTAGCAAACCTTTATTGATTCAGCTAGTCCATAGTTGATGAGCCTTTCAAAGACTTAGAATACCTTGAAGTTTTTCCAAACCAAGTTTCTTTTGGTACGGATTCTGACGCTAAACTGAGATGAACAACCCTAATATAGGGGATTAATTACGCAACAGTGTTTAAATGTTTGTGCATAATACATTGTACAAAGGGCTGATCCCCCGGAGTACGAGATGGATAGTCCATAGTCTACATGACTGTTAAAGGTTACGGTAGAAATACTTGTTAACCAAGGACATAGTTCGAGGTCTTATGACCCTCAGATACACTTTTAATCTTGAATCTATATTCAGTTCTTAAGCTAAGCTACCTATTGATCTTTCAGATCTTTGATTTGTTGTTGATTGATTTCATAAAGACTATTACTCCTCAGTTAAGTTCTATTCCGTTAATCATATAATTGTTGTCGACGCCGGGTTTTCTTCTCTAATTGCGATATTGTCCTTTTCCAATTTTAGCCTTTGTTATTAGATGATGTTTGGAAAAGGTCGGCATTGGTGTCGACGGGGTTTTAAAAGATCGTTTTTTATGATGAGCTAATTAACCAGAGTCGCCAGTTGGTATATTTTGAAATGGATGTACCAACTCATCCGAGTTTCATTTTTTTAAAAATCGCTGGCTCATATGTGACTCCGAATTAATTGGTCTGCGAACCGAGATTCATAGAGTTCAGGGGCTTGCTTAAGTGAGGGGAAGGTGTTAGGAACCCCTCGACTTCCGTGAAACACGGTTACCGCAATCTTGATACTTTCCTATCCTTTGATTCATAAAATGTGTGTACGTGCGTGTGTGTGTGTGTGGTTATGTGAATGTTGTGGTGAGTTCTTTTATGAGAGATGAAACATTTGACATTTTGTTGAGAAATCGTGTTTTGTTTTTGGAATGTTTTAGAACGTCGTTTCCGTTAGTACGAGAGAGCGCCTTCATTCATGAGAAAAGATTTGATTTTTCTTGTCAAAATTATAAATCTTTATTAGGCGTTGTTTTGATAAAACGTGAATTCTCTTAAACCTTAATCGAAATAGGAATCGAGATTTATACGTTGCCTTCATAAATGATGGGCAATTTCTAGGATCTCTTTCGCCCTATGTATCAAGGTTTAATAAAACGTTTCGTTCATTCATAAAGCCGCTTTTGGGGATGTTTGAAAATGATTTCCTTTGGCCTTCTCGTTTAATAGAAATCGACATTTATTAACACTTCCAATCTTTAGCCTCGTGATTCTAGTAACCCAACTTGTTTGATTTTAATAAAAAAACCTTCATCGTTTAATCTTTGAAATCATTTTTTTGTGTCACAAAATCTAATCAAGCATAAACACGCGTCGGGGCTATTCATGGGCATGTAAGCCATCAAAATATCCCCGAACGCCAACAATCACATATTCCACTAATACAGGGCCTTAAACCCGATTCTCGCCTTAGCGTCTTTTTAAGGCCCGACGGTTACATGTTACAAAACGAGCATCTTGAATCTATCACATACATCAAAACGTCCATCATCGGATTTGGACCACGGGGTCGCATTCCTAGGTTCACACGAGATTGATACATGCCCACAAAATGAATACTACATAACTAACCAACCCGGATTTATCTAATACACCATGATATCCGGAAATGACAATCTAAATAAATTACACCCAATGAATCACCATAAACAAGCTAGAAATTTCATCAATTGGATATCCTCGGGTTATTAGGAAGAATTTTGTTCCGATGGAACCTTCACTAATAATCCCTAATCCATGATTGTTCAACAATATACATGAAAACTACATCTAATCTAACCAAATAATGTGATATAAATTGCTATAACAAAAGGAATTTTTACCTTGCAAAATGATCTCAAATGGAGGTAAACTTGTGTACTTGAATAGGATAAGAAATATATTTGATACAATCAAAATCAAAGGAGTAGAATTCCTCTCTTTTTTCTCTCTTTTCTTCCTATTTTGTTGCAAAATATAGTTATTTTCTCTCAATTTCCGTGCTTGGCTGCTGTGCTGAATTCTTCTTCCTCCCAAAAATTGCTGAACTCCCTGTATGTTGCACGAAGCTAAGCTGAAATAGGCTGGCTGGCCGCCTGCCTTCCACTCACCTGATTTTGAGTTCCGTGTTTCGAGTTCCGTGTTTTCAAAATGCGCACTATTTGGCCGCAGATCAATCCGCGGCTGGACGGTTTAACTTTCTCGATTTTTGTGCCACGCCTCGATTTTCGTGCCGTAGCGTCGGTTTTCGCTGACAGGCTCGTATTTTGCAGTCCGAAAATTTCCAGGAGACGTGCCACCTCATTCGGGAATGCCTGCTTCAGACGGCCTTATTGTCACGTCAGCCTTGGTCGCCAATCATTGCGATGGGGTTGGACGAGCGCACTTGTGCCCATTCCCTCGCTCCCGTAAGCCGGTTCAATTGACGATTTTGCCCTCCTGTCATGGTTAGTACAGGGAACGCAAAAATTGGGTGTCTACAATTGTTATTGTTATCATACTTGTGGGAAATTGTTTGCTCACACTTGTATAAAACATTGCAGCTAAACCTGAAAAGTCGGATGAGCCTTCCACTAGCAAGGGCAAGGGCAAGATGAGCAACTGAAGATGTTTAGTCTATTTGTTTCAGTTCTTTGTAATAAGACTTGTTTAATTTTTATGTTTAAATTCCTCAACGATGTAATAAAGGTAGATGACCTGGGATTTGTTTATTTAAGAGATTTTAAGTTGTAATCCCTATAGTGGGAAGATATTTCATTCAGCTTAATTTAATTGTCCTTTATTATGGGTAGTTAGTTATGAATGAATGATATAGTGAACACAAATTCTGAGGAAATTGAAGTACATGGATTTGGGGGTGTCACACTTGTGTGCAAGACACGAAAACTATCGGATTGTTATAACAGGTGTCCCGCCAATGTTGAAGATAATTCTTCAATTGAGTTACCTTATGGGCTAAGCACCCATTTTAGCTGTGGTTGCTGATGTTTTTGGCTAGGTCAATCTGTATATGGGTCAATTCTAATTGGCCTACTAAATAACATCTATAATGGACCCTTATATGGCTGACCATAATTAAACCGAATTGGGCCTCTTTTTTATTTTATTACTTATTAGCCAAAACTACAAGTCCCCAATAATAACTTGAACTGGGCTTGCTTAATAAATCAAATGGACTAGTTCATTATAAATAATTAATTTAAATATTTGGACTCCTCCATGGATGTAATAATGTAGTTACATAATTTTTATACCTAATATATGATTAGGTTATATATAACAATTAATTATTTGCATATCTACAATATATATATATATATATATATATATAATCACATATTTTTACTTCACAAGTCACAAAGTATTCAATACATTAATTAATAATTAATATATACATTTACAATGTGATCTCAATATTCTAGGTTATTACAGTATCTAATCATAAGTAGCAATTAGTAATACTGATTGTGGTCAAACTTTTATGTATTCCTAAGATTATCAGAAGACAGGTTAAATAATCTGAGCTTGTGTGATTGTTGCTTGGAATAATCTAATTCCCTAATTCTTAATGCTGCTATTATATTAAATCTAGAGAGCTTGTTCTAGGTTATATAGTGCTTAGAATCTTATCAAGAGCTTGTTTCATTAAGTGATAATCTAAAGGGAATTTCAGATGACAGAGCTTATTGTTATCTAGGACTATTAATTTCATTGAAGGATAAATAATGTTACACTTGATTATTCTATTACTGTAAAAAGGCGATACTGAACTGAAGAACTGAAGTCTTTAATTCATTGGTTATTCTTATTAATTATTTTCTGTTATGTTAGTTAGTTAATCAAACTCAAAGCCCCCCATTTTACTCACTGTTAGGAAATATTAGAATAAATATAAAACAACATCACTCTTTGTTGGATCGACCCTTACTTGTCACTATACTGAATTCTTATCCGTAGAGTAAAAGTGAGATTTTAATTTTGGAGTGTTAACGACAACTTCTAATTCATAAGTGGTTGCATTGAAAGTAGTATGCACACAAGCCAATCATATTTGATATGATGTAGCATATACTTTGTAATCTTATTCGGTTATTAAAGGCATTTTATATTATCTACATAGTGCTGTTATATTAAATGTGATAAACCCATAGTTTTGAGCAATGCTTTTAGAATCATGATGGTGATCATGCTAATGAGATCTAAATTCTAGATAGCTCACAAACTAAAATTGTTCCTAATCGTTGGATTACTAAAAATGGGGTTAGTGAATCCGGATAGATTAATACATACGTTGCTTGCTCTTATGAAGAGAATGATTGATCTCATAATCATTTATGTGGAGACACTAAAGCAAGTATGTACGTGCTTATTGGAGAATAAGTTCACTGAACGTGGCTCGCTAAGGAATACCTAATGGAGTTTTACTCGCCTGTCAATAGGAATTCCTCTAGTGATAGTAGTACAAGTGATCCTTGAACTTGAGATCATCATAGTATCTTGTGTATGATGAGTTATACTTTGACATGTCCCTTAAGACCTTTATGGTATAACAAATGTATGATAAGGTATAATAAGTTGTACATGGAGATAGGTGAATGATCAACGAAGAATCTACCACGTCTAGTAAAAGATGTGAATGTCCTATGTGATTCGATAAATGACAACTCAGTAGTCCTTGGCCAAGGAAGAATGAAATTAGAAAAGAGTTTCTAATTTGCATTATTTAGAGTTGTGCATTTGAGAATCGAAATACATATAATTAAATAAAATAAGACTTGACAGTAATTTCATGTCTTATATTTAATTGGGACATTGTATGGTAGAAGGATTGAATTGTACGGTAACTATGCACTGAAAGGTTCGTTTATGATTAATGTTGAAATCTATATTATTGGAAAGTCGTTGATCGCTAAGGGGGCTTACCCTTATTGTAGAATAAATATTATTTATTTAAATGAATTAAATAGTTTAATTTATTTATTTAAATAAGATTAGAATTGTTCTAATTGATTTATTCACAACCGGTTTAATATGGAGAACCTAAAGGGTCACACCGCAAAAGAAAAATATTTATTTAAGAAGTAAATGGCATAATTGTAATAATAAGTTAAGTGTATTTAATTTAGTCTATGGAGATAAAATAAACTAAATAGCTTAATATTTATTATTTAATATTTTAGAAATATTAAATATTAATTAATAAGAGGAGTCTTATTATTATTATTACTATTACTATTATTTAATTCCTAATACGGATTAGGAATTAATTAATAGAGGTACTCTCACATGAATTCCTAATTGGATTAGGAGTTTAATTTAATTAAAGGAGTTTAATTAGAATAAAAACCCTAATCCTAAATAGTTTAGGGAAGGGTTTTTCCTACATCTATAAATAAGACAAGTCTTATCATAGATTAGGGTTACACACTCTTGCATAAGAATTGTGAAGAGTACTTACAATTTCTATAGAGATAGAAACTAGGGTTTTGCCAACACCCATCTTCTTGAACAAGTATTATTCCTTGGTGGATCACCTCTAGAGGCCAAACACTTGGGTGGCTAACTTTGATCAAAGGAAGGAATTTAATCGGTGGAATTCAAGGAGAACGCGAAGGAATTGCAGGTGAACTTGTACCTGAGGAAGCTAGAATTCTACAAGGGTATAATTCTTATTCTCCATCTCTTTCGTTTAATTAATAATTGTGCATAAAGAAAGATCATGGTGATGGTTTGTATAAAATTTTAAAATCTGATTTTATCGCGCTTCCGCTTTATTTATGTAATTTGATTGCATGTTCGCGTTATACAAACCTAACAGTGGTATCAAGAGCCAAACTTTATGCGAATTATTAATTGTTTTGATTCTGTATATACATTGATATGTGTTTAGAACAATTTAATTGGGCATAATTGTTTTTGTAAAATTATTATTTTTTTATTTTTTTATTTTTGTAAATTAAAAGAAAGAAGTTTATTTTGATTTGGAATTTGATTAAAAATAAAGGAGTTTATTTTTATTCAAAAAAATGGATAAATTAAAATAAAGAAGTTTATTTTGATTTGGAATTTGATTAAAAATAAAGGAGTTTATTTTATTCAAAAGTGGATAAATTAAAATAAAAGAGTTTATTTTGATTTGGAATATGATTAAAATAAAGAAGTTTATTTTAATTAAAATTGGATTTCATGATAACTAATTAGAGTTGGAATTGGATTCCATGATAACTAATTGGAGTTGAAATTGGATTTTATACTAACTAATATTGCCCATTAAATGATATCAATGCATATATGGGATGATTTTATTATTCATGGGATGAATGTTATTTATTGATACATATAGAGATATGTATGATAATAAATAGGGATTGATTATGGACTATTGACCAATGTGTGATTGGATTTATTTTAGTGGATGCTTGAATGTATGGGTTTTTATAAATGGGGTCTGCGTACCTCGTCTTCTCTAATTTTTTCTTATTGTAAATTCTATCTCCCTCCTATGTACTTCCCCTTGACTGCTGGTCAAGGTTTCTATTTATTGTAAATAGTTTTTGTAATAGGACTAGTTAGAATTAATTTTGAAGAATTGGAGACAAAGGAGCAAGGAGCGCTTGAAGACCTGTTTGTAATGGAGCCCGGGTTTAAATGTAATAGTTATATTTAAATTTAATTCTTGCACCCTAGGTTTGACATTTTGGTTCACTTGGTGGCTCTAGTGAACCAAACTAGAATAAAAGTCCATAATCAATCTGGGTAGAATATATTATTCTATATGTCCATGCTTACTATATATATATATATATTATCCAACATGCTTCACATGTAAAATAATATGACGCGTATTTTATATATATATGTGCATGCGCGCTAAACAAGATGAGACAAATAATAATAAATCCCTCAAGAAATCATATTAAGTCCTAAGCGTTCAAAGATATTTGGAATATCGAACGTCGCCTTCTAGCATGGTAAAACAATAGAGTATTAAATATTTAATATGAGTTTGTTGTGTCACCACAAGGCAAGTATTAAACATTTAAGATGTTGTCTTACCACATTTGATGCTTATAAATAGACTGAACGATGTTGTTTTGTTGTGTCACCACAAGAACAGTGTTTTTCTTTCGAATATATGGAAGTGCTAGGATGAACTTAACTTGGATAATTTTGATTCGGATGTGTCACCACTTGATCAAAATAATCTAAGAGGCAAAATACAAGAAATTACATAGAGATGTAATTGACAATAGTTGTCTACCTATTTATTTATATATCGTTTGTTGTGGCACCACAAGGCTATATACATTTGAAATGAGATCCTTATTCTCACTAGCAGACCTTTAATTAGATTTGTCGAACTATATATCGAGGGTAATATAGTTTGATGAAAATAGTGAGAGATACCAATTTAAAATAAAGACCTAATTTATTTTGGTAATTAATTAAATGAATGTATGCTAAAATGTTGTTAAATTACAAATTCATTTTACAGAATTTTACAATGTCTAATTTACTATCACCGCGGAGCATATTAGATGTTAATTAACCGGACCGAATTATACGGACTGGTTAAGGAATCTGAGAATAGTTCTCAAGGCTGAAAAACTATCTTATATCCTTAATATGTCTATCCCTACAACAGTTGCACACAATGCCTCTGAGGAAGAGATTGCTACTTTTAGAAAGTGGCAAGATGATGCACAGTTGGCTCAATACATCATGCTCGCATCCATGAGTAACGAGCTTCAGCGTTAGCATGAAACTATGGATGCTCTTACTGTACTCCTACACCTTCAAGAATTTGAATGGTGAGGAAAGTAGGACTGCTAGATATTAGATATCTAAAGAGCTTTTCCAATCTAGAATAACCGATGGCACTACAGTATAGACAAATGTCCTAAAAATGATCAATCTGATTGAACAATTGGGACAACTGGGTTTTGTATTGGATGAAGAGTTGATCCAAGATTTGATCTTGCAATCACTCCCGGACTCTTTCTCACAATTTGTTGTGAATTTTCCACATGAATAAGCTATATGTCAACCTGCACGAGTTGCTTAAACACGTTGAAAACTGTAAAGAGTCACTTTTCAACCAAGAAAGACCAAGTCTTACTAGTAGATGATTCTTTCAGGAAGCGGAAGAGGGCCAAAGGATCTTCTTAAAAGAAGAACAATTCAAAGAAGGTATAAGGAAAGGCAATAACTAAGGACACTAAGAACAAAACTGATGCAGATAGCAAAGGATTTTGCTTCCACTGCAATAACCCTGGATATTGGAAAGGAAACTGTAAGGAGCATCTTGCAGAGGCTAACCAGAAGAAGCTTAGTGAAGCTTCGGTTAAAGATATAGGTTTGTTCATCATTGAAATAAATCTTTCTGTAAGTCAAGGTTCTACTTGGGTATTGGATACCGGCTATAGTTCTCACGTATGCAATCCAATACAGAGACTAAGCAGAAGTAGAAAGATAAACAAAGAGTAAGTAATTTTACGTGCAGAGAATGGAGTAATGGTTGCTACATTAACCGTAGGAACTTATAGTTTAGCGTTGCCTACGGACAAGTCTGTTAAGTTAATAAGTTGTTATTATGTTCCAGTTCTCTTAAGAAACATTATTACTTCCGTTGTTGGACAAGGAAGGTTCTGGTATTATATTTAAGAACAATTGTTATTCTATTTATAATGATAATGTTTTGTTTGAAACTGGAAGATCATTTGATGGACTTTGTAAACTTGACTTACATGAAAAATAATTTTGCAAATTGAACAAACTAGTAAATGAAAAGGAAATGATCATTCAAAGAGTTGAATATATGTATTTGATGAAATACAAGTCTGAATCATTTGAAAGGTTCAAAAAATTCAGAAGTGAAACAAATTGACAAAGTATTAAGATTCTTTGATCAGATCGAGGAAGGAATACTTGTGCAATAAGTTTCTAGATTATCTCAAAATGGTATTTTTCTCATAATGGACGTTTCATGATATGCAATAATTGATTGGTGTATCTAAAAAGGAAAATTGTACCATGTAGAACATGGTGCGGTCCATAATAATTTTTACCGACATTCCAGTATCCTTCTGGGTTATGCCCTAGAAACGGTTACATATCTACAAAATAAGGTAGCCTTAAAATTCGGCCCCAAGACTCTATAAAAGTTATGGATAGGGAGGATTCCTAGTCTTAAGTATGTTAAGATAAGGGGTTATCCAACTTATGTGAAAAGGTTTCAAAAGATAAGTTTGGGACAAAATTTGACAAGTGCAGAGTTGTGGGATATCCTAAAGAAAGTTTAGGGCATTATTACTATAATCTTATACGCTGCCTTTTTGGATAAAGATGTTTATCATTGAAGGAGCTAGTGGGAGGGTAATAGATCTTGAAGGAGTTGAAGAACCACCAAGTACTACAAGTCAAACTGAGGAACTTGTAGATAGACCTATTGTACCACAACCGAATCGTAAATCTGGAAGAGTACCGAAGATACCTAGGAGGTATGGATTCATCATAGAGGATGATGATGAGGTACGCATCATAGAGGATGATGATCCAGTTATATACGATGAGGCTATGAGTAGAAGAGACTCAGAGAAATGGCAGATAGCCATGAAATCCGAAATGGACTCCATGTATGAGAACCAAGTATAGACTCTGGTTACTTCACCGAAAGACATAGTGTCTAGAGGGTGTAAATGGGTTTTTAAAGAGAAAGACTAGGGCAAATGGCAAGGTGGAGACCTATAAGACCATACCTATTTAAAAGGTTTCAAATAAAGTCAAGGAGTTGACTGTAATAAAACCTTATTACCGAGTAATGCTCAAGTTCATTTGGATTTTGCTTGTGATTGCAACTTATTACGAAATCTGGCAAAATGGATGTGGAGACGTCCTTCCTCAATGAAGACTTGAGGAGAATGTATATATGATACAACCAGAGGAATTTGTTTCAAAGGTTGAAGCAAATCGTGTTTTAAGCTACAATGATCCATTTATGGATTGAAGCAAGCTTCTCAAATATGGAACGTTCATTTTGATGAGACAATCAAAAGAGTTTGATTTTATCAAAAACGAGAATGAACCTAGTGTGTACAAAAGGGTCAGTGGGAGCACTGTGACATTCTTAGTATTATATATTGATATATTACTGATAAGGAATGACACACCAATGCTACAATCAGTAAAGATAAAATTGTCTAAACATTCCTCCATGAATAACTTGGGAGGAGCATCCTATAAATTAAGGATATAAATCTATATAGATATATTTAAAAGGATGTTCGGCTTGACCCAATGAACGTATATTCATTCGATGCTAAAGGCGTTTAGCATGGCAAACTCCAAGAGAGGTCTCATGATGATGAGTCATGGAGTGAATCTCTATAAAATTGTCTCCAATTTAAAGAGAGATCGCATGAGTTACTATCATGTATGCAATGAATATACAAGGCCTGATGTTGATCAGTCATATTCTGGAGAAGATCACTATAAGACAGTGATAAACATCTTAAGTACTTAACCGGTATTGAAGATGTGATCATGATTCATGGTAGGTCTGAATTAAAACTAGAGGGCTAAACAGACTCAAGGTTTTCAGACTGACCAAGACGATAACAAATCCACTTTAGGGTAAATTGTTACCTTGAATGGTGGTGCAGTGAATTGGAAAGGTTCCAAAATAGCAAAGAGTTGTTGATTTAGTGACAAAGACAAAGTATATAGCTGTAAGTGAAGCTGTAAGTTGATTGTTTGGATAAAAAGTTCATCACAGAACTAGGAATAGTTCCTAAGTCTCATCTTGGATTCAAACATGTGTTGCGGCACTTTCATTTGATTAGAGGAATTATTGAAAGAAGAAAAGTCACTATATAGATAGTGGACTCTCAAGAACAATATTGCATATCCATTTACTGAAGTTTTATCCAAACGGCAGGATGATCGTCACTTAGAGAAGAAGGGTATTAGATACCATGACGATTGGCTTTAGTGCAAGTGGGAGATTGAAAGTAGTATGCACACAAGCCAATCATATTTGATATGATGTAGTATATACTTTGTAATCTTATTCGGTTATTAAAGGCATTTTATATTATCTACATAGTGCTGTTATATTAAATGTGATAAACCCATAGTTTTGAGCAATGCTTTTAGAATCATGATGGTGATCATGCTAATGAGATCTAAATTCTAGATAGCTCACAAACTAAAATCGTTCCTAATCGTTGGATTACTAAAAAGGAGATTAGTGAATCCGGATAAATTAGTACATACGTTGCTTGCTCTTAAGAAGAGGATGATTGATCTCATGATCATTTGTGTGGAGACACTAAAGCAAGTATGTAGGTGCTTATTGGAGAATAAGTTCACTGAACGTGGCTCGCTAAGGAATACCTAATGGAGTTTTACTCGCCTGTCAATAGGAATTCCTCTAGTGATAGTAGTACAAGTGATCCTTGAACTTGAGATCATCATAGTATCTTGTGTATGATGAGTTATACTTTGACATGTCCCTTAAGACCTTTATGGTATAACAAATATATGATAAGGTATAATAAGTTGTACATGGAGATAGGTGAATGATCAACGAAGAATCTACCACGTCTAGTAAAAGATGTGAATGTCCTATGTGATTCGATAAATGACAACTCAGTAGTCTTTGGCTAAGGCAGAATGAAATTAGAAAAGAGTTTCTAATTTGCATTATTTAGAGTTGTGCATTTGAGAATCGAAATACATATAATTAAATAAAATAAGACTTGACAGTAATTCCATGTCTTATATTTAATTGGGACATTGTATGGTAGAAGGATTGAATTGTACGGTAACTATGCACTGAAAGGTTCTTTTATGATTAATGTTGAAATCTATATTATCTGGAAAGTCGTTGATCGCTAAGGGGGCTTACCCTTAGTGTAGAATAAATATTATTTATTTAAATGAATTAAATAGTTTAATTTATTTATTTAAATAAGATTAGAATTGTTCTAATTGATTTATTCACAACCGGTTTAATATGGAGAACCTAAAGGGTCACACCGCAAAAGGAAAATATTTATTTAAGAAGTAAATGACATAATTGTAATAATAAGTTAAGTGTATTTAATTTAGTCTATGGAGATAAAATAAATTAAATAGCTTAATATTTATTATTTAATATTTTAGAAATATTAAATATAAATTAATAAGAGGAGTCTTATTATTATTATTACTATTACTATTATTTAATTCCTAATAGGGTTGGGAATTAATTAATAGAAGTACTCTCACATGAATTCCTAATTGGATTAGGAGTTTAATTTAATTAAAGGAGTTTAATTAGAATAGAAACCCTAATCCTAAATAGTTTAGGGAAGGGTTTTTCCTACATCTATAAATAAGACAAGTCTTATCATAGATTAGGGTTACACACTCTTGCATAAGAATTGTGAAGAGTACTTACAATTTCTATAGAGATAGAAACTAGGATTTTGCCAACACCCATCTTCTTGAACAAGTATTATTCCTTGGTGGATCACCTCTAGAGGCCAAACACTTAGGTGGCTAACGTTGATCAAAGTAAGGAATTTAATCGGTGAAATTCAAGGAGAACGCGAAGGAATTGGAGGTGAACTTGTACATGAGGAAGCTAGAATTCTACAAGGGTATAATTCTTATTCTCCATCTCTTTCGTTTAATTAATAATTGTGCATAAAGAAAGATCATGGTGATGGTTTGTATAAAATTTTAAAATCTGATTTTATCACGCTTCCGCTTTATTTATGTAATTTGATTGCATGTTCGCGTTATACAAACCTAACATGCATGTCCAAACATTCTACAATGGGTTGTTCAGTGCAACTCGGACCAGTATCGATGCGGTTGCGGGTGGAGCTTTAATGGGGAAGAACTTTGATGAAGCTTATGAACTGTTAGAGACGATGACGGCTAATAACTACTAGTGGCCTTCTGTAAGGATGAATCAGTCAAAGGCGGCAGGTATTGATGAACTCGATACAGTTATGACATTAGCTACACAGGTTGCTACGCCGACAAAGAAGATTGATGCTTTAGGGGTACAACCTATTCGGAATGTGTCGATCGTTTTGTGTGTTATGTGTTGGAAATCATCCTAGTGAGCAATGTGCAATCAGTTCAGAATCGGTACAGTATGTTGGAAATTACAACAGGCAGCAAAATAGCAACATTCCCAACAACTATAATCCTGGTTAAAGGAATCATCCGAATTTTTCTTGGAGCAATAATCAAGACCAAACTTCTTCTCCAAGACAATCATATCCACTAGGATTTCAGAATCAAGCTCCACCATAACAAGAAAAGAAGTCGAATTTGGAGGAGCTGTTTTATAGTTATATAGTGTAAAATGAGACTGTGACGCCCCCAAATTCAAGTACATGTACCTCGAATCTGGTGCTTTATGTACTAATCTCATACATTGTACTATAACAACTCACAACGAAAAATAAAATAAATATTTTGAAAGTAGTATGCACACAAACCAATCATATTTGATATGATGTAGCATATACTTTGTAATCTTATTCGTCTATTAAAGGCATTTTACTTTATCTACATGGTGCTGTTATATGAAATGTGATAAACCCATAGTTTTGAGCAATGCTTTTAGAATCATGATGGTGATCATGCTAATGAGATCTAAATTCTAGATAGCTCACAAACTTAAATTGTTCCTAATCGATGGATTACTAAAAAGGGGATTAGTGAATCCGGATAGATTAGTATATACGTTGCTTGCTCTTATGAAGAGAATGATTGATCTCATAATCATTTGTGTGGAGACACTAAAGCAAGTATGTAGGTGCTTATTAGAGAATAAGTTCACTGAACGTGGCTCGCTAAGGAATACCTAATGGAGTTTTACTCGCCTGTCAATAGGAATTCCTCTAGTGATAGTAGTACAAGTGATCCTTGGACTTGAGATCATCATAGTATCTTGTGTATGATGAGTTATACTTTGACATGTCCCTTAAGACCTTTAGGGTATATCAAAGGGTATGATTGGGTATAATAAGTTGTACATGAAAATAGGTGAATGATCAACAAAGAATCTACCACTTCTAGTAAAAGGAGAGAATGTCCTATGTGATTCGATAAATGACGACTCAGAAGTCTTTGGCCAAAGCAGAATGAAATTAGAAAGGAGTTTCTAATTTGCATTAATCAGAGTTGTGCATTTCAGAATCGAAATACATATAATTAAATAAAATAAGACTTGACAGTAATTCTATGTCTTATATTTAATTGGGATATTGTATGGTAGAAGGATTGAATTGTACGGTAACTATGCACTGAAAGGTTCTTTTATGATTAATGTTGAAATCAATATTATCTGGAAAGTCGTTGATCGCTAAGGGGGCTTACCCTTATTGTAGAATAAATACTATTTATTTAAATGAATTAAATAGTTTAATTTATTTATTTAAATAAGATTAGAATTGTTCTAATTGATTTATTCACAACCGGTTTAATATGGAGAACCTAAAGGGTCACACCGCAAAAGAAAAATATTTATTTAAGAAGTAAATGGCATAATTGTAATAATAAGTTAAGTGTATTTAATTTAGTCTATGGAGATAGAATAAATTAAATAGCTTAATATTTATTATTTAATATTTTAGAAATATTAAATATAAATTAATAAGAGGAGTCTTATTATTATTATTACTATTACTATTATTTAATTCCTAATAGGGATTAGGAATTAA
Source organism: Aralia elata (assembly GCA_034770075.1). Classification (NCBI taxonomy): domain Eukaryota; kingdom Viridiplantae; phylum Streptophyta; class Magnoliopsida; order Apiales; family Araliaceae; genus Aralia; species Aralia elata. The sequence continues at coordinate 34,562,765 of CM068387.1, read as the reverse complement.
TTAATAGAAGTACTCTCACATGAATTCCTAATTGGATTAGGAGTTTAATTTAATTAAAGGAGTTTAATTAGAATAGAAACCCTAATCCTAAATAGTTTAGGGAAGGGTTTTCCTACATCTATAAATAAGACAAGTCTTATCATAGATTAGGGTTACACACTCTTGCATAAGAATTGTAGAGAGTACTTACAATTTCTATAGAGATAGAAACTAGGGTTTTGCCAACACCCATCTTCTTGAACAAGTATTATTCCTTGGTGGATCACCTCTAGAGGCCAAACACTTGGGTGGCTAACGTTGATCAAAGGAAGGAATTTAATCGGTGGAATTTAAGGAGAACGCGAAAGAATTGGAGGTGAACTTGTACCCGAGGAAGCTAGAATTCTACAAGGGTATAATTCTTATTCTCCATCTCTTTCGTTTAATTAATAATTGTGCATAAAGAAAGATCATGGTGATGGTTTGTATAAAATTTTAAAATCTGATTTTATCGCGTTTCCGCTATATTAATGTAATTTGATTGCATGTTCGCGTTATACAAACCTAACAGTGGTATCAAGAGCCAAACTTTATGTGAATTATTAATTGTTTTGATTCTGAATATACATTGATATGTGTTAAGAACAATTTAATTGGGCATAATTGTTTGTGTAAAATTATTTTATTTATTTATTTTATTTATTTATTTTGATTTTATTTATTTTCAATTAAGATAAAAGGTTTATTTTGAATTGGAATATAATTAAAATTAAAAGTTTTATTTGAACTTGGAATTGGATTCTACGTTAACTAGAATAAAGGAGTTTATTCATATATGGAATAGGATTCCATGTTTCCTAGAATAAAGGAGTTTATTCACATATGGAATAGGATTCCATGTTTCCTTAAAAATAAAGATGTTTATTTTGATAAGGAATAGGATTCAACATATTTTATTTTCCAACAATTTTAAGTTAAAAATAAAGGTGTTTATTTTAAACTTGAAATTGGTTTCCATATTAATTAAAATAAAGGTGTTTTATTTTGATTTGGAATTTGATTAAAAATAAAGGAGTTTATTTTTATTCAAAATTGGATAAATTAAATAAATAAGTTTATTAATATTTGAATTTTGATTAAAATAAAGGAGTTTATTTTTGTTTCAAAATTGAATTTCTAGTAAACTTTTAATTGCCCATTAAATGATATCACTGCATATATGGAATGGTTTTATTATTCATGAGATGAATGTTATTTATTGATACATATGGAGATATGTATGATAATAAATAGGGATTGATTATGGACTACTGACCAATGTGTGATTGGATTTATTTTAGTGGATGCTTGAATGAATGGGTTTTTATAAATGGGGTCTGCGTACCTCGTCTTCTCTAATTTTTTTCTTAATGTAAATTCTATCTCCCTCCTATGTACTTCCCCTTGACTGCTGATCAAGGTTTCTATTTATTGTAAATAGTTTATGTAATAGGTTTAGTTAGAATTACTTGAAGAATTGGAGATAAAGGAGCAAGGAGCGCTTGAAGACCCGTTTGTAATGGAGCCCGGGTTTAAATGTAATAGTTATATTTAAATTTAATTCTTGCACCCTAGGTTTGACCTTTTGGTTCACTTGGTGGCTCTAGTGAACCAAACTAGAATAAAAGTCCATAATCAATCCGGGTAGAATATAGTATTCTATATGTGCATGCTTACTATGTATATATTATATATTATACAATATGCTTCGCATGTCAAATAATATGACGCGTATTTTATATATATATGTGCATGCGCGCTAAACAAGATGAGACAAATAATAACAAACCCCTCAAAGAAATTATATTAAGTCCTAAGCGTTCAAAGATATTTGGAATATCGAACGTCGCCTTCAGGCATGGTAAAGCGATAGAGTATTAAATATTTAATATAAGTTTGTTGTGTCACACAAGGCAAGTATTAAATATTTAAGATGTTGCTTTATCACATTTGATGCTTATACATAGACTGAACGATGCTGTTTTGTTGTGTCACACAAGGACAGTGTTTTTCTTTCGAATATATGGAACTGCTAGGTTGGACTTAACTTGGATAATTTTGATTCGGATGTGTCACACTTGATCAAAATAATCTAAGAGGCAAATTGAAAGGAGTTACATAGTGATGTAATTGACAATAGTTGTCTACCTATTTATTTATATATCGTTTGTTGTGTCACACAAGGCTATATACATTTGAAATGGGATCCTTATTCTTACTAGCAAATCTTTAATTAGATATGCCGAACTATATATATTGAGGGTAATATAGTTCGATGAAAATAGTGGGAGATACCAATTTAAAATAAAGACCTAATTTATTTTGGTAATTAATTAAAAATGAATGTATGCTAAAATGTTGTTAAATTACAAATTCATTTACAGAATTTTACGATGTCTAATTCACTATCACTGCGGAGCATATTAGATGCTAATTAATCGGACCGTATTAAAAGGACTGGTTAAAAAATTTGAGAATAGTTCTCAAGGCTGAAAAGCTATCTTATGTCTTTAATATGCTTATCCCTGCAATGGTTGCAGACAATGCCTCTGAGGAAGAGATTGCTACTTTTAGAAAGTGGCAAGATGATGCACAGTTGGCTCAATGCATCATGCTCGCATCCATGAGTAACGAGCTTCAGCGTCAGCATGAAACTATGGATGCTCCTACTATACTCCTGCACCTTCAAGCAGTTGAAGGGTGAGGAAAGTAGGACTATTAGATATAAGATATCTAAGGAGCTCTTCCGATCTAGAATAACCGATGGCACTACAGTATAGACAAATGTCCTCAAAATGATCAATCTGATTGAACAATTGGGACAACTGGGTTTTAATGGATGGAGAGTTGATCCAAGATTTGATCTTGCAATCACTTCCGGACTCTTTCTCACAAATTGTTGTGAATTTCCACATGAACAAGCTATATGTCAGCCTGCCTGAGTTGCTTAAACATGTTGAAAACCGTAAAGAGTCACTTTCCAACCAAGAAAGACCAAGTCTTACTGGTAAATGATTCTTCCAAGAAGCGGAAGAGGGCCAAAGGATCTTCTTAAAAGAAGAACAATTCAAAGAAGGTAAATGGAAAGGCAAAAACAAAGGACAATAAGAACAAGACTGATGCAAATAGCAAAGGAGTTTGCTTCCAATGCAATAAGCCTGGACACTGGAAAGGAAATTGTAAGGAGTATCTTACAAAAGCTAACCAGAAGAATCTTAGTGAAGCTTCGGTTACAAATATGGGTTTGTTCATGATTGAAATAAATTTTTCTATAAGTCAAGGTTCTACTTGGGTATTGGATACCGGCTGTAGTTCTCACGTATACAATCCAATGCAGAGACTAAGCAGAAGTAGAAAGCTAAACAAAGATTAAGTAAATCTTATGTGTGGGAATGGAGCAAAGGTTGTTGCATTAACCATAGGAACTTATAGTTTAGCATTACCTACGGGCAAGTCTATTAAGTTAATAAGTTGTTATTATGTTCCAATTCTCTTTAGAAACATTATTACTTCCGTTGTTGGACAAGGAAGGTTTTAGTATTATATTTAAGAACAATTGTTGTTCTATTTATAACGATAATGTTTTGTTTGAAACTGGAAGATTACTTGATAGACTTTGTAAACTTGACTTACATGAAAAATAATTTTGCAAATTGAACAAACTAGTAAAAGAAAAGGAGATGATCATTCAAAGAGTTGAATATGTGTATTTGACAAAATACAAATCTGAATCATTTGAAAGGTTCAAAGAATTCAGAAGTGAAACATATTGACAAAGTATTAAGATTCTTTGATCAGATCGAGGAAAGAATACTTGTGCAATGAGTTTCTAGATCATCTCAAAATGGTATTTTCTCATAATGGACACCTTCTGATACGCAATAATTGATTGGTGTATCTAAAAGGAGAAATTGTACCTTGTTGGACATGGTGCAGTCCATAATGATTTTTACCGACATTCTAGTATCCATCTGGGGTTATGCCCTAGAAACGGCTGCATATCTACAAGATAAGGTAACCTAAAAAATCCGGCCCCAAAACTCCATAAAGGTTATGGATAGGGAGGATTCCTATTCTTAAGTATGTTAAGATAAGGGGTTGTCAAACTTATGTGAAAAGGTTTCAAAGATAAGTTTGGGACAAAATCTGACAAGTGCAGATTTGTGGGATATCCTAAAGAAAGTTTAGGGTATTATTACTATAATCCTACACGCAGCCTTCTTAGATAAAGATGTTTATCATCGAAGGAGCTAGTGGGAGGGTAATAGATCTTGAAAGAGTACAAGAACCACAAAGCACTTTAAGTCGATCCGAGGAACCTGTAGATAGACCTATTGTACCACAACCAAATCGTAAATCTGGAAGAGTACCGAAGATACCTGAGAGGTATGGATTCATCATAGAGGATGATGATGAGGTACGCATCATATAAGATGATGATCCAGTTATATACGATAAGGCTATGAGTATAAGATACTCAGAGAAATGGTAGATGGCCATGAAATCCGAAATGGACTCCATGTATGAGAACCAAGTATAGACTCTGGTTACTCCACATAAGGGCTTAGTGCCTAGAGTGTGAATATGGGTCTTTTAAGAGAAAGACTGTGGCAAATGGCAAGGTGGAGACCTATAAGACCAGACCTGTTTAAAATGTTTTTCAAGTCAAGGAGTTGACTGTGATAAAACCTTATTACCGGGTAATGCTCAAGTCCATTTGGATTTTACTTGCGATTGCAGCTTATTACGAAATCTGGCAAAATGGATGTGGAGACGTCCTTCCTCAATGAAGACTTGAGGAGAATGTATGTATGATACAGCCAGAGGAATTTGTTTCAAAGGTTGAAGCAAATCGTGTTTTAAGCTACAATGATCCATTGATGGATTGAAGCAAGCTTCTCAAAGATGGAACATTCATTTTGATGAGACAATCAAAAGAGTTTGATTTTATCAAAAACGGGAATGAACCTACTGTATACAAAAGGGTCAGTGGGAGCGCTGTGACATTCTTGGTATTATATGTTGATATACTACTGACAAGGAATAACACACCAATGCTACAATCAGTAAAGATAAAATTGTCTAAACATTCCTCCATGAATGACTTGGGAGGAGCATCCTATAAATTGGGGATATAAGTCTATATAGATAGATTTAAAAGGATGTTCGGCTTGACCCAAGGAACGTATATTCATTTGATGCTAAAGGCGTCTAGCATGGCAAACTCCAAGAGAGGTCTCATGATGATGAGCCATGGAGAGAATCTCTCTAAAATTGTCCCCAATTGAAAGAGAGATCACATGAGTTACTATCATGTATGCAATGAATATACTAGGCCTGATGTTGATCAGTCATATTCTGGAGAAGATCACTGTAAGACAGTGATAAACATCTTTAAGTACTTAACCGGTATTGAAGATGTAATCATAATTCATGGTAGGTTTGAATTAAAACTAGAGGGCTAAAAAGACTCAAGTTTTTTCAGACTGACCAAGACGATAACAAATCCACTTTAAGGTAAATCGTTATCTTAAAAAGGTGGTGCAGTGAATTGGAAAGGTTCCAAACAGCAAAGAGTTGTTGGTTTAGTGACAAAGACAAAGTATATAGCTGTAAATGAAGCTGCAAGTTGATTGTTTGGATGAAAAGTTCATCACAGAACTAGGAATAGTTCCTAAGTCTCATCTTGGATTCAAACACGTGTTGTGGCACTTTCATTTGATTAGTGGAATCATTGAAAGAGGATAAGTCACTATAGAGATAGTGGACTCTCAAGAACAACATTGCATATCCATCTACTGAAGCTTTATCCAAACAGCAGGATGATCGTCACTTAGAGAAGAAGAGTATTAGATACCATGACGATTGGCTTTAGTGCAAGTGGGAGATTGAAAGTAGTATGCACACAAGCCAATCATATTTGATATGATGTAGCATATACTTTGTAATCTTATTCGTCTATTAAAGGCATTTTACTTTATCTACATGGTGCTGTTATATGAAATGTGATAAACCCATAGTTTTGAGCAATGCTTTTAGAATCATGATGGTGATCATGCTAATGAGATCTAAATTCTAGATAGCTCACAAACTTAAATTGTTCCTAATCGATGGATTACTAAAAAAGGGATTAGTGAATCCGGATAGATTAGTATATACGTTGCTTGCTCTTATGAAGAGAATGATTGATCTCATAATCATTTGTGTGGAGACACTAAAGCAAGTATGCAGGTGCTTATTAGAGAATAAGTTCACTGAACGTGGCTCGCTAAGGAATACCTAATGGAGTTTTACTCGCCTATCAATAGGAATTCCTCTAGTGATAGTAGTACAAGTGATCCTTGGACTTGAGATCATCATAGTATCTTGTGTATGATGAGTTATACTTTGACATGTCCCTTAAGACCTTTAGGGTATATCAAAGGGTATGATTGGGTATAATAAGTTGTACATGAAAATAGGTGAATGATCAACAAAGAATCTACCACTTCTAGTAAAAGGAGAGAATGTTCTATGTGATTCGATAAATGACGACTCAGAAGTCTTTGGCCAAAGCAGAATGAAATTAGAAAGGAGTTTCTAATTTGCATTAATCAGAGTTGTGCATTTCAGAATCGAAATACATATAATTAAATAAAATAAGACTTGACAGTAATTCTATGTCTTATATTTAATTGGGATATTGTATGGTAGAAGGATTGAATTGTACGGTAACTATGCACTGAAAGGTTCTTTTATGATTAATGTTGAAATCAATATTATCTGGAAAGTCGTTGATCGCTAAGGGGGCTTACCCTTATTGTAGAATAAATACTATTTATTTAAATGAATTAAATAGTTTAATTTATTTATTTAAATAAGATTAGAATTGTTCTAATTGATTTATTCACAAACCGGTTTAATATGGAGAACCTAAAGGGTCACAAACAACCGCAAAAGAAAAATATTTATTTAAGAAGTAAATGGCATAATTGTAATAATAAGTTAAGTGTATTTAATTTAGTCTATGGAGATAGAATAAATTAAATAGCTTAATATTTATTATTTAATATTTTAGAAATATTAAATATAAATTAATAAGAGGAGTCTTATTATTATTATTACTATTACTATTATTTAATTCCTAATAGGGATTAGGAATTAATTAATAGAAGTACTCTCACATGAATTCCTAATTGGATTAGGAGTTTAATTTAATTAAAGGAGTTTAATTAGAATAGAAACCCTAATCCTAAATAGTTTAGGAAAGGGTTTTCCTACATCTATAAATAAGAGAAGTCTTATCATAGATTAGGGTTACACACTCTTGCATAAGAATTGTAGAGAGTACTTACAATTTCTATAGAGATAGAAACTAGGGTTTTGCCAACACCCATCTTCTTGAACAAGTATTATTCCTTGGTGGATCACCTCTAGAGGCCAAACACTTGGGTGGCTAACGTTGATCAAAGGAAGGAATTTAATCGGTGGAATTTAAGGAGAACGCGAAAGAATTGGAGGTGAACTTGTACCCGAGGAAGCTAGAATTCTACAAGGGTATAATTCTTATTCTCCATCTCTTTCGTTTAATTAATAATTGTGCATAAAGAAAGATCATGGTGATGGTTTGTATAAAATTTTAAAATCTGATTTTATCGCGCTTCCGCTATATTAATGTAATTTGATTGCATGTTCGCGTTATACAAACCTAACATATTTATATTGATATAACATAAATATTGTTGCCCAAGTCTCGAAACCAATAAACATTACAATCCAAACATAACACATCAGTACTAGTCTTAATACATTACATAATCATCATTCCAATTAACGCAGGGCAGGACTATTCTACAGCTTTCCCCTTTCCCTTATCTTTTACAGAACTACTACCACGTTCAGCCTTAACTGAAATGTTAGGGAAGCAAGAGTGAGCAACGAGTTTGCTCAGCAAGTATATAACATTTAGAATGAACAATAAAGATAAGATTCATTACTCAACAAGACAATTTAAGGACTTGCATAAGGGTGTTGCGAACAATTTTAATCCAATGATCTTACTTCCAAATTTTATCACAATAAAGAAAGATGAGTCGCTAAGGATTGGAGAATTTTTGAAGAATTCAAAGATTTCAAAAGTTTCCAAATTAAGGAAGATATCCAACATTGAGTAGCCACCATGAATTTAAACTTCTACTAGAATTATCAGAAATTCATCTGATAACCCAATAAACAGTACAATAGGTGATTAGCCTAAAGTACCATGGTGTTATGCATAAACCTTACTTGTTGTTTGCGTGCGTGTCGGTTCTCCGACGTTAAATATTTTTCCCCTTTTATGAGGGTTGTTCTTCTTAGCAAATAAGATAAAGTCCGCACCAACTTAAAGGTTTGGATATATTTCTATTTTATCAATATTAATCTAGCTAATTCAAGTGGCATAGCCACTTTTCTCAATATCCCCAAAGTTCGCAACAAGATACAAGAACTATTCAAACATATGATTGCGACTTGCATCAATTATAGAGTTTAAACAACAATCTTCATAGATTTGATTAACACAAGAATTATTCAAAAAAAAATTAGTTTACTTGTACGATTAATAAGAGTACAAGTTGGATACATGCACGGGTTATAGTCTTTAGCTTTTCTCGTAAGAGGAAATTTGCGTAACATTCAAGATTATAGGAATTAAGGTAACTTGATCGATATGAGTATAAAGCAATAATTAGAAGCTTGTAACAACATACAGAAACTTGCACAATATATAAAGTTATGTAAGTTAGGAACTTGCCTGGTCTGTTGCTACAATTTATCTCTGATCTTTTTCTTTGAGTAACCTACAGTAGTCATAAGTCACTCTTGATTAATCCCTGATAAACAGCATCAATGATCTCAATTATTCTAACTGTATAACTTACACAGTCTGCCCTACTGTTATAAAGTCAATCTGCCGAAGTGTTCTATGATTTACCAATGCACTCTATGATTGATAGGTTAATGCCATGACTAGTGGAGTCACTCTACGATCAGTGGGGTGACTCTACGATTGGTTGGCTTAGTCGCTCTCAGTCGTGTGTTTGCTCCATGACCGGTTCGATCACACTTTGTTGATGTGTATACCCTATGATCGCCTTGTTCGGAGGGTCTGCTCTAAGGCTCGGTTAACTTGTAGGACTGCGTCAGATGTGGGACATCAGGTCACTTATTTTAAGGAGTGCAAATCTGCAAAGGGACTACAGCTAGCCATGCAAACTAGAATTCGATTTGAAACCCGAATCAGGATTAGGCGTTGGTAACTTCAGAATCAGGAGTTTGGCCTGGGTGGCTTGTCGTCCTCAGGATTTTGGCTTTGGAAGCCCCTTCGAGGGCTAGAAATCAGATGAAGAACTCATATCCGAATTTGTTACTTTGGTCCAGGGGTTCGGGGTCAGATGGCATACTTATGTTCGGCTCTGTTACTTCGGTTCATGGATTCAGGGTCAGATGGCGAACTTATGTTCGAGTCTGTTACTTCGGTTCAGGGGTTTCTATGACGTTAATAACTTCAACTTTGGATTGGCTTATGATTAGGACATAAGATACTTGTTTAAGGATACAATCTGAAAATGGTTATGTCCATTTAGGGAATTTAGGGTATGGTATAGAACCGAACCTTGGCGTAGGTATTAATATCACCGGGTTAGAGAGTTCGGCCTGTATGATCCGTTGCCTTCAGGGGTTTGACTTCGGATTCCACTTCGGGAACCTTTTCATGGTTCGGGTTGGACTTGGTCTACTAGTTAAGCTATAAGAATCTGAAAGGAAAATCATAGCAGGCCCTGAGATCTGATATGAGGATCAACTCAGGTCTGCCTCACTATTACAGAACCTAAGGTCTTGGGTTTGTGTTGAGGTTACTCATGGATAACCAGTAAGTCAACCCAATAGTAAATTCTCGGTTATCTAGGTGGAAATCACGGAGTTAGCACCCTTGGAGATTCCTTAAGAGTTTGGTTAAGATTTCTACCGTCCACATTTATGGCTTGCATAACTGTAAGAACAAGGTTTTGGACTCATTCAGTCTGTTTTACTAACTCTTGATATCATCTGGGTAAAGTGACTAAGTTCATTATTACCAATCTGGTTTAAGTCATTATTCAGTTAGACACATATAACATGCAGTTGCTGTACAACTACCTTATGACCCGAAATCTATCACGACTCTCATACTAAGACATTTATACTCAACACATGCATAATCAGACCAAAAGAGCACTAACTGGGTAAACAAGAACATGCTTAAGGTAAAAGGGTTTTACCTCCTCGGAACTTTGTTAGTTGCTACGCACTCCCAGACTCTGCCTGCCTTACCGAAGAGGAAGAGTTCCCCTAGGATTTTCTTTTATCTCTCAACTCACTATATATATCTCTCTCTCTATTTTCGAGCTAACGATTTCAGCAAGCTTTACAAGATGACTGAGAGCCTCTATTTATAGAGAAGCTCTTACCCGCACACTGGTCCTTACCCAGACATTGGACCGACATACAATAACAACACCCGCTGATTAAGAAAGAGTTGGTTAAAAGCTTTACCAACCCACCCTCCAGCCATACCACCATAATCATTCACTAACCCTACTATTAAGCAACGTTGTGGAATAGGCCATCGGCCTAGCTTTGTCACGCCCCGAAATCTACCTGCATGCTTGGTCGGACTTCGTGCTGACTTGTACAACCTTTACATACTACTATAGAAATCTTGACTTCTAATAATCATAATATAATGTGAAAAAGTGATAATATTTACAATATCATTTGTTCATTGTTACAACATTCCCAGATAACTTGTTCTTATTACAAATAAGTCATAAAAGACTTAAAAATAAATCTCCATTTATCTATCCGAGATTTGCAGTATTAACAACCAGTTAGTTCCCAGTAAACCCTGGCTTTCCGTTAAAACGGCGCGCAATTAGATGACTTAACCCCTTTCCTCGTCGGAACTTTCTAGACATTGCCAATAATGTTAATCTAACATAGTTAAAATGACTTCTACATCTTCAACTTTCTTTGTACCGCCAGAATCGTCTGGTAATTCTTCCTTAGCTGTAATTTGTTTTAAGATAATTGCAAGAATGAGCATAAGAATGCCCAATAAGTCTAACAGATATATATATATATATATATATGTGTGAGAAGAGAATCACATTTTCAAGATATATATACAGAATAAGCTGATACAATATTTCAACGATTATCAACATAGTAGACTTAGTGGTTCCTAACCCGTGAACTAATGAATTAGTTCCCCGTCTTATCAACACTGCTACAATTATATATACAGTGTATACCGCTTCTACGATACATCTACATTGCGACAAATGTTACCTCAGTGAGTTAGATCGATTTCCTAACACATCTTAAACTCCTGCCCATACAAGAGAGTTGTTCAACTCAGATACTAACATGGTTTTCAATTGAAATTCAACAATCATTATCACGTTGCGCATAACAGATAACAAGCATGTTAATGCACATGGTGCAAAAGAAACAATACTTGCATAACAATAAACTTCATAAATAAGACACGTTATTGCACGAAGTGCATTTCAACAAATAAGTAGACTTGCCTTTTATCGCTTCGATCGTTTATGCTAGTTCGCGTTCTTCATACGATCTCTTGAAGTGCAAGCTTTACCTTCCTTTGATTATGCTAGGCTAAATAAGCATTTTAACGATTAAATCTTTTAAGTTTTATTTCGGGTATTATAACCGCTTATAAATAACACTTCTTCTACTATACATGAAATAATTTCAGCATTATAACTGCTTATAAAATGAATATATATCAACTATATTTAAAATGAATTGAGCATTATAACTGCTTGCAAAATGAATATTCGTTTACTATGTTTGAAATAAATCGGGCATTATAACTACTTATAAAATGAATATTCGGCTATTATATTGGAGATAATTTTAGCATTATAACTGCTTATAAAATGAATATTCTTAGTAAATACTTGAGGGAAATCGAACATAATAACTGCTTATAAAAGTATATTTTTAACTTTATAAGAGAAATAAATCGGACATTATAACTACTTGTAAATAGGACTTTTGTACTATATACTTAAAATAATTTGGGCATTATAACGATTTATAAAAGTATATTTTTACTAAATATATAAAGAAGAATAAAAATAATAACCACTAGAGTAATACCTCTTGTAGTTGCTAGCTTTACTTACAATCGCGTAGCGCTTCGATGCTTAGAAATTAATTTTTATCTCACAATATCTCTCAGAATATAAATATAGAGTGTTTTTGCTCTTGAACTTCTCTTGAAATAGTAGGAAATAATGTAGAACTAAGCTTGTTATTTATAGAAAAACCAAGTTTCACTAATTGCACGTTAGAGGCTCGGCTTATTACACTTTGTACCCTAGTATATTCTTAGAATATTCTTCTAAACTCCTCAATAAAAATATCTTTCAAGCTCGACAATGCAGCTTGCAATCTAAGCTCCTCAATGAAAATATCTTCCAAGCTCGACAATGCAGCTTGCAATTGAACCTATCTTCTAAGCTCCTTAATGAAAATATCTTCCAAGCTCGACAATGCAGCTTGTCACTGTAAGCACGACAAATCACTTTGTCATTCTCAAGCACGACACAGCAACTTGTCAAAAATAATTTGTCGGGATGCTTCTTGGTAAAATCGTGGAAAGCACGACAAATCATTTTTTCAATGTAAGCACGACTAAGTAGCTTGACAAAATTTTTATTTAACCTAATTCATCGTTAACATAATATAATCACAAAACACCTAGTTCAAAATATTATTTCGATTTTTATTAAGCACATATGTTACAAAATTCGAATCGCATTAGGGCTTAAGGTTTTAAACTTCTCGATACCTAGTTTTAGGTCACTAAATTAACCTCTAACCATATACGATCGTATTTATAAGCCTCATAAATATTCAGGGTATTACATTCACCCATACTTCAAAGAATTTCGTCCTCGAAATTAACTTTATAGCTAACTTTAGTCATTTAATATTATATTTATAAGTTCTATAAATATTCAGGATATTACATTCTCTCCTCCTTATAAGAATTTCGTCCTCAAAATTCCAGTATAAGCATTTTAAACCTTCTTTTTATGAGTATGTCAAATCCTAGTTTTGCTATCTAACAGACTATGTCCTAAGGCACTTCATACCTTAGAGCTATAATGCGATTCAAATTTTGTAACATATGTGCTTAATAAAAATCGAAATGATATTTGAACCAGGTGTTTTGTGATTATATTATGTCAACGATGAATTAGGTCAAATAAAAATTTTGGCAAGCTGCTTAGTCATGCTTATATTGACAAAATGATTTGTCGCGCTTTTCACGATTTCACCAAGAAGCATCCCGACAAATTATTTTTGTCAATGTAAGCATGACTAAGCAGCTTGCCAAAATTTTTATTTGACCTAATTCATCATTGACATAATATAATCACAAAACACCTGGTTCAAATATCATTTCGATTTTTATTAAGCACATATGTTACAAAATTTGAATCGCATTATAGCTCTAAGGTAGGAAGTGCCTTAGGACATAGTCTGTTAGATAGCAAAACTATGATTTGACATACTCATAAAAAGAAGGTTTAAAATGCTTATACTGGAATTTTGAGGACGAAATTCTTATAAGGAGGAGAGAATGTAATATCCTGAATATTTATAGAACTTATAAATATAATATTAAATGACTAAAGTTAGCTATAAAGTTAATTTCGAGGACGAAATTCTTTGAAGTAGGGGTGAATGTAACACCCTGAATATTTACGAGGCTTATAAATACGATCGTATATGGTTAGAGATTAATTTAGTGACCTAAAACTAGGTATCGAGAAGTTTAAAACCTTAAGCCCTATATATGTGTGTGTGTATATAAAACCTTAAGCCCTATATATGTGTGTGTGTGTATATATTGGGCCAGGGAGTATATATATGTGTGTGTGTGTGTGTGTGTGTGTATACATGTCCAGTACATTTAATTGGGCTAGTATAAACACTAATTAAATACTAACAGCCCACTTTGTAGTACAATTACTGTGCACACACTTACTAATCATCTTTTAAATTAATCTCCTTCCAAAATCTTCAATTGATTCACCATGAATCATTTTGCCACCCATCGCTCATTCTACCAAGCTTAATTAATTCATGACTTAAGCTCGTCACACATTATAATTTCATTATAGCTACTGTTCATCATGCTAACATAATTCAATCCACATAATACACATAATTGCATATGAACGCATAAAAAAATCAAATATTTCCTATTTCATTAATAATAATTCTAAAAAATTTCTTGGATATTTCAGAGACATGGATGAAAAGTCAGGAAGTGTCAATTTGGAACCTGGAAAATCAAATAGGTCAGCTTGCTAATGTCATTAACAATCGACCTTAAGGGACTTTAGCTAGTGATACGGAAATCAACCCCAAGAGGGAAGGTAAGGAGCATTGCAAGGCTGTTACACTTCATAGCAGTAAAGAGTTACCCGAGGTTGTTGGTGGAACCCCAAAGAAGTCACATGGAGATGATATTGAGGCTGAAAAGAAAGATAGCGAGAGCGGGGAACATAAAAAGAAGGAAGAGAATCCAATTGTGAGTTTTAATGGAGGCAAGCAAATTCCTATTGTGCCTCCTGTGATGTTTCCACAATGATTTCAGAAACAGAAGTTGGATAAGTAATTTTCTAAATTTTTCGAGGTATTCAAAAAGCTTCAAATCAATAATGCTCTGACGCGTTGATGAGTGGGTTTTATACCTACGAATTGAGCACTTCTTGCTTGATGGAGCTGTGTGTCCTTGGGTATTTCTATTCTTTTTTATGCATTTTATTGTGTTTTTGTAGGAAAAGGGATTGGAAGGGAAATGTATGTTAAATGATATCAAGCTAGACGAATTATGGTATGTTGTGCATCAAAATGGAGAAAAAGGGGCCTAAATGTATAAGGCATGCGACCTTATGCAGCCAGTGAAAGTAGTATGCACACAAGCCAATCATATTTGATATGATGTAGCATATACTTTGTAATCTTATTCGGTTATTAAAGGCATTTTACTTTATCTACATGGTGTTGTTATATTAAATGTGATAAACCCATAATTTTGAGCAATGCTTTTAGAATCATGATGGTGATCATGCTAATGAGATCTAAATTCTAGATAGCTCACAAACTAAAATCGTTCCTAATCGATGGATTACTAAAAAGGGGATTAGTGAATCCGGATAGATTAGTACATACGTTGCTTGCTCTTATGAAGAGGATGATTGATCTCACAATCATTTGTGTGGAGACACTAAAGCAAGTATGTAGCTGCTTATTAGAGAATAAGTTCACTGAACGTGGCTCGCTAAGGAATACCTAATGGAGTTTTACTCTTCTGTCAATAGGAATTCCTCTAGTGATAGTAGTACAAGTGATCCTTGGACTTGAGATCATCATAGTATCTTGTGTATGATGAGTTATACTTTGACATGTCCCTTAAGACCTTTAGAGTATATCAAAGGGTATGATTGGGTATAATAAGTTGTACATGGAGATAGGTGAATGATCAACAAAAAATCTACCACTTCTAGTAAAAGGAGAGAATGTCCTATGTGATTCGATAAATGACGACTCAGAAGTCTTTGGCCAAAGCAGAATGAAATTAGAAAAGAGTTTCTAATTTGCATTAATCAGATTTGTGCATTTGAGAATGGAAATACATATAATTAAATAAAATAAGACTTGATAGTAATTCCATGTCTTATATTTAATTGGGACATTGTATGGTAGAACGATTGAATTGTACGGTAACTATTCACTGAAAGGTTCTTTTGTGATTAATGTTGAAATCTATATTATCTGGAACGTCGTTGATCGCTAAGGGGGCTTACCCTTATTGTAGAATAAATATTATTTATTTAAATAAATTAAATAGTTTAATTTATTTATTTAAATAAGATTAGAATTGTTCTAATTGATTTATTCACAACCGGTTTAATATGGAAAACCTAAAGGGTCACACCGCAAAAGGAAAATATTTATTTAAGAAGTAAATGGCATAATCGTAATAATAAGTTAAGTGTATTTAATTTAATCTATGGAGATAGAATAAATTAAATAGCTTAATATTTATTATTTAATATTTTAGAAATATTAAATATAAATTAATATGAGGAGTCTTATTATTATTATTATTACTATTACTATTATTTAATTCCTAATAGGGATTAGGAATTAATTAATAGAAGTACTCTCACATGAATTCCTAATTGGATTAGGAGTTTAATTTAATTAAAGGAGTTTAATTAGAATAGAAACCCTAATCCTAAATAGTTTAGGAAAGGATTTTCCTACATCTATAAATAAGAGAAGTCTTATCATGATTTAGGGTTAGACAGTTTGTGACGCCCCCAAATTCGGGTCTCCAAATACCCGGATCCGGTCATCACGATCCAATACAACATTCACCTCCAACAGCATACATTGACAAAAATGCGGAATATAACAAAATATGTTGTTCATTAGAAAGGTATTACTAGTTCCAGAATACAATAACCTTAAATACTTAACACAAATCCATACCCCAATTAAATGTCAGGGTTTAAATTACATTAATAGTAATTAACTACACATAGAATGAAATCAGCTACGTGAAGTCTATCACTTCATCTTTTCTTTACCTTTGCTCTTCCCTGATGTCTCGGGTTTAGCTGCAATGGAGTCATGATATAGCAAGGGTGAGCAACGAGTTTGCTCAGCAAGTTTAAAATATGAGAACAAGGGATATATCATGATGAAGGGAATATAGAATGAAAATTCAACAAATATCAGAAGCAAGAACATTAATTTCTTTTAGAACAAGAGATTGTCAAGTAGACTTTGAACAATAACTTCCAAAGGAGTCAATAGCTAGTTGACCCTCTGGTTACTGGCTACAGAATAAGTACTTGAGGGGATCAGCCTCGCGTACGCTATGTGTATGCATAACATTTAACTCTGCTATTTGTACCTTATATACAGTACCTGGGGTACTCCCCTATAATAAAAGGGGTGTTCATTCAGTCTAAGAATCTTTACCTTTGATTGGTTTGGATAGCTTTTATAAAATTCTCACATACTTGCCTGACCGAACAAGGGTTCAGACTTAATAGTTCGTGAATTTTCGGAACTTTAACAAGTGTACGAATTCAAATGCATCGAATGCGATTGTCAATAATATCATAGATGTGGACTAATTTCAAAAGTAAATAGGCCACTTAAAGCATGCTTGGAAATGAGATTCAAGCTTAAAGAATAACTTGCAATACAATAACACCCTACTCGAAGATAATTTGAGTAGAGTTTAAGGAACTTGTAGCAATTAAAGATTCGAAGTAAGGAACTTGCATTTAGCATGCATAAGGATTGAGATTAGGGAACTTGCCTGTTTGCTCAGCTACAAATAAATCTTAGCTTTAACTAATTGATCTTGAGTGACCTATCATTGGATAAAGTCGACTTATCAATTAATATGGCATAGTTGTATATTGGCACACCTTACTATACCATTTATTTAGCATGTAACAATTCACCATCTACATTTAATTACTATTTAACATTAGCTAAATAGAAATTAATTAATGACCTCTAGCTATTAAAATAAATGATAGCTAATCATGATTACTATTCTTCGAATACTCAGATTTATTACCCTTATTTGTCTCTAAATATGGGTTAACAATCTTTATTTACCATTTATAAAATAAATAATAAATTTATCACGATTTAATAGCAACTAAATAATAGTTGATCACTTATTTAATTTTTTTTATTTCCACTTAATTACTATTCACCTTAAGGGTAATTGAGTAATTATCAATCCTTGTCCCTTATTCAACATCAATTAAATACTTAATGTATTAATTCTACACACACTTAATATTATTTAATATTAATTAAATAATCCTTAAGTATTTATCATCTTTATTTATTAAGGGCCAAAAATAAATAATTTACTTATTAATCTCGCTCATCATTAATGATTAAGTAATTATTATCCTTATTAGCTTTATTCACACCTAATTATTATTAATATAAATCAGATAATAATTAGATATTTATTATCTTTATTTATTGTGAAATGTTAAACAATAAATAATTATTACATACTCATTATCTTTATTTATTATTATAAAATAATAAATAATTATTATATTACTGTTATTCACACTTAATTATTATTACTTAATATTAATAATTAAATACTGATTATCTTTATTTATTACTTATTGATAAGTAATAAATAATTAATTTATTAATTCTATTCATACTTAATTATTATTTAATATTAATTAAATAATAATTAAATATTTATTATCCTTATTTATTATTTAGTGATAAATAATAAATAATTAATTGATTAACTTTACTCATACTCGATTATTATTTACTATTAATAATTAAATATTGATTATCTTTATTTATTAATCTATTATTCTATTCATACTTAATTATTATTTAATATTAATTAAATAATAATTAAATATTTATTTCCTTTATTTATTATTTAAATAATAATTAATTAACTTACTAATTTATTCATATTTAATTATTGATCAAATAATAATTAAATATTTATTATCTTTATTTATTATTTACTAATAAATAATAAATAATTACTCTATTAATTTTATTTATTAGTTATAATGACTAATTAGTTTGTAAATGTATTATTAGCTCAACTTAATAGCCAACAGTTAAGCTACCAATAGTACATTCGATTAGTAGTTTACACATCCCATTTCCTGCAATCCCATTTCAAGCTAACAAAATTATTACCTAACACAACAAATTCCAAACACTGATTATCATACCCAAAAGAAACCAAGGTTTGATTTGTTATAATTCATATTGCTGGCCAAACAATAGGTACCTAACAGTGTAGACAGTTCATTCGAGCAGTAGAACAAACATATGGTATGCGTTTACAACACGACACTGGCCTATTTTCACTGTAAAACCAAATTACCAGAACCTTAGGGTTCTTTAATAAACAGAGGTTTAAACCCAATAATCACAATATCGGATTTCTTAATCCAAATGAACCAACACAATACAATACGATCCCAAACAAATGTATAGTATAAACTAGTACCTTCACTGCTAGAACCTTTAAGGTTCATCACAACAGTTTCCTAACAATATGAACTATCACAGTACAATAACAACTCAACAAAACAACACAATAGGAAAAATTAAAACCGCCCAACGAAATTATCGCAGTACTCATTAATTCCCAGTGTTGTACCTTGGGTTTGATCGGTTGGCGGTCCTCCTTCTTCGTCCAAAATATTCAACCAATCCGGACATTCACAGCCCTACGATTTCTCTCTCTTGTTTTTTTCTAATTTGTGACTCACAAGAACAAAGGATTCGGCAGCTTTGGCTTAGGGTTTGGGGGACTCAATTTATAGGGAATCATTTACACAATTAACTAGGTATTACCCCAATTAATTATCGAAGGACCATCGGTAGGAAGGAAGTAGGCATCCGACCGATCCCATCACGCCGACTGTGAACTTCGCCGGCAAATCCTCGAGCGTCGTACCCCCCACCGGTCGCGTCACCGGATTTTCTGGAACCCTTGGTCCGAACGTTGAACACTCGGTCGTCCATTTCAGCCCTTGAATCGCCCGCTGGTTGTTCACGCCATCGCCGGCGCACGCCTAGCGACACTCCCTCCCGTCAATCGCGCTTGTCCCGTCCGATTGGATCGAAGGTTGGGTTTCGTTTGGCTAGGTCTTGGTTGGAGGATTTGGGATTACTCGGTCTGTAAATCTCCAAATTGATTTCACCAGCCCTAATATTCCCCAACCCCAATTGAATCAGTCGACCCATTTTCATGACCCAACCCGGCTGGAAAGCTAAAAGGATTTAACCCGACAAGAAAGGACTTGGGCTCAACCCATGCAATTTAATTCTTAAGGATTTGCCAGCCCATTTGGTTCGGCCCATAGGAAAATAAAAGGGAAATTGGGCTCAAATAAAATTTGGGTCCAATCCAAAAATAAATAAAAGAAAATGGGCCAATCCAAATAAAAGGAAAATGACCCACTTAAATAAATCAACATCATATTTCTAATATTTTAAATTAAATAACTAAACCAATTAATTAATTATTTATTTATTTTAACCATAATTCTTTATTCGAATTATTTAATTCGATAATGATAAAATTATTTATTTAGTCTCTCCAATTTTCTTGCCAATCAATGTTAGGGTTAACTCATTAATTTATTTAAACTATTAGTGAGCCCCTTTAAGGCAAAGAAAATTATTGGACCACGTATTTATATAATAATACCTACATGGATCCAATTAAATTCGAAAAATAATATAAAATGAATTTTATTAATGTTTAAAAATTCCTGGACATTACATAGTTACACACTCTTCCATAAGAATTGGAGAGAGGGAGTATTTGCAATTTCTATAGAGATAGAAATTAGGGTTTTACCAACACCCATCTTCTTGAATAACTATTATTCCTTGGTGGATTACCTCTAGAGGCCAAACACTTGGGTGGTTAACGTTGATCAAAGGAAGGAATTTAATCGGTGGAATTCAAGGAGAACGCGAAGGATTTGGAGGTGAACTCGTACTTGTGGAAGCATGGTTCTATAAGGGTATGATTTTCATACTTTATCTCTTTCGTTTAATTGATAATTAAGCACATGGACGATCATGGTGATGGTTTGTATGAAAAATTTTAAAATCCGTTTTATTGCACTTCCGCACTATTTATGTAATTTGATTTAATGTTCGCGCTATATATAAAATAAAAGTGGTATCAGAGCCTAACCTTGTGCTAATTATCGATTATTATGTATGGGTATGCGATTGGATCGATTTTCTAGGCAAAGAAAAAAAAAGAAAAAATTTTGAAGTCTGCTACGCGGCGCGGCCGCGCCGCTTCCAGTTCATTCTGGAGCGCGACCGCGCCCGAACCCATAAATCGTTTCTGGGGGTGCAGCGTGGCCGCGCCGCTCCTAGTTCATTTTAGAGCGCGACCGCGCTGGTCTGTAGAATTTGAAATTTTTTTATTTTGATTTTATTTATTTTTGATTAAGATAAAAGGTTTATTTTGAATTGGAATATGATTAAAATTAAAAGTTCTATTTTAACTTGGAATTGGATTCCATGTTAACTAGAATAAAAGAGTTTATTCTATTTTGGAATATGATTCCATGTTTCCTAGAATAAAGGAGTTTATTCACATATGGAATAGGATTCCATGTTTCCTTAAAAATAAAGATGTTTATTTGGTTAAGGAATATGATTCAACATATTTTATTTTTCAGTAATTTTAAGTTAAAATAAAGGAGTTTATTTTGAACTTGAAATTGAATTCCATGTTAATTAAAATAAAAGAGTTTATTTTGATTTGGAATTTGATTAAAAATAAAGGAGTTTATTTTTATTCAAAATTGGATAAAATAAAATAAAGAAGTTTATTATGATTTAAATTTTGATTAAAATAAAGGAGTTTATTTTTGTTTCAAAATTGGATTTCTAGTAAACTGTTAATTGCCCATTAAATGATATCAATGCATATATGGAATGATTTTATTATTCATGAGATGAATTTTATTTATTGATACATATGGAGATATGTATGATAATAAATAAGGGATTGATTATGGACTACTGATCAATGTGTGATTGGATTTATTTTATTGGATGCTTGAATGAATGAGTTTTTATAAATGGGGTCTGCGTACCTCGTCTTCTCTAGTTTTTCTTTGTGTAAATTATATCTTCCTCCTATGTACCTCCCCTTGACTGCTGATCAAGGTTTCTATTTATTGTAAATAGTTTATGTGACACCCCCAAATCCAGGTACTTAATTCTCACTGATTTGGTGTTCACTATAACATACATTCACATCTATCTACCCATAATTAAGAACAATTAAATAAACTTAAAGAAACATCTGCCCAAAATGGGTTACATCACCAAACTATTAAATAATCAAATCCCAGGTTATCTTAACCTTAATACATCAAATGCGGAATAAAATAATTTTAAACAAGTCTTTGATACAAATAAATATCAAATGGATAATAAATCTCTTACTACTTTGGCATCTTGCCCTTGCCTTTACTTGTGGACGGTTCGTCCTGCTTTTCTGGCTTAGCTGCAATGATTAATGCAAGAGTGAGCAAACAATTGCTCACAAGTACGATAACAATAATGTTTAAATGAAATAGATTTCAACTGAGGAATAATAATTTTCTGAATCTCGGTCAATAAATGATCAAAGTCTAAAAGCTCGTTTGAATGCTCGATTCAAAGAAAAAAAAAATAGATTTCAAGATTTAGAAATTATATCTGAGGGTCACAAGACCTCGAACTATGTCCTAGGTTAACAAGTATTTCTACTGGAACCTTTAACAGTCATATAGACTATGGACCAACATCTCGTACTCAGGAGGATCAGCCCTTTGTACAATGTATTGTGCACAAACATTTTAACGCTGTCGCGTAAATAATCCCCTATATAAGGGTTGTTCATCTCAGTTTATCGTCTGAATCCGTACCAAAAGGAACTTGGGTTGGAACAAGTATAGAAAATATTCTAAGTCTTTGAAACGCTCATCAACTAAGGACTAGCTGATTCAATAAGGGTTTGCTAGTCTAGTTCATCAATAGAGTTTATTCAATAGAACTATACTCGAAATTTGAATAACAACAATGATTGGAATAAAGCTTAAGTACGTAGCATGATAGTAACCTAGCTTGAATATCAATAAGCTAAGGTCATAAGCGTGCTCAATATAAATGAACTTGCATTGAATAAATTAACAAGTTAAAAGGAAATAATAACTTGCTATAAGTAATTTTAAAGTTTAAGGAAGGAAAACTTGCTCAACGTAAAAGTAATAAGTTGAGATAAGGAACTTGCCTCAAGCGTAGATTACAAATTTAAGTAATTCACGATCCTTAAACAACCTATACATTTAATTATAAAATGGTAACATAATTAGTCACAAGACTAAAAGCATTTTAGGTTTGTTCTTTATCTCTCATTTAGCATACTATAATCAGCAAGTACTAGCTTAACAATCATCTTGGCAATTCATTGGTCACTTAATGCTTTAATACAGGCTTTAGACATGTATAAAGCAACTTAACAAAACCACAAAACAATTTAATAATTTTTAATTATATATATATTTTTTACTGTTCCACCGCCGGGGCGGTGGATTTCTTAACAAATATGTCGCCGGGGCGAGAGGCTCGCCGGGGCGAAGTTATGCTTAACAATTTTGTCGCCGGGGCGAAGAAATCAGTTCAGTTCTCTCGCCGGGGCGAGAGACTCGACTGTCGTCTTCCCCAGCTCGCGAACCAGTGAAAACTTAAGCCAAATTTGGCCAAATTTTTCGAATTCTACCATCCAGTAAATAAATTTATCATACCTGGACATCATATATGATATAAAACATTTACCTAACATGCTTTCTAAACATTTTAATCATTCTAACACATAAACAACCAGCTTAAATAAAAAAAAAATCAGTGTTAAACAATTTATTCATGTTTTGACCATTTTTATGAAACTAAGCTCTGTAACTTCATCTTTCAACCAATTAAAACCATTCTTCTTACATTATTCTTGTTTTTCATCATATATTCATAAACAATTATCAATTATCCAATTAATAACTAATTTAAGCATCAATTTTCATACATATATACAATTCATGAAATAAACTCTGTAAAAACTAAAAACTCAATTCTAAACATACATTTATAAATTAACACATTCAATTTAACTTATAATCATCATATAATCATCTAAAACATATTTACTTCCAATTACACCAAGAAATTCATATATTAAGCTAATAAATTTATACAAAGAACTAAAATAATGAAATACAGGAAAGAACTTAAAAATGAATATACCTTCAATTGTTTAGAAAATTGATTAGTCTCCTTTGATGTTAGAAATCTTCTCTCCAATTCCAAACTTTTCTCTCAATCTCTCTTTTCTTCTCAACTCTCAAATTCACAGAGTTCTCTCTCAACTCTGTTCTTCTCTTTCTCTTCTGTTCTTCTTTTCTTACAACTGACGTTCTTTAAAAAAATAAAACTGATAGAATAAAGAAAATAAAAACTGATAATTAAATCAAATAATAACGTATACTGATATTAATCTATCAGTTACATAATTCAAAAAGCCATAAGGCTTGTTTGGCAAACTGATTTAAAAATAATCCATTATTCTAACTAAAAGTCTTAAGGCCTTGTTTGGTAAAACACAAATAAAATAACCCATTATTTCCAAACAAAGGTCATAGGGCCTTGTTTGGTAAAGCTGAATTAAACACTTTCTCATTTATTTTAATAAACCATTATAACATATAGTTTAAAATGTCACACTTCTAATTTAATTGAACTTATTATTAAATAAATTCAATTAAACCTTACTAACTAAATTAATAATTTCATTTAACAAATAACAATAATATCAAATAAATTCTCTTATTCAAATAAATTATTTATTCAAATAAACCTTTTCATCATCTAATTTAATTATTAAATTAAATTAGAATAATCATAACAAATCACATTCAAATAATATTTAACATTATTAAACTTAACATATACCCATTCCACAAAAACTTAATAAATTATTTATTTAGCTCAACAAATTAATAAAAATATTTATATAACTCAATAAATATTTTTATCCAATCACAAAAATTGCATTCGTTACATCTTTCCCTCCTTAAAAGGATTCTGTCCCCAGAATCACAATGCAATTAAATCGTAAAAATTGCATTCGTTACATCTTTCCCTCCTTAAAAGGATTCTGTCCCCAGAATCACAACACAATTAAATCGTCCGTTACATTCTCCCCTCCTTACAAAGATTCTGTCCCCAGAATCGCAATATAAAGACTAAACAAATAATTGGGGATAATTCTGCATCATTTTCTCCTCGAGTTCCCACGTTGCTTCTTCAGCACTATGGTTCCTCCAGATTACCTTAACAGAAGGTATCACTTTATTTCTAAGAACTTGCTCCTTCCTGTCCACTATCTGAACAGGTATCTCTTCATAAGACAAATCTTTCTCAAACTGTATTGGTTCATACTCTATTACATGTTTATAATCAGACTTATACGGTCGTAGCACCGATATGTGGAATATATTATGAATGTGGCCTAACTCAGGAGGTAAAGCTACCTCATAAGCTACCTCACCCACCCGTTTCAACACTTCAAAGGGTCCAATAAATCGCGGACTCAACTTACCCTTTTTACCAAATCTGATTTTTCCCTTCCAGGGAGATACTTTGAGGAACACAAAGCTCCCGACTTCAAATTCGCGATTTTGTCTGTGTTGATCAGCATACTTCTTCTGTCTGTCTTGAGCGGCTATTAGTCTGGCTCTTATCACCTTGACAATTTCAGCGGTTTGTTGTACCAGCTCGGGTCCCAATAATCGTCGTTCACCAACCTCATCCCAGCATAATGGAGTTCTGCATTTTCTTCCGTACAATGCTTCATAAGGCGGCATGCCGATACTAGTGTGATGACTATTGTTGTAAGCAAACTCGACCAGAGGTAAGTGATCATCCCAGTTGCCTTTAAAAGCCATAACGCATGCTCGAAGCATATCCTCCAACGTTTGAATTGTTCTTTCGCTCTGGCCATCAGTTTGAGGATGATAGGCTGTACTCATTCTCAACTGCGTTCCCAAACAAGCTTGCAAACTCCTCCAAAATTTTGATGTGAATCGTGAATCTCTGTCTGACACAATTGATATTGGAACACCGTGCCTCGAAATAATTTCCTTGACATATAACTTCGCCAGCTGATCCAAAGTAAATCTGATTTTAATCGACAAGAAATGCGCTGATTTTGTCAATCTGTCAACTATAACCCATATTGCGTCATAACCCTTCTGAGTAGTCAGAAACTCTACCACAAAGTCCATTGTGATATGCTCCCACTTCCATTCGGGTATCTCCAAGGGCTGTAACAAACCACTTGGTCGTTGATGCTCCGCTTTAACTCTCTGACAAGTGAGACACTTCGCAACACACTCGGCAACCTCTCTTTTCATGTTTGGCCACCAAAAATGTTGGCGAAGTTCCTGGTACATTTTTGTACTTCCCGGATGAATCGAAAATCTTGAACTATGAGCTTCGTTCAGAATCTCCTCTCTGATTGCCAATACTGACGGTACCCAGATTCTGCCTTCAAATCTCAGCAACCCTTCGGTATCGATTTTATATTTAAGCTCTTCACCTTCAAGCACTCTTTTGCGTATATTAATACACTCCTCATCCTTGAGTTGCGCTTCCTTGACTTCGTCCACCAGAGTTGGTTGAGTTTCCATCTGAAATAACTTTTCATTAGGCTCTGCCAGACCTTTCACCTCTAACTCCAATTTAGCCATTTCTGCTACGAGCTTCTCTTGAGCAGTTAACAAAAATAGTTTCTCCTGACCCTTTCTACTCAAAGCGTCGACAACCACATTAGCCTTTCCCGGATGGTATAGAATTTCACAATTATAATCTTTGACCAATTCTATCCATCTCCTCTGCCGCATATTCAAATCCTTCTGCGTGAAAATATACTTCAGACTTTTATGGTCTGTATATATTTCACACTTCTCCCCATAGAGATAGTGCCTCCAGATTTTCAAAGCAAACACCACGGCTGCTAACTCCAAATCAGGGGTCGGATACCCTTTTTCATAGTCTTTTAGTTGGCGCGATGCATATGCAATAACCTTACCATTCTGCATCAACACACAACCAAGTCCTTTATGTGATGCGTCACTGTACACCACAAAATTTCCTGTATCATCTGGTAAAGACAACATAGGTGCCGAACTTAGTCTCTTCTTCAGTTCTTGGAAACTCTCTTCGCACTTCTCTGTCCAAACAAACTTCACCGACTTTCTTGTTAAATTTGTCAACGGAGTGGCGATCCTAGAAAAATCTTGAATAAAACGCCTGTAGTATCCTGCCAAACCAGGGAAACTCCTCACTTCTGACGGTGTCTTCGGCTGATCCCAGTTCATTACAGCCTCGACTTTTGCTGGATCCACCGAAATCCTGTCTTTATCAATAACATGACCAAGAAATTGAACACGCTCCAACCAAAATTCGCACTTTGAAAATTTTGCATACAATTTCTCCTTCCTTAACACCTCCAACGTCACCCTTAAATGTTCCACGTGTTCTTCTTGGGTTTTGGAGTAAACCAAAATGTCGTCTATGAATACCACCACAAATTTATCCAGAAATGGTTTGAACACCCTATTCATTAATTCCATGAATGCTGCAGGCGCATTCGTTAAACCAAATGACATAACCAAAAACTCATAGTGACCATATCTAGTTCGAAATGCCGTCTTTGGTATGTCTTCCTTTCTCACCTTCAACTGATGGTATCCACTTCGCAGATCTATCTTCAAAAAATATCTTGCTCCCTTCAATTGTTCAAACAGGTCATCGATTCTTGGCAACGGGTACTTGTTTTTGATCGTGACCTTGTTCAATTCTTTATAATCAATGCAAAGACGCATTGATCCATCCTTCTTCTTAACAAACAATACCGGCGCTCCCCATGGCGAAACGCTCGATTGAATATACTTCTTATCTAGCAACTCTTGCAATTGCACCATCAACTCCTTCATCTCTACCGGAGCCATTCTATATGGGGCTTTTGATATAGGGGTTGTACCTGGTGCTAAATCAATTACAAACTCGATTTTCCTATTTGGCGGTAATCCTGGCAAATCATCAGGAAACACGTCCGCAAAATCCCTTACTACCGGTATCTCCTCCAGCTTCACACTCACCTTCCTGGTATCGACTATGTAGGCTAGATATCCTACACATCCTTGTCTCAACATCTTTCTGGCCTGCATCATCATCAGATAACTCGTTTATCTAGGCAACTTGCTGCCATAAAACACTACCTTTGATGGAGTCATAAGGTTCACACACTTCTTTTGACAATCAATAACTGCCCCATGGTTGAACAACCAATCCATTCCCAGAATGACGTCAAACTCCCCAAGACGAATTGGGATCAAGTTGACAGTCATCACATGACCCTTAATATCTACCTGACAGTTCTTGTGGACAAACTTAACAGGAATCACCTCCCTATTCACAATTTCTATATTCATAGGGTAATCTAATTCTTCCTGAGGTAACTCTAATTTCTTAGCAAAATCATCGGATATAAATGAGCAAGTAGCACCCGAGTCAAACAATACATAAGCATTAACATTATTGACTGGAATGATACCTGACACTACATCCTTTGATTGCACAGCATCCTGCACCGTCATATTGAACGTTCGAGCGGTAGGTCGATTGGGCTGTGCTGGTCCTGTGATAGTAAGATTGCCACCACCGCTGTTTCCTTTTCCTGCACTGGCTCCACCTGTAGTTGCTTTCTTAGGACAGTCTCGGGCAAAGTGATCCTTCGACCCGCAGATGAAATATGCTCCTTTCTTCGGATTAGGGCAATTTGGTGAAATATGACCCTCTTGTCCACAGTTGAAGCATACCCTCTTACCCTTCAAACAAGCACCCATATGGCTCTTTCCACAGTTGCTGCACACCTCCACCTTCTTCTTCTGATTACCTTGCTGACTTCCCGCAGAGTTACTATCATTCCATTTCCTCTTCTGATTACTGCCCGCATGGCTACCACTTGCCTTGTTTTCACTTTCATTCTTCTTTTTCCTCTACTCCTGATTGTACTTGGACAACGCATCACTGCCTCCTTCAGCGATAATTGCCTTTTCTAACACCGCCGCAAATGAGCTCAGTTGAAACAACGAAACTCGACCATATAACCAGGGCTTCAATCCCTGCTCAAATCTCCTAGCCTTTCGCTCATCCGTGTTAACTTGGTATGGCGCAAACCTCGCCAACTCGTTGAATTTTTCCGCATACTCAGGTACCGTCATATTACCTTGCTTCAGCTCTAGAAACTGCACCTCCATCTGATTCTGAGCACTTGCCGGAAAGTAAGTCTCGAAAGACATCTCCTTAAATCGCTCCCACGGAATAATCCCTTGCCCACCTCGAGTCTTATTAGCTTGCCACCAGTAGCTAGCTTCTGACTTCAGCATAAAGGCTGCCAATGCCATCTTCTGGTCCTCATTGACCCTAGCGACATCAAACACCTTCTCCATCTCCATGACCCAGGTTTGTGTCTCGATCGGATTCATAGAGCCGTGATATTCCGGAGGTCCGACAGCCTTGAAATCTTTAAAAGTTGTAGCCTGAGCTTGGGGTTGATTCGCGAATGCTTCAGTTAATAGATTCACTAACTGCTGCATTGGGTTAGTGTTAGCTTCTTCGTTGTTCGTAGATCCCTCAGGAGTTTGTTGACGGGTTGGTTGTCTTCTTGGTGGCATCTTACTGTTAAAAATTCGCGCTATTAGATTATTATTCAATTGCTTAAACATTTAAGTCTTAACTTAAACATTTATAAACAATACTTAAACACATAACACATCTGATAAACTTTCACATTTTATTCATTTACTGCTTCAAAACATAATAGGAATAGCATCGTGGTTATTTACATCAAATCATCTATCCTGAAATCACAAAGTTCCACGATTACTTCATTATTCTATCCCATTATATAAACTGGGATTAACAACTTATTAACTCATAAATTTCATAATAACACAACTAATCATAATCTATGATGACATCCCACGACGCACAGCTTCCTGGCGTTCCTGTTCCATAATACGAGTCACGATCCTTCGATCCACCATATCTGGATGACGATGAACTCGATCCAGAGCTCTATCCACTGTGGAGTGAAAAATATACTCCATATCATCAATCTTGGCCTTCTTTGACCACACCTCACATTCAACACGATCTGCGCGGTTAGCCTCCCTCAACCAAGCAGTCTCAGCTCTCGCCCGCTTAGCCGACTCCTCTTTCAACTCATCTCGTACAATCTCATTCCTGGCTATCAACTGTCTTCGTCGATACTCAAACTGTGCTAGCCTCTGCTCAGCCTCAGCAAGACGTGATGAAAGGTCTTGGATCTCAGCATCCTTCTGCTCTAGAGCGACTTGACGTTCCGTAGCCTGTTCCTCTAACTCCTCCTTTTCACTCTCTACATGAACCAGCTTCCATTCCACGTCTCTAAGACGTATATCTATCTCCTCTATCTCACTGTTCTTCTGCTCCAAGACAGTCTGTCGCTCAGCCAGCTGCCTCTCTAACTCCTCCACTCTATCTTGCAACTCGATGTTGCGATCATACACCTGCTCGTACATCTGAACACCTAAGGAAGATAGTGATATCCCCTCAGGGTCCTCCTCCTCCTCAACCTCTTCAGGTTCCTCCTCAGGGTCCTCCTCAGGGTCAGTCTCAGGCTCATACTCGTGGCCTGTAACTGTAATCAATGGGGATGGCTCCCTCTGCACTAGCTGCTCATGAACTACGTGAATATCTCGGGACTCCTCCTCCCTAGCCTGGCTGGGCTCTCCTCTATCAGTCATCCTGACAACAAAATTTTAAGTTTTAATTACTAATCGATAATACTCGCGAGCACATAAGTTTGTTATCAAGTAAGCACATAACACATAATCATTTTATTGTCTTTTATGAATTTATGTAATTCATTCCTTAGAACTCGATAAGAGTTTATCACCACTATATTCTCTATCTTCTAAAAGGCTACTACCCTAAGGTTTTCCCCACCTAAAGGTTCATAACCTACAGCTCTGATACCAACCTGTGACACCCCCAAATCCAGGTACTTAATTCCCACTGATTTGGTGTTCACTATAACATACATTCACATCTATCTACCCATAATTAAGAACAATTAAATAAACTTAAAGAAACATCTGCCCAAAATGGGTTACATCACCAAACTATTAAATAATCAAATCCCAGGTTATCTTAACCTTAATACATCAAATGCGGAATAAAATAATTTTAAACCAGTCTTTGATACAAATAAATATCAAGTGGATAATAAATCTCTTGCTACTTTGGCATCTTGCCCTTGCCTTTACTCGTGGATGGTTCATCCTGCTTTTCTGGCTTAGCTGCAATGATTAATGCAAGAGTGAGCAAACAATTGCTCACAAGTACGATAACAATAATGTTTAAATGAAATAGATTTCAACTAAGGAATAATAATTTTCTGAATCTCGGTCAATAAATGATCAAAGTCTAAAAGCTCGTTTGAATGCTCAATTCAAAGAAAAAAAAATAGATTTCAAGATTTAGAAATTATATCTAAGGGTCACAAGACCTCGAACTATGTCCTAAGTTAATAAGTATTTCTACTGGAACCTTTAACAGTCATATAGACTATGGACCAACATCTCGTACTCACGGGGATCAGCCCTTTGTACAATGTATTGTGCACAAACATTTTAACGTTGTCGCGTAAATAATCCCCTATATAAGGGTTGTTCATCTCAGTTTATCGTCTGAATCCGTACCAAAAGGAACTTGGCTTGGAACAAGTATAGAAAATATTCTAAGTCTTTGAAACGCTCATCAACTAAGGACTAGCTGATTCAATAAGGGTTTGCTAGTCTAGTTCATCAATAGAGTTTGTTCAATAGAACTATACTCGAAATTTGAATAACAACAATGATTGGAATAAGCTTAAGTACGTAGCATGATAGTAACCTAGCTTGAATATCAATAAGCTAAGGTCATAAGCGTGCTCAATATAAATGAACTTGCATTGAATAAATTAACAAGTTAAAAGGAAAGAATAACTTGCTATAAGTAATTTTAAAGTTTAAGGAAGGAAAACTTGCTCAACGTAAAAGTAATAAGTTGAGATAAGGAACTTGCCTCAAGCGTAGATTACAAATTTAAGTAATTCACGATCCTTAAACAACCTATACATTTAATTATAAAATGGTAACATAATTAGTCACAAGACTAAAAGCATTTTAGGTTTGTTCTTTATCTCTCATTTAGCATACTATAATCAGCAAGTACTAGCTTAACAATCATCTTGGCAATTCATTGGTCACTTAATGCTTTAATACAGGCTTTAGACATGTATAAAGCAACTTAACAAAACCACAAAACAATTTAATAATTTTTAATAGTATTTTTTTTACTGTTCCACCGCCGGGGCGGTGGATTTCTTAACAAATATGTCGCCGGGGCGAGAGGCTCGTCGGGGCGAAGTTATGCTTAACAATTTTGTCGTCCGGGCGACGCTGCCGTCGGGGCGAAGAATTCAGTTCAGTTCTCTCGCCGGGGCGAGAGACTCGACTGTCATCTTCCCCAGCTCGCGAACCAGTGAAAACTTAAGCCAAATTTGGCCAAATTTTCTGAATCTACAATCCAGTAAACAAATTTAACATACCTAGACATCATATATGATATAAAACATTTACCTAACATGCTTTCTAAATATTTTAATCATTCTAACACATAAACAACCAACTTAAATAAAAAAAAATTCAGTTTTAAACAATTTATTCTTGTTTTGACCATTTTATGAAACTAGGCTCTGTAACTTCATCTTTCAACCAATTAAAACCATTCTTCTTACATTATTCTTGTTTTTCATCATATATTCATAAACAATTATCAATTATCCAATTAATAACTAATTTAAGCATCAATTTTCATACATATATACAATTCATGAAATAAACTCTGTAAAAACTAAAAACTCAATTCTAAACATACATTCATAAATTAACACCTTCAATTTAACTTATAATCATCATATAATCATCATATAATCATCTAAAACATATTTACTTCCAATTACACCAAGAAATTCATATATTAAGCTAATAAATTTATACAGAGAACTAAAATAATGAAATACAGGAAAGAACTTAAAAAGGATTATACCTTCAATTGTTTAGAAAATTGATTAGTCTCCTTTGATGTTAGAAATCTTCTCTCCAATTCCAAACTCTTCTCTCAATCTCTCTTTTCTTCTCAACTCTCAAATTCACAGAGTTCTCTCTCAACTCTGTTCTTCTCTTTCTCTTCTGTTCTTCTTTTCTTGCAACTGACGTTCTTTAAAAAAATAAAACTGATAGAATAAAGAAAATAAAAACTGATAATTAAATCAAATAATAACGTATACTGATATTAATCTATCAGTTACATAATTCAAAAAGCCATAAGGCTTGTTTGGCAAACTGATTTAAAAATAATCCATTATTCTAACTAAAAGTCTTAAGGCCTTGTTTGGTAAAACACAAATAAAATAACCCATTATTTTCCAACAAAGGTCATAGGGCCTTGTTTGGTAAAGCTGAATTAAACACTTTCTCACTTTTTTTAATAAACCATTATAACATATAGTTTAAAATGTCACACTTCGAATTTAATTGAACTTATTATTAAATAAATTCAATTAAACCTTACTAACTAAATTAATAATTTCATTTAATAAATAACAATAATATCAAATAAATTCTCTTATTCAAATAAATCATTTATTCAAATAAACCTTTTCATCATCTAATTTAATTATTAAATTAAATTAGAATAATCATAACAAATCACATTCAAATAACATTTAACATTATTAAACTTAACATATACCCATTCCACAAAAACTTAATAAATTATTTATTTAGCTCAATAAATTAATAAAAATATTTATATAACTCAATAAATATTTTTATCCAATCACAAAAATTGCATTCGTTACAGTTTATGTAATAGGTTTAGTTAGAATTACTTGAAGAATTGGAGACAAAGGAGCAAGGAGCGCTTAAAGTGAAAGTAGTATGCACACAAGCCAATCATATTTGATATGATGTAGCATATACTTTGTAATCTTATTCATTTATTAATAAAAGAATTGATTTTCTTAAAAGGCATTTTATATTATCTACATGGTGCTGTTATATTAAATGTGATAAACCCATAGTTTTGAGCAATGCTTTTAGAATCATGATGGTGATCATGCTAATGAGATCTAAATTCAAGATAGCTCACAAACTAAAATTGTTCCTAATCGTTGGATTACTAAATTGGGGATTAGTGAATCCGGATAGATTAGTACATACGTTGCTTGCTCTTATGAAGAGGATGATTGATCTCATAATCATTTGTGTGGAGACACTAAAGCAAGTATGTAGGTGCTTATTGGAGAATAAGTTCACTGAACGTGACTCGCTAAGGAATACCTAATGGAGTTTTACTCGGCTGTCAATAGGAATTCCTCTAGTGATAGTAGTACAAGTGATCCTTAGACTTGAGATCATCATAGTATCTTGTGTATGATAAGTTATACTTTGACATGTCCCTTAAGACCTTTAGGGTATATCAAAGGGTATGATTGGGTATAATAAGTTGTACATGGAGATAGGTGAATGATCAACAAAGAATCTACCACGTCTAGTAAAAGATGTGAATGTCCTATGTGATTCGATAAATGATAACTCAGTAGTCCTTGGCCAAAGCAGAATGAAATTAGAAAGGAGTTTCTAATTTGCATTATTTAGAGTTGTGCATTTGGGAATCGAAATACATATAATTAAATAAAATAAGACTTGACAGAAATTCCATGTCTTATATTTAATTGGGACATTGTATGGTAGAAGGATTAAATTGTACGGTAACTATTTACTCAAAGGTTCTTTTGTGATTAATGTTGAAATCTATATTATCTGGAAAGTCGTTGATCGCTAAGGGGGCTTACCCTTATTGTAGAATAAATATTATTTATTTAAATGAATTAAATAGTTTAATTTATTTATTTAAATAAGATTAGAATTGTTCTAATTGATTTATTCACAACCGGTTTAATATGGAGAACCTAAAGGGTCACACCGCAAAAGGAAAATATTTATTTAAGAAATAAATGGCATAATTGTAATAATAAGTTAAGTGTATTTAATTTAATCTATGGAGATAGAATAAATTAAATAGCTTAATATTTATTATTTAATATTTTGGAAATATTAAATATAAATTAATAAGAGGAGTCTTATTATTATTATTACTATTACTATTATTTAATTCCTAATAGGGATTGAGAATTAATTAATAGAAATACTCTCTCTCATTAATTCCTAATTGGATTAGGACTATAATTAAAGGAGTTTAATTAAAATAGAAACCCTAATCCTAAATAGTTTAGGGAAGGGGTTTTCCTACATCTATAAATAAGAGAAGTCTTATCATAGATTAGGGTTACACACTCTTGAATTAGATTGTGAAGAGTATTTACAATTTCTATAGAGATAGAAAACTAGGGTTTTGCCAAACACCCATCTTCTTGAATAGGTATTATTCCTTGGTGGATCACCTCTAGAGACCAAACACTTGGGTGGCTAACATTGATCAAAGGAAAGAATTACACCGTTGAATTCAAGGAGAACGCGAAGGAATTGGATTCTAGCTTGTACCTGAGGAAGCTAGAATTCTACAAGGGTATAATTCTTATTCTCTATCTCTTTCGTTTAATTAATAATTGTGCATAAAGAACGATCATGGTGATAGTTTGTATAAAAATTTTAAAATCTGTTTTGTCGTGCTTCCGCT
Source organism: Aralia elata (assembly GCA_034770075.1). NCBI lineage: Eukaryota > Viridiplantae > Streptophyta > Magnoliopsida > Apiales > Araliaceae > Aralia > Aralia elata. The sequence goes on along the minus strand of CM068387.1, from coordinate 34,527,167 downwards.
CTATTTATGTAATTTGATTGCATGTTTGCGTTACATACAAACCTAACATGAAGACCCGTTTGTAATAGAGCCCGGGTTTAAATGTAATAGTTATAATTAAATTTTATTCTTGCACCCTAGGTTTGACCTTTTGGTTCACTTGGTGGCTCTAGTGAACCAAACTAGAATAAAAGTCCATAATCAATCCAGGTAGAATATAGTATTCTATATGTGCATGATTATTATATATATTATATATTATACAACATGTTTCGCATGTTAAATAATATGACACGTATTTTATATATATATATATATATATATATATATATATATATATGTGCATGCGCGCTAAACAAGATGAGACTAATAATAACAAACCCCTCAAAGAAATCATATTAAGTCCTAAGCGTTTAAAGATATTCGGAATATCGAACGTCGTCTTCTAGCATGGTAAAGCAATAGAGTATTAAATATTTAATATGAGTTTGTTGTGCACACACAAGGCGAGTATTAAATATTTAAGATGTTGTTTTATCACATTTGATGCTTATTAAGGAATTGAACATTACTGCTTTGTTGTGCACACACAAGGGCGGTCTTTTTCTCTTCACATATATGGAAGTGCTAGGTTAGACTTAACTTAGATTATTTTAGTTCGGATGTGCACACACTTGACCATTATAATCTAATAGGCAAAATACAAGGAGTTACATAGTGATGTAATTGACAATAGTTGTCTACCTATTTATTTATATATAGTTTGTTGTGCACACACAAAGCTATATACATTTGAAATGGGATCTTTATTCTCGTTAGCAAATCTTTAATTAGATTTGTCGAACTATATAATGAGGGTAATATAGTTTGATGAAAAAGTGAGAGATACCAATTTAAAATAAAGACCTAATTTATTTTGGTAATTAATTAAGAAATGAATGTATGCTAAAATGTTGTTAAATTATAAATTTATTTACAAAATTTTACAATGTCTAATTTACTATCACTGCGGAACATATTAGATGTTAATTAACCGGACCAAATTTAAAAGGACTGGTTAAAGAATTTGAGAATAGTTCTCAAGGCTGAAAAGCTATCTTATGTCCTTAATATGCCTATCCCCGCAATGGTTGCAGACAATGCCTCAGAGGAAGAGATTGCTACTTTTAGAAAGTGGCAAGATGATGCACAGTTGGCTCAATGCATCATGCTCGCATCCATGAGTAACGAGCTTCAGCGTCAGCATGAAACTATGGATGCTCCTACTGTACTCCGACAAGCATGGAAATTAGTAGCAGATTTGAAAAAGGATTTAGTTTATTTAAATTAGGATATTGTGTATTTTGTTTTAATTAGGATTTTAATTCTAGTAGGGTAAAGACTCTTATAAATATTCTTATATTGGGAGATTGTAAAGGTGGTGGGGAAAAAGCCAAGGAACGCCATGTAAGGCTAACTCTCTTCCCAGTTCAAGAGCAAACAAAATATCATCAAAGATGGAGGCTATGGATTGATGAAGCTTTGAGTTAGAAGAATGGCGGGAGACAATTTTTCTTCTCTAAACTCTTATTTATCTTTGTCTTTTATTGATGATGAATATTTTGTTGATTATAATTTTATTTGCTATGAACAAGATTTTAATATAAGAATTTTAATGGAATCTCATGCGTAGTTTAAATTGATTTTCTCTCTATTTGATTGGCACCAGATAAATTGATTCATTATATTTTGTGCATTCATTTTCCAATTCCTTCTAAGATTTTTATCAGATAATTGTTGATCAGGAAATTATAAATTAAATACAAAATATGACAAACGATTCATTCATAACCAATATAACCAAAAGAGAGTGAATTAATTTAAACTATGCATTGGGTTCCATTGCAATCTTAGTAAAAGAATTAGTTCATAATAGCAAAAGAAATCATCATAATTAATCCGATAAACATCCTCAAATTACAAGAATAAAAGTTAAAGAGTAAAGAAGAAAACTATGTTGCAGTGATCTTCACACTCCGCCTTGAACTCCTGCAAGCCTTCGTGTACTTCTCGTCACAATATGATATAAACCCTAATAATGTATCTCTATCTCTGAGTATCTAATGATGTATATGGAATATTTGGTATATCATCAGCCTCTTTTTCTATTTGTAAGTTCCTCAGCAGCTTTAGAATAAAAACCCTAATTGAATTTAGTTAGCAAGTGTCCCAAATGACTTAGAATTGTAAAATAGCTTACCAACTAGCTCACACGCACAAATCAGCCAAACCAATGCCACAACTCTCTAATATAGCGCCGCAACGCTCGCACTCTGTCTCTCTAGCACTGCAGCGCTCTAATCCAGTGTTGCGGCGCTGGGTCTCTGCCAGCCAAGATACGCCCAAAAGCTCAAGTGATGATTCGCCGTGCACGCCTTGCTTTGCCATGCCAATGTCATTTTACCGTACCGACATCCAATAAATGCCTAACACTATATGCTACATTTTGCGACTGATAATCCATCTTGTACCGTTGTTTACACCATTTTCATATTTATTCCTAAACCTACATAAAAATACTAAAATACATTAAAATGAACAAAAACTACTTAAGAAGTTAGAAAATTATCAAGCCAAGAATACCCAATTCGTAGATATAAAATTCATTCATCAAATACCTCTAAACTTAAACCTTTGCTTACCCCCAAGCAAAACAAACTAAAAACTAAGAAAAACTACTCTAACATGCAATCTAACCTAAACAATAAATTAACATGAATCTGTAATATGGCCTCAAAGATCTCATAAAAACAACTCTCAGCAACAACCAAATCATGCAAGCATAACAATTCAACCTAGTCATTAGTTCCATAACAATCATAATCCCTAAAATGTGTGTGTGTACCAACTGCTCAAGCTAATCATAAATTAGATAAGATTATATAATAAAACACTCAATAAAAGAAAATTAACTCAACTTTAAAATCCTACTTACCACGTCAATCTCAGTAAAGACAACTTCATATAAACCAGGGGATACAAAGGATTTCTTGATGAGGACATGCCTAGCACGAGGATGGATGGGAACCATGGAGCGGATCCGATACATGTGCCAATTGGACCCGTGACAAGAGCGCAAGCTAAACCCTTTAAGGAGGGACTTATTGGTTTGATTCAAGGAGTTTGGAACGACAAGGGATCAGATTCCAAGGCGATTGAGTTGACTTCCAAGCTCGTGAATGTGTTGCAAGTGAGCATGCCAAGCCAATAATCAAAAGGAGGAAAATTGGATTCTCTGGGGTTAAGCGCGGTCGCGCCCTGACCCAAACCAAAACCAGCACGACCATGCTCTTTATAGACACGAAACCTACTCTCTCGACTACCAGCGCTGCTACGCCCAAAACCAGTTCAAAACTGGCGCGGCCTCGCCGGTGCGGGATTTTGGTTGACGCGTTTTTGCAAGATTTGGACGTAGTTTTTCCCCGTAAATTTAGGATTTTCACTATATTTTTAGATTTCTATTGTAATTAGGATACTTTTATATGAGGTTTTGATTCTAAATCAATTGTTATTTCCTTATAGGACTCTAGGGTTTCATATCTAGTATAAATAAGCTTTGATGAATGTAATTCATATACAACTGAGATTTTATCAATACAGTTGTGAGTTTATTCTCTACTTTTAGTTCTTTGAAGAATTCTTAAGTTATTTCTTAGTTTTCTTTGAGATTCAACTTTGACTTATCATACAGCAATTCATAGTTATGTGTGGCATCTTCTACCGCATCAATCGTCGATTGTACCCAAGATTACAGCTTACATATAAGCGAGGGGTCAATGTGTCGTTGGTGTCCATTCAACGCAGATTTCCTATCGCGAGCAATTATACTAAGATTACCTCTTACATATAAGCTAGGGGTTGAGGTGCTGTGAGTGTTTCACCTTCATAACTTACTAGAAATGATCTGGGCGACGACCACCTCACGCAAGCGTGCTATAGAGTCTATCATTTCTTCTAACAATTTTTTTCCCAAATATATATTTTCAAATTTTTTTTCAATTTAATGAGTGCATTTTATGCTCCATCTTACAATTTATTGAATAAGTGCATTTTACACTCCCTCTCATTCCTGTATATATAGGGGAGTGTGCTTTATGCCCTTTCTCAGCCCACCACATAATGTAATAATTCAAGGAAGGATAAAAATTTCCATAATTTTCCTATATTTCCCCCACACTTATATGAATGTCTATCTTAGCTTTAATTGAAGTTAAAATAAGTTCCTAGGGTCTCAACAATTTTTTTCACAAATATTCATCTATACAATCTCTTCTAAAACACAATTAACTGAACAGCAGAATGTACGTGTTTTAAAGTACAAAGGATCACAACTAATGTAAAACCAACTTGCAAGTCAAAATTTCAAACTAATGCATGATTCAAAATTTTACTAGAGTTTAACCAAATTTCCTCATATCTTATCATTGGCCATCACAAATTCAATTTTTTTTTACTCTCATGCAAAAATAACTTTCATTTACTAACATGCAAAAATAACTTGAATAACTAAATAACATAACTAACAAACTAAAACATGCAAAAATAACTTTCATTTACTAACATGAAAAAATAACTTGAATAACAAAGTAACATAACTAAAAAACTAAAAACATAAGTAATATCTCAACTACTCCCAAACTTAAATAATACATTGTCCTCAATGTCAAAATAATAGGAAAAATTAAAATAAATGGACTTCCCTGGGGCAATTATGAAAGTAGTATGCCCTCAAGCTAATCACATAGAATGTGATAAGTATTTACTTTGTAATCTTATTCATTTATTAAAAAAAAAATTATTTAATTAAAAGACATACTTTATCCATGATTAATTAGTTGAATTAATTAAATGTGATAAATCCATAGTTTTGGAGCAATGCTTTTAGAATTGTAACGACAAGGAATTTTGAATTTGCCTTGTAATTCGAATTTTTGAATATTAATGCATATATTATATTTTATTAATATTATTTTGTGTTGCATGTTTAAAGGTTGTGTGACAACCTGGATTATGTGAATGCATCAAATTTTACGTGTTATAGTTTTGTTGAAGTGAATAATTGATTTCGCGTAGCGTCGCTAAATCACTATTCACGGGGCACGTTTCCCGAGGCACTATTCATCCCATAATATTTTTGTGTCTTTTTCGATTTTAATAAATTTTATAAATACGTGCGAGCGAAGTGATAATTTTTTCAAGCGTTAGAAATTTTATTTGAGCTGATACGTGATTTTATCCGTATCTGAAATATATAATATGGGTGTTCCGAATAAATGGAAAAATCCCGTAATAATTATTTTTATGCGTCCCAATAATATATGGGAGTACCCATTTTAATTTTGGGTAAAGTTATTTACCAAATTGGGTACAAAAGTGAGAATTTTCATATATATTTTTGTGTATTTGGGTATTTATTTTGGCTTGTTACTCCAAGAGGGAACCAACCAAACCACTTTCGACCAATCAAATGCTAGGAAAATGAGAGAGTAGAGGGAGTTGCCGGTAAGCTCCCTTGAGCCACAAACCCACTTCTCCCTAAATTACTCCCCCACTTCTCCTCTTCCATTTCATTCCCTCCTACGCCATTTCCTTTGCTCTTCCATTACAAGTTAGTCCAGCTGCAACTAGAGAGAGAGTGAGACAGAGCTGCAGTTAGAGAGAAAGAGTGCAGAGAGAAGGAAGAAGGAAGAAGAAAAAAATCTAGAGAGAGAGGTGGTGCACGGGTGAAGAAGAGAAGGAAGCCAAAGTAAGGAACAAGAACTCAAAGCAAAGCCTAGCAATCTTCTTAACCTTTAGAAGAGATTTGTAGAGGTAAACAATCAACCAAAACTGATTTCATTTGATTTTGTGAAGATTTTCGAGTTTTGAAGGTTTTTGGAGCTTTTTAGCTCATGGATGATCTTTGCTGCGATGCTTGTTGTTTTTGTTTGTGTTGGATATTTGTAAATGTTGTTAAAAGGTTATATAAGACATTAATAACATTAAAGTGGAACAAAAATTGAACAAATTCGTACCTTGGCTTAATGGAGCAGGAACAATGGACAAAACATAGACTTTGGACTGTTGGACGATTTAGAGGACTTTGTAGCTATGATTTCGTATTTGTTTAATTCGTTTGTTGTTATGATGTTTTACTTCCATGGGTTATGAGTTTAACCCAGTTGGAATGGAGTAAAAAGGGATTAAAACAAAGATTTGGTGATGATTTTTGTAAAGAACACCAAGAACACAAAAATATAGCATGAGTTGATATTTTGGCCTAAGATTTGGCCATGTTATTGTTAATGGATAGCTCTGAATTTTTGATATGTTGTAGCTCTATGTCTTAGGAGTCCATAGAGTCCGGAACATACCAATTTGAATGTGTATAGAAGAAGTTATGGAGGTTAGAGTGAAGAAAGGTCGGATTGCACGAAGGAGGCAAGTCTGCAAATCTGGGCACCGGCGTAGCCTCCGTGATTTCACGAAGGCCTTGCTAAGCTCGTTGGTCATTGGCGTAGCCTCCGTGATTTCATGGAGGTCTTGCTGCCCTTGTGGCGTAGCCTCCATGATTCTCACGGAGGCCTTGCCGACTGCCTGAATCCAAAATGTTTAGCATGAACACCTCTTAGTAAAATGACCATAACTTTCTCATACAAACTCGGATTAGGATGATTCAAGATGATCCGGAAAGCTTAGAGATAGACCTACAACTTTCATTAATTAGAATTAAAATTTACCACCTGATCAATTATGAAATTGACTGTTTTTAGGATTGTTATGCAAACGCAGGGCGTCGGTCATGCGCGTGTGCAAGTGTAATGCTTCCGACAATAAAAGACATTGTTCTAAGTCCTAAAACATGAATGTTCTATATTATCATGATCCTTAGAATTAACCAATGAGTATTAGATAAATTGGATGGGCATGCTAGGCGTACGCAGTTGCGTGTCGCTTGGGCGTTCGAATAGGCAAGTTTGGCGTACAGACGTACAAGCGTCGTAACGCCGCAACTAGTGGGCATAACCTTATTTAATATTTTGTTTCTTATTTGAATGGGACATTATATAGTTGTATAAAAAAATATTTGGTATCCAGTATGTGACTAATTGTTATGTGAATATGTACCTAATTGTGTAGGATATTAAGGAGCGTGTGTTGTAATATTGTAGTAGCGCTTCAGGCAAGTTTTCTCTAAACTTACTCAAATTATATTGAGCAGGTTTCTTATCCAATATACATGTTGAATATTGTGCAAGTTTCATAACGCACAAATGTTGAATATTGTGTAAGTTTCCTAACGCTTGTCTTACCCTTGTGTTGGGCAAGTTTCCTTACCCTAACTCAATTTAATATTGGGTAGGATTTCTCAATCGTACAACTTTTATTTATTGTGCGAGTTATTTATTCATTGAGCAATCATTCTATATTATTCCAAGTTCCTTACTCAACTATCTTTATTTGGGCAAGACAAATGTTGTATATTGTGCAAGTTTCATGACTCAATTGGAGTTATTACTTTCAAACCATATTAGTAGAATAATTATTGTCAATTATTCCACATCAAAGATAATTATTGATATTCGCACCTTGTGCATTTGAATTCAGCATATGTTGTTAGACTGTGAAACATTTAAGTTCTTTATTCATGAACGGTTTAAGGAAATAGTCTACGCCATTTGTTTCGGCTGGACATGTACGGTTCATGAATAAAGAACTTAAATGTTATGCATATACATAGGGTGCTAGAGGCTGATCCCCTTAAGTACTACTGACGAGCCAGGCGTTTAAAAGGGTTAGTTGAATGACTGATCCTTTGGCCAAAAAGTTCATGGTCTATTGGACCACTCAACAGTAAATAATCAATATTCATTTCTTCATTTGAACTTTGATTATATTGTCAGCTATTTCTTCAATGTTCTTAAATTATTGAACTATGCGATTATTATTCTTATTCATTCATGATATATCTTCTCTCTTGTTATTAAACTTGCTGGGCAAATTCGTTGCTCATCCTTGCTATATCATGAAACTATTGCAGTTAAGCCAGAGAGTTTCAAAGCGGGCAAATGCAAAGAAAAGCTTAAGGACTAGTTATTTGTACTATTCTGTTATGTAATCGTGGAGTAGTTTTGTATTATTAATGTATTCTGCGATGTATTCTATTTAAGGTTATAGACCTTGGGACCGTAGTAAACCTTTTGTAATGAACAACATATGTTTATTTATTCCGTATTAGTTAATTTATGTTGTTTAGAAGTATATGAATGTACTTTATCGTGAGCACCAGATTCGAGGTATTGGTACCTGAATTTGGGGGTGTCACAAGAATCATGATGATGATCATGCCAATGAGATATAAATTCTAGATAGCTTAAAACTAGAACGTTCTTATTTGTTGGATCACTAATGCGGGGTTACTGATTCCAGATAGATTAGTACATACTATGCTTACTCTGTTAAAGAGGATGATTGATCTCATAATCAATTGTGTGGAGACACTAAAGCAAGTATGTAGGTGCTTATTAGAGAATAAGTTTACTGAATGTGACTCGCTTAAGGAACACCTAATGGAGTTTTACTTGCCTGACAATAGGAGTTCCTATAGTGATAGTCGTATAAGTGATCCTTAGACTTGAGATCATCATAGTTCCTTGTGTATTCTAAATTATACTTTGTCACATTCCTTAATACTTCAAAGTATGTTATAGGGTATGTTTGGGTATAATAAAGTATACATGGAGATTTTATGAATGATCGATAAAAGATCTACCACTTCCAGTAAAGGGAGAGAATGTCCAATGCGATTTGATGAATGACAACTCAGAAATCCTTGACCAATGTGAATGCTAATTTACATTAATCAGAGTTGTGCATTTACAATTGAGATGTGTATGATTAAATAAATAAGACTTGTTAGTAATTCCATGTCTTATGCTTAATCGGGACATTGTATGGTAGAAGGATTAAATTGTACGATAACTATTTACTGAATTGGTTCTATGTGATTAAACATTGATTTCATATTATACGGATAGTCATGATACATTATCGTAAGGTGTCCCTCATTATGTAGAATAAATATTATTTATTTATATATGAATTAAAGGAGTTTAATTCATTACAAATAATGTTTCTAATTTATTTATTCTACTACCGGCATAATATTGAACCTAAAGGGTCACACCGCAAAAAGAGAAATATTAATTTTAGAAGTAATTGGCTTAATAATAATAAATTAGTATTTGGAGAAATACTAATATTTATAATTAAGTATTCGGAGAAATACTAAATTGTAAATTAATAAGAGAATGTTATTATTATTATTAAATAATTTAGTTCCTAATTAGATTAAAAATTAAATTAAAACCCTAAGTCCTAAAAGGTTTAAGAGGGAGGGTTATTCTATAAATAAGAGGGGTTTTATTGTGTAAAAGACTAATGCAACTCTTGCAAGTATTCTCTAAAGCCTTAAATAACTAGGAGAGAGAGAGAGAGAAAAAAAAAGAACTAGGGTTAGCCACCCCAGGTCTAGGAGAACCTAAATCTACTTCTTGAATCTATATTCTCTTGGTGGATCACCTTTAAAGTGTTACATATACTGTAGACACCCAAAATTTGCACTTCGTATACTAACCCTGACAGGAGGGCAAAATCATCAATTAACCCAGCCTACGAGAACGAAAGGTGGACACAAGTACGAACACTCAAAGCCACCACAACGACTTGCGATCAAAGCCGACACGACAACGAGCGGATATCAGGAATCGACTAATGGCCACTACGCTTTCCTGCTCGCCGGTGATCTAGTGGGGGTCGGGGGGGCAGCGCCCCTGGAAACCAAGCTCCAAATACAAATCCTGTGTCATGTCGCAACCATTCGAAACGAGCATTCCTGAATGACATGGCACGGTTCTTAGCGGTTCCCGGACTGCAAAATACAAGCCTTTCAGCGAAAACCAACAATACGACACGAGAATCGAGGTGCGATACGAAAATTGAGAAAATCAGCCCTGCCAGCCGCTGATCAATCTGCGGCCAATGATGGAACGTCTGACGACACGGAACTCGAGCGCGGCGTGGGGGAACCGAGGATCGGCGCGGGGGAACCGAGGCTAGCCGCAGATCAATCTGCGGCCCAGCTGCGGATCAATCTGCGACTGCCTCTGGTAGCCTATATCAATGCAGTTCCACATTTGGGGATACAACGAGTTGAAGGAAGAAAAAAGAGGAAAAAGGCAACAGCGAGAAAAGAGAGAAAAGAGAGAAAAAAGTGAGGATTTAGACCCCTTTTTGTTAGATTGTATCACATACACTTTCTACTCTAATTAATATACAAATTTATACACATCGTGGTGTCATTTGCAAGGTGAAAAGCTTTTTTTATAGCATTTTTGTTATATCATTTTGTTAAACTTTTTATCATTCGGGCTATATTAAATGTAGTTTTTCTTGTATATTATTGAGGATCCATGGATTAAGGACTATTAGTGAGGGTTCCAACGGAACAAAATTCTTCCTAGTGGCCCGATGATATCCATTTGGTGAATTTTTTTTAGCTCGTTATGGTAATGTATTATGCGTAGTGTATTTAGATTGTTATTTTAGGATATTGTGGTGTGTTAGGCAACCCGGTGTTGTTTATTTGTGTAGTATCCGTTTTGTGGGTGTGTAGAAATTTTGGATGTGAGCCTAAGAGCGCGATCCCGTGGTCCAAATCCGATGATGGACGTTTTTGGGTGTATGTATCAGGGGCGATGTACCCTTTATTGTAAATTGTAATTTTCGGGCCTTAAAACGATATCAAGTTGAAAATCGGGTTTAAGGCCCCGTAATAGTGGAAATATGTGGTTATGGGCGTTTGGGGTTATTTTGATGGCTTACATGCCCATGAATAGCCCCAATGCATTTTAATGCTTGATTTGATTCACGACACAAAATTGATTTCAAAGCTAAACGATGAAGATTTTCATAAAATCAATCAAATAAGGTTATTAGCACCACGAGGCTTAAAATTAGAAGTGCTAATGAATGTCGATTCCTATTTAAACGAGAAGGTTAAAGAAAATCGTTTTCAAACATCACAAAAAATGGTTTTATAAAAATAAATGACGTTTTCATTAAACCGTTTTGCATAGGGTTAAAGAGATCCTAGAAGTTGCCCATCATTTTACTTATGAAAGCAACGTATAGGTCCCGATTCCTATTTTGACGAAGGTTTAAAAACTCTCATTTTGCCAAAACGACACCTAATGAAAATCTCACAGCTTTTGACAATTAAAATCAAACTTTTCTCATAATAATAATAAAGCTTTCTTGTATAGGCCGAAAGACATTCTAAAGCACTCTCAAATTAAAACACGACTTTTCATAAAAACCCAAATGGTTTTTTTCATGTAAACTCACCACAACATTCACATAGGCACACACGTGCGCACACACACATTTTAAGAATTAAATGATAGGAAAAGCATCGAGATTGCGGTAATCGTGTTTCAAGGAAGTCGGGGGGGGGGTGCCTAACACCTTCCCCTCGCTTAAGCAAGCCCCCGAACTCTATGAATCTCGGTTGGTAGGCCAATTAACTTGGAGTCACATATGAGCCAGCGATTTATAAAAACGAAGCTCGAATGAGTTAGTACATCCATTTCAAATATACCAACTGGCGACTCTGGTCAATTGGCTCATCATAAAAAATAATCTTTCAAAACCCCGTCGACATTTGTGCCGATCTTTTCCAAAAAATCATCTAATAAAAAGGCTAAAATTGGAAAGGGTAATAATTAGCATAGAAGCGATTTTTTCAGCGTCGACAGCTGGCGACTCTGGTGGGGACATTAGAGGGCTTAAGCCGCGTTCAAATCTTGATGATGTCCTATCCTTTAAAAATTTATGAGTGTGTATGTACGTGCGATATTTTGACATGTTTTACTTACTGTTGTGTGAATGAATGATTGAATGGAATTGTTTTACTTTAAAGTAATCATTTACATACGGTGAGGACGATGAATGTGAATGTATGTTGAGAGTGTACCTCCTCCTGAGGCAAACCTGTCGGTTGCTTATTACTGGACTCGAAAGGGCTGCTCCCCGGAGATGGCTCAGGAAACGCACCACCCAGATCCGCTCCAATCGAAAGGTTTCAGACGAGTAGATTGCGAAGATTTGGGGACCTTCATGCCGAAAAGCCGCGAGAGTAACCTTAGGGTAGGTCAGCCTCAGATTAACCCAACGCAAGGAAAGTCTTTTCATGCCCTTTTACGTTTACGCGTATAAATGTCATAGTCCCATTCAATATTTTTATATATACCTCCCTTTTGTTTGTCAAAAGAAAGTACTGACCTCTATGTTGTGCAGGGAATAGCTGGGAAAATATAATAATTCGTGTCTAGCATTTATTATTGTAATGAGGGACTGCTAACATTTTGTTTCGCAGGGAAAAATTAAAAAACCCAAAAATACAAAAGTTACAGCTTTAGCATGCATCCACATCTTTCATTTCCCAAGACTAAACTTCAAATCGTTTTCTCCTGTAGGATTGCTCCTCAAACGCGTTTGCAATCTAAGAAGGCCCAGGATTCTACATCTGAAATGGCTGATATTCCACCTCCTGATCCTGTTTCCATGTCTCGGGAGGAATTCGATGATTTTAAAAAACAGATGTTGGAAATGGCCACGATGTTGAAAGAGCAGCTGCTACTGAGACAAGATCCGCCAAACAAAGATCCGCCTAAGGATGATCAACCCCAGCCTAAGGGCGAGCTGGTCATCCCCAAAGCCATTCCTACACCTAACAGGATAGTAATCACTATTCCAGAGGAGGGAGACACCGATGATCTTCGAAAGAAAATGAAGCAGATGGAGGAAACTATCCAGTCTCTGAAAGGCATAGGTTCCCTGGGCAGGGTAAATTATTCAGATCTGTGTGTCTTTCCAAGAACCAGGTATCCGAAAAAGTTCAAGATCCCCGAATTTGAGAAATATAATAGGAAGGGAGACCCTTATACACACCTGAAGATATACATTGGGGAACTTGGGTCTTATGCAGAGGACGAAGGATTGAGGATGCAGTTATTCCAAAAGAGCCTAACGGGAGAAGTAAGAACTTGGTATGCCCGCCTTGATAATGCTCTGATCCACAACTGGGAGGAGCTGGCCCATACTTTCTTGACACAATACAGCTTCCAAGCACAGATGGCCCCTGATAGATATCAGATAACAAAGGTCAAGAAGTAACCAAAAGAATCTTTTACGGACTATGCATAGCGGTGGAGGGGTATGGCTGCACAGGTGAATCCCCCAATGAGCGAGGCGGAGATGGTAATGACCTTTGTGGATATTCAGGAGGTGCCCTATTATAAGCGAGTGATAGCGGGGATTGGAAGGCCTTTTGCCGAAATGATAAAGCATGGAGAAATGGTTGACATGGGGTTAAAGTCTGGCAAGATCCGGGACTTCACAGCTCTAGAAACAGTTGCGGAGCAAATCCAGAGTGTAAATTATGGCAATGCTTCCCGCAGGACCCAAAAGAGAAAGGAGGAAGATGTTTCCCTCATCCTGCAGGGATCATCTAGGAAGGTGGGGAATAGCCCTCCAGTGCAAATACAGAGAATTGTGCCACCCCGATAACCTAATTTCGATAATCAAAGGATGGACGGACGAAGAAGATTTAAGACCACCAGAGATCGGGTATTCACCCCGCTTGGGGATCCTCTTGAACAAATTTTGGCAGTATTAATAGCACAGAGAAAGATAGTCGATTTGGCACCCCCAATTGACCCGAAAGGGAGAAGATTTGACCCGAGTAAGAAGTGTGCGTACCATTCGGGTTCCCCTGGTCATGATACTCAGGAATGCTGGACGCTGAAGCACAAGATTCAGAACATGATCGATAGCGGGGAGATCGTGGTGGAACAGCCAGAGTCACTGAATGTTAAAGTCAATCCCCTGCCTAAGCATGATGGGGAAGGGGTCAATGTGGTGGAAGCCAGCGAAGCCAGAGGACCACCAAGGCTGAATTATATAAAGAGAATCGATGAGGTGATTGGAATGATAAGTGATCAAGAGAATGTACGAGGGACACCGATTAGGTTGGCGGGTCTGAGCAGGGGTATCACCGAGGCGCTTATCAGGTTAACGGTTCCGAAACTTCTCACCATTACAGCAAGACCACAAATCCCCATTAGTAGTTTAAAAATAGTACCGTGGAAATACGGGAGAGTATCAGAGGAGGCGGCCAGTTGTGCTTCTGTGACATCAATGGGGAATCCTTTATATCTTCCAAGACGAGTCCTTGAGAGCAAAGGGAAGAAGAACGAAAAGATATCCGAGGAGAAAGCTGTGGAATTCTTAAGGAAGATGAATCATTCAGAAGTGAGGGGGGTTAAGGTATTGAGCGAGGAATCGACTCTGACATCGATCATGGATTTGGTATTATCATCCGACGATCACTGCAGAATTCTGGCCAAAGTCCTGGAGGAGGCACATATTCCCAAGGTGATTAGCAAAGAAGGTTTCGGCCATCTAGTGGACCATCTGTTAGAAAAAAATGTAATATCGTTCACAGATGATGATATCCCTAAAGAGGGAGGGGGGCATCGGAAACCGCTGCATATTTCGGTAATCTCATCAGGATATGTTATGAATGGGGTGCTAATTGATGAGGGATCAATATTGAATATCTGTCCATTCAGTACATTGGAAAAAATGAACGTCAATCCCAAGCGCCTGCGAGCCAGTTATGTGGTGGTACGAGCCTTTGACGGATCCCGGAAGGATACGATGGGGGAGATAGAATTGCCTGTGGAAATAGGGCCTTGTACTTTCGATATTTCATTCCAAGTCCTGGATATCGCGGCAAGTTATAACATGTTATTGGGAAGGCCGTGGATACACATGGCCGGGGCAGTTCCCTCTACGCTACACCAACAAATTAAGTTTATCATCGACGGGAATCTGGTGACGGTCTCTGCGGAGCATAATGGCCCTTCTCCTTACAGGAATGGCTTGCCGGTGATTAATTTGGACGAATCGGTGGTACCCGCCAGTTTTCAGGCGCTGGAAATCAGTACTCCCCACTACAGATGTCTGGGGGCTCCAGCCGTAAAACCTAAGGTCTCTCCTGAACTTACCTTTGTTGCTAGAGAAATGATGAAGATGAAGTTCCGACCTGGGCAAGGGTTGGGAAAGAACAGTCAAGGAATTACTGAGCCTATTCAACTGCCCAATCAGATAGGCAAGGCGGGGTTGGGGTATTACAGAGGCGCAGCACAGAAACACTCTCAAGGGGGGACCCCAACTCGACGGGTCGAAAATCTGATGCCGAAAGTCAACAATGAATAAGGTACTCGCAAGCCTATGTCTGATACAGGAGGTGAAAAATTGACCCCCACGAATGATGAGTCAGCCAAAAGGGAGAGTTTCCTATAGGAGGTCATGCAACAATTTGAAACCAAATGTTATATCCCTAGACAGTCAGTAAGCAATGGAAAAGGGAAGGATGTTGCCACGCCGTCAGGAGCCCAACAGAGTGTGCCTATCATCAATTGGGCGGGGTTGACTATTCCTGAAGAGGTTATGAAGAAGGACCAATGCGATGTGGTTGTAGTCATCAAGGAAGTTTCCGATGCGAAGCCGCCTTTCATCTGTCGCATTCTGGCCGATCTGACCACCGATAACTGGACAATAGAGCCAGTAATATCCAAACGAGGGTAAAATATGGCTTCAGGGAGGTAGACCCCGGATGGTGGGGGATGAATAGATACCAATTTTTGTCCCTTATTTTGAATTTTGCATAGTTATGTTATTTTGTCATGTTATTTTGAAGATGATCATTGTGGGAATGACTTATATATATGACAAATATTTTGGTTTCATGTTAGGTGTACCAATTTGAGTATTTCTTGCCTAACAAACGATTTTTCAAACTCGAAAGATGACTATGATTTTGATATTGAGCTGGATTTCGATTTAATGGGCATTGAGCTGGATGAGACAGATAATGACGACACGCCTGACGAGATCAAAAGATGGGTCGAAGACAAACCCAAACCCAACTTAGACCAAACCATCACTGTCGATGTCGGGTTTCTCCTCTCTTTGTCCTTTTCCGATTTTAGCCTTTGATTGAATGATTTTTGGAAAAGGTCGGCATTGATGTCGACGGGGTTTTGAAAGATCGTTTTTTATGATGAGCCAATTAACCAGAGTCGCCAGTTGGTATATTTGAAATGGATGTACCAACTCATCTGAGTTTCATTTTTTCGTAAATCGCTGGCTCATATGTGACTCCGAATTAATTGGTTTGCGAACCGAGATTCATAGAGTTCGGGGGCTTGTTTAAGCGAGGGGAAGGTGTTAGGCACCCCCCGACTTCCGTGAAACACGGTTACCGCAATCTTGATGCTTTTCCTATCCTTTAATTCTTGAATGTGTGTGTGTATGTGCGCGCGTGTGTGTGTGTGCCTATATGAATGTTGTGGTGAGTTTGTATGAAAGAATCATTTGGATTTTTAGGGAAAGTCGTGCTTTAATTTGAGAACGCTTCGGAATGTCTTTTCGGCATACACGAGAAAGCTTTATTTCTTTATGAGAAAATTTTAATTTTTGATTGTCAAAGCTATGAGATTTTTCATTAAGTGTTGTTTTGGCAAAACATGAATTTAGTAAACCTTAGCCAAAATAGGAATCGAGATTTATACGTTGCTTTCATAAATGATGGGCAATTTCTAGGATCTCTTTCGCCCTATATATCAAGGTTTAGTAAAACATTTATTTCTTTTTATAAAAACCATTTTTATGGCATTTGAAAACAACTTCTCTTTAGCTTTCTCGTAGAATAGGAATCGACTTTCATTAGCATTTCCAATTTTTAGCCTCGTTATGCTAATATCCTACTTTGATTGATTTTAGAAAAATCTTTATTGTTTTGGCTTTGAAGATCCTTTGTTTGGTGTTACAAATCAAATTGAGCATCAAAACGCGTAGGGGGCTATTCACGGGCATGTAAGCCATCAAAATACCCCGAACGCCAACAATCACATATTTCATTATTACGGGGCCTTAAACCCGATTTTCAACTTGGTATCGTTTTAAGGCCCGACGATTACATGTTTACAATCAAGGATAATCGATCCTATTACATACACCAAAATTGTCCATCATCGGATTTGGACCACGGGGTCGCGCTCCTAGGCTCACATACACAATTCTTACACACCCTTAAAATGGATATTACAAAAATTAACAAGCTAAAATTCACCAAATGGATATCATCGGGTCATTATGAAGAATTTTATTCCATTGGAACCCTCACTAATAATCCCTAATCCATGTATTCTCAATAATATACAAGAAAACTACATTTAGTATAATCCAAAATGATAAAAATTTAACAAAATAATATAACAAAACTGCTATAAAAAGAATTCTTTTTCACCTTGCAAATGACACCACGATGCGTATAAACTCGTATATTAATTAATGTAGAGAATATATGTGATACAATCTCACAAAAGAGATATAATTCCTCACTATTTTCTCTCTTTTCTCTCCCTAATTCGCTGCTGCTGTTGCTATTTTTCCCTCTTCTTCCGCTGCTGCCAACCTCCTGGATGAAATAAAGAAACTGAGATGAAATAGGCTGGCCTAGGGCAGCCGCAGATTGATCTGCGGCTGGCTGGCCCACCAGACACTCAGCCTGGTTTCGAGTTCCATGTTTCGAGTTCCGTGTTTTCAAAAGGCGCACTCATTGGCCGCAGATCAATCCGCGGCTGGCTGGCTTGACTTTCTCGATTGTCATGCCATGCCTCGACTTTCGTGTCGTAACGTCGGTTTTCGCTGACAGGCCTGTATTCTGCAGTCCGGGAATTTCCGGGAGATGTGCCACCTTATTCGGGAATGCCCGTTTCGGATGGCCTTATCGTCACGTCAGCTTTGGTCGCCAATCATCGCGGTGGTGTTGAGCGTTCGCCCTTGTCCATCCTTCGCTCTCGCAGGCCGGTTCATTTGCCGAATTTTCCCTCCTGTCAGGGTTAGTATACGAAGTGCAAAATTTGGGTGTCTACAGCTGCCCCTCTTTATCATGTTTATGCAATGTTAAATGAAATGAACAGGATAAAGAAATAGACACCCGATGCATGAATGACAGTTCACAAGAATGACAATACATACATGATGCAACACAGGCAACTTATGATGCAACACAAGATGTAAGGCATGCAAAACATTCGTAAAGGTGTCAATGCCTCAATCCCCAACCGCACTGTTAGTCGTCGGGTTTTGTCTTCCAATCGATCGTCTCGTAACCGCCGGGTCTCGTCTCCGGTCGATTGTCTTGTCGGGGCCGGCTCTCGTATCCGGTCACCCATCTCGTAATCGCCTTATTCCATCGCATTGTCATCAAAGGAAGTTATTCTCCTAACTAGCTTGAAAGGCATCCTTGGAGTTCATCCTCGTACATCGTCCTTGGCAGCCATTGCCTTTGACTCAGATAGGTTAGGACCTTGACACTTAACCTGCATGGATCACGTACAGAGTTATCATCTATTCAATGCATGTGACACAACTTAAAATGTAGATTTGATGAAAAATGACCCCTGTACAGTCTTTTGATACTGTTCTACAAGTGTCACCATTTGTCGGGGTTTGCTTGGATCTCAGCCCTTCCCAGGGTTTCATTGATTGTTTGGATACCAGCCCTTCCCAGGGGTTCGTTGATTTTTGGATACCAGCCCTTCCCAGGGGTCGTCGAATTTTTTTGGATACCAGCCCTTCCGAGGGGTCGTTGAATTTTTGGATACCAGCCCTTCCCAGGGATCGTCGAATTTTTGGATACCAGCCCTTCCCAGGGATTCATTGATTTTTTTTGGATACCAGCCCTTCCCAGGGGTCGTCGAATATTTGGATACCAGCCCTTCCCAGGGATTCGTTGATTTTTTGGATACCAGCCCTTCCCAGGGGTCGTTGATTTTTTTGGATACCAGCCCTTCCCAGGGGTCGTCGAATTTTTGGATACCAGCCCTTCCCAGGGATTCATTGATTTTTTGGATACCAGCCCTTCCCAGGGGTCGTTGATTTTTTTGGATACCAGCCCTTCCTAGGGGTCGTCGAATTTTTGGATACCAGCCCTTCCCAGGGATTCGTTGATTTTTTGGATACCAGCCCTTCCCAGGGGTCGTTGATTTTTTTGGATACCAGCCCTTCCCAGGGGTCGTCGAATTTTTTGGATACCAGCCCTTGATGAGTGTGTTTTATACACACAATTTGGGTACTTTTGACCTTGATAATTTGGAATTCTTTGGGTACTTTATGTGGTTTTATTGTGTTTTTATCTTATTTTTAGATATTGTGAATTTATATTGCTTTTATATTTTTGTATTATTTTTATGTGTTTTTACTTGGTTTTGTAGGAAATGGAGCAACTGCTAGTTGATCACCAATGCTCGTGGATGCCTAGTTTGCCATTTTGAGCCTAACATGGACATAGCAGCTGCTTGCGGCTCAATTTGACCCATGATCCAATCCGTATCTCTCAAAACTCAAAGAACGAAAGTTGTAGATATTAATCTCAGCTTTCGGGAGCATCCGGAATCATCCAATTTGAAGTTCGTATGAGGGAGTTATGGCTGTTTTACCATCGGATTTGGCATGTATTTTACACAGCAGTTGCTTCGGGCTCAATTTGCGCTTTTCTCCAGACATTTTCTCGTCAAGCTCCAGTTATGAAAGTTGTAGATCTCTTTCTCAGCTTTCCATAGCCTATTTACACGCCTTAATCCGAGTTTAGACGAAGAAGTTATGGTCATTTTACTAACAGAGGTCAAAGCTGAGTCGGGATACAGGCCACCTGGCGCGGGCGCGCGGAAATGGGTGCGGGCGCACGGCGCCTGGCACCAGGCAGCCAGCGCGCGCGCGCGCGCGCCATGGGCATGCCATGGGCATGCGGCATGTCCAGGGGGCAGCGTGCGGGCACACCAGGCAGCGTGCGGGCGCATCTGGGCGTGCTGAGTGCGATCTTTTGAGCCCCTAGTGCGATTCCAGCTCACTTTTGACCCAAAATCTGATGTTTAGCTAGGGTTTTACATTGGGCACTATAAATATAACATGTAGCCTCCATTTTATGAGATCCTAGACTTCTAAAATCAGCATTCTTGGAGGGTGGAAGCTAACCTAGAGCAAGAAGGAGAAAAGGTAGCTCAAGCTCCCCAATGGGGAAGCTTGAGCAACCAACAACAATGGAAGGCTTGCTCCACCAACAAGGGCTGCAATACAAGGAAAGGAGAAGATCAAAAGGGAGTTCATCTCTAATCTTTTCATCTAGCTTTGTACTCCAAGGATGTTAGTTAGGTTTATTGCTTTGTTTATTTATTTTGATTTTAGTGTTTGGTTTGAAATTGTAATTGAACCCATTGCTTATTTGAATTGATTTCTCTTCCTTTGATTATTATTACTCTTATGAATTGGTTATCATAACTTATGCTTATAGATTAATTGATTGGCTTGTAATTACCGTGGGAACCTATATGAACTTGACAAACGGATTATAGTGTTGAGACCTAGTTATGATATCATGTGAAAGTTAAATATTATTGTGGGTAATTAATTGAGATTTAGTGACGTGTGTCTTGTTGATTATCCTCAATGATAGGTAACTTGATTGTATTTAGGATAGACATATACCTAGATACCATGTGCAACCAATTGAGAATCTAATCTTAATGACTTCCTATGTGAAAGTTGGTAATTGAAAGGGTGGTTAATGAGATTTAGTGACATGTGTCTTGTTAGTTATTCTTGAAATTGGTCTCTTCATAGTGTGTAGGATAGACATATACCTACATGCCGCATTAGGAAGATTCGTAATTGACCATCGACAGAGGCTCTTACGTAATTGTGATTTCTCGGATGTCAATTCTATGTGGTTAATTGATCTAAAAGGAGAGTTAAGATATTTGAACAAAGCATTGCACGCCAAGTGTTTGACAAAATGCTTGAATGGGGAAAATTGTAATCTTAGACATTTATCTATCTATTCTTGTTATTTACATGCCATGCAATTTAGATATAACTTCCATCTATCTCTTGTATCAAAGAGTTTGATTTAGATCGAGTCGATATTGAGTTAGTACTTGGGGATACGTTAGAGTTAATTCCTCGTGGGATCGACAACTCTCTTATCATTATATTACTTGTTGACCGCGTATACTTGCGCGTATTTATCGGTTGCGAAATCGAACAACAAGTTTTTGGCGCCGTTGCCGGGGTCGTCGAATATTTGGATACCAGCCCTTCCCAGGGATTCGTTAATTTTTTGGATACCAGCCCTTCCCAGGGGTCGTTGATTTTTTTGGATACCAGCCCTTCCCAGGGGTCGTCGAATTTTTGGATACCAGCCCTTCCCAGGGATTCATTGATTTTTTGGATACCAGCCCTTCCCAGGGGTCGTTGATTTTTTTGGATACCAGCCCTTCCTAGGGGTCGTCGAATTTTTGGATACCAGCCCTTCCCAGGGATTCGTTGATTTTTTGGATACCAGCCCTTCCCAGGGGTCGTTGATTTTTTTGGATACCAGCCCTTCCCAGGGGTCGTCGAATTTTTTGGATACCAGCCCTTCCCAGGGGTCGTTGATTTTTTTGGATACCAGCCCTTCCCAGGGGTCGTTGATTTTTTTGGATACCAGCCCTTCCCAGGGGTCTTCGAATTTTTTGGATACCAGCCCTTCCCAGGGGTCGTCGAATTTTTGGATACCAGACCTTCCCAGGGGTCGTTGATTTTTTTGGATACCAGCCCTTCCCAGGGGTCGTCGAATTTTTGGATACCAGCCCTTCCCAGGGATTCGTTGATTTTTTGGATACCAGCCCTTCCCAGGGGTCGTCGAATTTTTTGGATACTAGCCCTTCCCAGGGTGTTAATTGTTTGGATCTCAGCCCTTCCCAGGGTGTTAGTTGTTCGGATCTCAGCCCTTCTCAGGGTGTTAGTTGTTTGGATACCAGCCCTTCCCAGGGTGTTAGTTGTTTGGATACCAGCCCTTCCCAGGGTGTTCACCATCTTGTTGTGGTTTGCTTGGATGCCTTCCCAGGTTTGCTCACCACCTTGTTGTGGCTTGCTTGGATGCCTTCCCAGGTTTACTCACCACCTTGTCGTGGTTTGCTTGGATGCCTTCCCAGGTTCACTCACCACCTTGTCGTGGTTTGCTTGGATGCCTTCCCAGGTTCACTTCTTGTTTGGAGACCAGCCCTTCCCAGGGGTCACTGATTGTTTGGATACCAGCCCTTCCCAGGGGTCTTTGATTGGTTGGATACTAGCCCTTCCCAGGGGTCGTCTGTTGGTTGGATACCAGCCCTTCCTAGGGTTATTGATTAGTTGGATACCAGCCCTTCCCAGGGGTCATTGATTGGATTTGAGTGATTTTTTTTTTTTTGAAATGGGATGTGTGATCGGCTTCGTGTCCTGGATCTCCCACCAACATCGTCCACGTACCATGCCGCAAAAGCCATCACAATCTGATCATTTGTGAGGTTGGAAGCGACGTGCTTGTTTTTTCCCTGAAGATTTTCATTTTGATCATACATGTATGCATGCAACAGATGTTATGCATGATCTGGAAGATATGTTATGGACAGATGCATGTGCACACATATGTTTAGATAGAAATGACTCATGTTCAGTCAAATGATACGATTCGACCGTCGTCATTGTTTGCCAATATTTGATTGGATCCCGCCTCGTCGTGACGTGTAGTTTCTAGACTTCAACATTGGTTTGGTACTCTGCCTGTTCTTGGTTGTCTTCATTTCATCGAGTTGAGGCAGTCTGTTTCGCTCCCTATAATGATCGACAGCTATGTTGGGCTCCTTAGCCTTTTGATCATTTCTGCTGGCCGATATGCTGTTGTCCCGCACTATATCATCCTTGTATATGCTCATGCACGTGGATCATTTGGATGTCGAGGCAGTGGTAGTCAGGATTGGGGAGAAGCCCAATGACGAGAAGTTCTGTGCAGCCTCAGCTTCCTTCCATTTCACGATTCTTAACTGCCCCAGCCTTGGCACGTGTTGTTACCAAGGATTCTATTGGAAACTCGCGATGTTGACCGTGCTGAGTTATCCACATCTCTGTAAGATCCTGCACATCAGATGACTAACAAATGCCAAAACCTGAATGCTCGGGCCGTTAGTGTTAGTTTCAACACAAAGATATTATAATCTCGACAAAAGAGTAAATGCAGTTAAAGCACATGAAATTGAATATCTGTTGATCGCACAATCTAGCAAGTTGTGAACCGTGAATGTACCAGATTGGAAGTTATTTTCACTCCCTCGTGAGTTGATTATTTTCTATTTAACGAGTTATGAAATCGTAAGAATACCTTCAAGCATTCATGGTCATTGTGCGTGAGTACGGTCGAATTCAAAAGAACTACCCTCCCTCGTCAAAGGTGGATCTGTCTCCATTCTCGACAACGTTTTTAGCAGGATTGACGTCATATGACAAATGCACTATGCGATGTAGCATTCAGTAGGGGTTTTTCCTCCATGACTTCTTGTTTAAGGCCGAGAGTTTTTTCGTATTATCTTTTCTCCTTGCCCACTTCACTTGTCTCGTTTTCTTAGGCTATTCAAAGTTACCCATTTAACGAGTTTTGGACCAATGACTCCCAAACCAGATGGTTTTGGGGCATTAGGTGTACAGACACCCCTTCGGATTTATTTACTCGAGTAACAAAGGCCACGGTTCGAGACAAGCTGGTGGTCTGCACCATTCATTCTTTGCTTAACCTTGCGCAAGATTCGTTTTCTTAGGCTTGATTTACCCATGTAGCGAGTGTTAGGCCGGTGACTCCCAAACTAGACGGCTTTAGGGCACCAGATGCAGA
This sequence comes from Aralia elata, assembly GCA_034770075.1. Taxonomy (NCBI): domain Eukaryota; kingdom Viridiplantae; phylum Streptophyta; class Magnoliopsida; order Apiales; family Araliaceae; genus Aralia; species Aralia elata. The sequence goes on along the minus strand of CM068387.1, from coordinate 34,503,295 downwards.
GACACCCCTTAGGCGTAATTACTCGAGTAGCCCATGCCACAATTCGAATCTACTCGGGCCTCCTCTACTGTAATGCTCGTTTTCTTAGGCTCTGAGTTACCCATGTAACGAGTGTTGGGCCAGCGACTCCCAAACCAGATGGCTTTAGGGCACCAGGTGTAGAGACACCCCTCGGGCTTAATTACTCGAATAACCCAGGCCACGATTCGAGACATTAGCTTGATAATCATTTATTGTCTGACTTCTTGATATTAGCTTGATAATTATTGACTGTCTGACTACATGTTAATTGCCATCATCGTCGTCACAGTTTTATACCCCACACTGAAAGTTTGTGCAAATGCAAAGTGAAGGCTGTCATATGAGGTCGATTCTGTCACAAACACTGATTTGAATTAAGGCCTTGTACCCGATCAAAAGGTTGAATAGCCTTCTTCGTCTAATCATACTCACGATCGTGCTCCACGGTTGCTTGTCAGAATTAATCTGATTCCTATCAGGCCAAATAAAATCCCCCCTTCACACGGATCATCGTATCCCGGGAAAACTATGCTTGACTAATGCTAGATGATCGTACCGTTGAAGATTGAAGACATGAGGTAGCATTTGATGATGATGGTGCATGTTGATGGGATTGTCGCATGGGGGCCAATTTGCACGTCATCATTTCCCGGGTAGTGACAAATGCCCCAGTGTTAAGTTGTTTTTCTTGTGATCTCCCTCGTACTGGTCGCATCGGTATCTTGCTAGGCTGACAAAAGATCCGGTCCTTTGACTTGTTGAAAGGTTTGGGGGAGTTTTTAATTTTTGAGATTTTTTTTTTATTCTTTATTTTTTTTATATTTTTTTTATGTTCTTTTTTTCTCCTACTCCGGGTTCTTTGTGACCGTTAGGGGTTCTGATGTTTGATGGCGAAGGTTTGTTCTAAGTTGGTTTTGGGTTTACCTTCGACCCATCCTTTGATCTCGTCAGGCGTATTGTCGATATCTGTCTCGTCCTGCTCAATCGCCATCAGGTCGAAATCTAGCTTTATACCAAAATCGTGATCCTTCTTCAAATTTGGCCTATTGCTTGTCAGGCTAGAATGCCTCAAATCGGGTAACTGCCATAAAACAATAAATGCTTGTCATATATATAAAACATTTCAACACATGATCTTCTTTTTGGATAACATGACAAAACGACATGAGCGTGTAGGAATTTGAAATAAAACTCAAAATTTTAAAACCCATTGATCCTCTACTGGCCGGGATTCACTGCCATACTCCTGGATTTACCCCTTCCCCATCATGCTTAGGTAGAGGATAGACTTTAACATTTGGGTGACCCTGGCTGTTCCACCATGATTTCCCCACTATCAATCAAGTCCTGAATTTTGTGCTTCAGCGTCCAACATTCCTGCGTATCATGACTAGGGGAACCTGAGTGGTATGCGCATCGCTTGCTTGGGTCAAACCTTCTTCCATTCGGGTCACTTGGGGGTGCCAAGTCGACTATTTTCTTCTGGGCTATTAATACCGCCAAAATCCGCTCCAGAGGATCCCCGAGTGGGGTAAATACTCGAGTTTTCGAGGTCTCGAATCTCCTTCGCCCATCCGCCCTCTGATCAGTGAAGTTAGGCTGTCGGGATGGCCCCCCTCTCTACGCCTGTACTGGAGGATTGTATTCTGCCTTTCTGGATGATCCCTGCAGGATGAGGGAAACATCTTCCTCCCCTTTCTTTTGGACCCTACGGGAAATGCTGCCATAGTTTCCACTTTGGATTTGCTCTGCAGCTGTTTCCAAAGCCGTGAAATCCCGAATTTTACCAGACTTCAACCCCATATCCACCATTTCTCCATGTTTAATCATTTCAGCAAAGGGTCTTCCAATCCCCGAGATGACCCGCTCATAATGCGGTGCCTCTTGAATGTCTACAAAGGTCATCACCATCTCCGACTCGCTCATCGGGGGATTCACCTGTGCCGCCATACCCCTCCATCGTTGCGCATAATCCCTGAAGGATTCCCTGGGTTGCTTCTTAACTTTTGTCATTTGGTATCTATCCGGGGCCATTTGTGCCTGGAAGCTATGCTGTGTTAAGAAGGTATGGGCCAACTCTTCCCAATTATGGATCCGGGCATTGTCAAGACGGGCGTACCAGATTCTCGCTTCTCCCGTCAAACTCTTTTGGAAAAGTTGCATCCTTAGACCCTCATCCTCGACGTAAGATCCAAGCTCCCAGATGTAGATTTTCAAATGTGTGTAAGGATCCCCCTTCCCATTGTATTTTTCAAATTCGGGGATTTTAAATTTCTCTGGGTATCTGGCTCCGGGGAAGACACATAAATCTGAATAGTTAACCCTGCCTAGGGACCCTATGCCCTTCATAGATTGGATGGTTTCCTCCATTTGTCTCATTTTCTTTCGTAGGTCATCCGTATCTCCCTCTTCCGGGATAGTAATCACTGTCTTGTTTGGTACGGGAATGGCCTTTGGGACGACTGGCTTGCCCTTAAGTTGAGGTGGATCTTCCTTAGGTGGATCCTGTCTGGGCATCAATTGCTCCTTTAACATTATGGCCATTTCTAACATCTGCTTCTTAAAGTCATCAAATTCCTCCCTGGATATGGAACCGGAATTGGTAGATGGAATATCAGCCATTTCAGATATAGAGTTCTGGGCTCTTTTAGATTGCGAACGTGTTTGAGGATCAATCCTACAAAAACAAGGGTTCGAAGTTTAGTCCCGGGGAATGAAAAATGTGGATGCATGCTAAAGCTGTAACTTTTGTGTTTTGGGGTTTTTTAATCTGTCCCTGTAAAACAGAAAGTTTAGTAATCCTTTAATGCAATAACAAATGCTAAACATGATTTTATTAAGCTCCCCAGCTGTTCCCTGCAATACATAGAGGTTAGTAATTTCTTTCGACAAAAAGGGAGGCATATATGAATGAGATCATGACATTTACGCGTGAATGTAAAAAGGCATGAAGAAACTTTTCCTGCGCTGGGTTAATCTGAGGCTGACCTATCCTAGGGCTACTCTCACGGGCTTTTCGGCATGAAGGTTCCCAAATCTTCGCAATCTACTCGTCTGAGTCCTTTCGATTGGAACGGATTTGGGTGGTGCGTTTCCTGAGCCATCTCCGGGGAGCAGCCCCTTCGAGTCCAGTAATAAGCAACCGACAGGTTCGCCTCAAGAGGAGGTACTCTCTCAACATACATTCACATTCATCGTCCTCACCGTATGCAAATGATTACTTAAAAGTAGAGCAATTCCATTCAAATATTCACTTATTGGACAAAACACACATTCACACAACAAAACGTACGAAAGATCAAAATATCGCATGCACACACATATTCATGAATTTTTGAAGGATAGGATAGCATCAAGATTTGAACGCGGCTCAAGCCCTCTAATGTCCCCAGCGGAGTCGCCAGCTGTCGACGCCGGGTTTCTCCTCTCTTTGTCCTTTTCCGATTTTAGCCTTTGATTGAATGATTTTTGGAAAAGGTCGGCATTGATGTCGACGGGGTTTTGAAAGATCGTTTTTTATGATGAGCCAATTAACCAGAGTCGCCAGTTGGTATATTTGAAATGGATGTACCAACTCATCCGAGTTTCATTTTTTCGTAAATCGCTGGCTCATATGTGACTCTGAATTAATTGGTCTGCGAACCGAGATTCATAGAGTTCGGGGGCTTGTTTAAGCGAGGGGAAGGTGTTAGGCACCCCCCGACTTCCGTGAAACACGGTTACCGCAATCTTGATGCTTTTCCTATCCTTTAATTCTTGAATGTGTGTGTATGTGCGCGCGTGTGTGTGTGTGCCTATATGAATGTTGTGGTGAGTTTGTATGAAAGAATCATTTAGATTTTTAGGGAAAGTCGTGCTTTAATTTGAGAACGCTTCGGAATGTCTTTTCGGCATACACGAGAAAGCTTTATTTCTTTATGAGAAAATTTTGATTTTTGATTGTCAAAGCTATGAGATTTTTCATTAAGTGTTGTTTTGGCAAAAATGAATTTAGTAAACCTTAGCCAAAATAGGAATCGAGATTTATACGTTGCTTTCATAAATGATGGGCAATTTCTAGGATCTCTTTCGCCCTATATATCAAGGTTTAGTAAAACATTTATTTCTTTTTATAAAAACCATTTTTGTGGCATTTGAAAACAACTTCTCTTTAGCTTTCTCGTAGAATAGGAATCGACTTTCATTAGTATTTCCAATTTTTAGCCTCGTGATGCTAATATCCTACTTTGATTGATTTTAGAAAAATCTTTATTGTTTTGGCTTTGAAGATCCTTTGTTTGGTGTTACAAATCAAATTGAGCATCAAAACGCGTAGGGGGCTATTCACGGGCATGTAAGCCATCAAAATACCCCGATCGCCAACAATCACATATTTCACTATTACGGGGCCTTAAACCCGATTTTCAACTTGGTATCATTTTAAGGCCCGACGATTACATGTTTACAATCAAGGATAATTGATCCTATTACATACACCAAAATTGTCCATCATCGGATTTGGACCACGGGGTCGCGCTCCTAGGCTCACATACACAATTCTTACACACCCCTAAAATGGATATTACAAAAATTAACAAGCTAAAATTCACCAAATGGATATCATCGGGTCATTAGGAAGAATTTTGTTCTATTGGAACCCTCACTAATAATCCCTAATCCATGTATTCTTAATAATATACAAGAAAACTACATTTAGTATAATCCAAAATGATAAAAATTTAACAAAATGATATAACAAAACTGCTATAAAAAGAATTCTTTTTCACCTTGTAAATGACACCACGATGCGTATAAACTCGTATATTAATTAGAGTAGAGAATATATGTGATACAATCTCACAAAAGAGATATAATTCCTCACTATTTCTCTCTTTTCTCTCCCTAATTTGCTGCTACTGTTGCTGTTTTTCCCTCTTCTTCCACTGCTGCTAACCTCCTGGATGAAATGAAGAAACTGAGCTGAAATAGGCTAGCCTAGGGCAGCCGCAGATTGATCTGCGGCCGGCTGGCCCACCAGACACTAAGCCTGGTTTCGAGTTCCGTGTTTCGAGTTCCGTGTTTTCAAAAGGCGCACTCATTGGCCGCAGATCAATCCGCGGCTGGCTGGCTTGACTTTCTCGATTGTCGTGCCATGCCTCGACTTTCGTGCCGTAACGTCGGTTTTCGCTGACAGGCCTGTATTCTGCAGTCCGGAAATTTCCGGGAGACGTGCCACCTTATTCGGGAATGCCCGTTTCGGATGGCCTTATCGTCACGTCAGCTTTGGTCGCCAATCATCGCGGTGGTGTTGAGGGGGTTCGCCCTTGTCCATCCTTCGCTCTCGCAGGCCGGTTCATTTGCCGAATTTGCCCTCTTGTCAGGGTTAGTATACGAAGTGCAAAATTTGGGTGTCTACAGTCACCATAAATATCGGAACCCCTGACAAACCCAAAGAGCTCAAGATAGGGACAGACCTGACCCCTAGCCAGAAAACAGAAATAACCGAGTTGCTAAGCCAGTATGAGGATGTTTTTGCCTGGTCTCATGAGTACATGATCGGACTGTCCACCGACATTGTGGTACACCGGTTAACCATCAAGGAGGGTTTCAAGCCTATCAAGCAGAAACTAAGAAAGCTAAAACCGGAGTGGAGCTTGAAGGTGAAGGAAGAAATCGTCAAACAGTTCAAGGCTGGAATCATTATGGTGTCCACTTACCCGGAATGGCTGTCGAATATAGTCCCAGTGGCTAAGCCTGGAGGGAAGGTGAGGGTATATGACGACTATAGAGATTTGAACAAGGCCAGTCTCAAGGACAACTTTCCAGTGCCTTTTATACACATCTTGGTGGATAACACAGCCCAATACGAGATGTACTCTTTTGTTGATTGCTTTGCGGGATATCATTAGATAATAGTGGCAGAGGAAGACTGGGAAAAGACCGCTTTCATCACCCCTTGGGGCACCTTCTGCTACAGACGATTGGCATTCGGTCTCACAAATGCGGGGGCTACTTATCAGAGAGCCATGATGGCCCTGTTCCACGACATGATGCACAAGGAGATAGAGGTCTACGTGGATGACATTATCGCGAAATTGAAGGTGGAATCTGATCATATAACCCATCTCAAAAAGCTATTCGATCGACTCAGAAAATATAATTTGAAGCTCAATCTGGCAAAGTGTGCTTTCGGAGTACAATTGGGAAAGCTCTTGGGATTCCTGGTTAGTAATCGGGGCATTGAGTTAGATCCGGCGAAGATTAAGGCTATTGTGGATATGCCGACACCTCGCACAGAAAAGGAGATAAGGGGATTTTTGGGAAGAATAAACTTCATCAGCCGCTTCATATCCCACTTGACAACTACATGCGAGCCGATCTTTAAATTGTTAAGGAAAGATGTCTCCCAAGAGTGGAATAAGCAATGCCAGAAAGCCTTTCAGACCATTAAGAAGCAGCTGACAGAAGCACCAGTACTGGTACCCCCGAAGGATGGGATCCCTCTGTTTATGTATATATCGGTCAATGTCATTGCGATGGGATGTATGCTGGGACAGAAGAATGAATCAGGCAAAGAGCAGGCCATCTATTACCTCAGCAAGAGATTTAGCCGATGTGAACAGAATTACACCCGCATCGAAAGGACCTGTTGCGATTTGGCGTGGGCTGTAGTGAGATTACAGCACTATCTCCATGGGCACACTACGTATCTGATATCGAGAATGGATCCCCTGAAGTATATCTTTGAAAGACCCATGTTGAACTGTCGATTGTCAAGGTGGCAGTTAATCTTACAGCAGTTCGACATCGTATACATAACTCAGAAAGCCATGAAAGGGCAGGGAATTGCAGATCAGTTGTCAGAAATGCCAGCAGGGGGGATGGAGCCTTTAGAAACTCCTTTGCCGGGCGAAGATGTATTCTGGGTCTTACACAAGAGATGTGATAACGAGGGGCAGTTCTGGAAGTTGTATTTTGATGGTGCCATGAATGCTGAAGGGGCAGGAGCCGGAGCAGTCCTGGTCTCTATCATCGGAGAGCAATACCCCGTGGCCACTAAATTGCAGTTCAGTAATTCGAATAACACAGCTGAGTATGAGGGATGTATATTGGGACTCCATTTTGCCCGCGATATGGGAGTGAAGAGACTAGCGGTGTTCGGGGATTCAGAGCTGGTAATCAGACAGGCGATCAGGGTATATAGCACTAAGGAGCACCGGTTACTTCCATACCACCGATGTGTTATCCAATTGATGCGAGAGTTTGAAGATATCGCTTTCTGACATATCCCCCGGGGACGGAATGATTTTGCCCATGCATTAGCAACTCTGGCTTCCTTAATCCACATAATCAAAGGCAGGGACGTTCCACATATTGAAATAGTGGTACAGAATGCCCTGGCATACGAGGAGCATGTGGCAGTATTATCGGAGGAGGTTGTTCTGCCAAAGCAGCCTTGGTATCACAACATAAGGGAGTATTTGAGGGATAGATCCATTCCCGACCAAGCAAGCCAAGTTGAGAGGTTGAGAATCCAAAAGATGGCGATGAAGTTTTATCTGAGCGGGGATTCACTGTACAAGAGGGATGTCGGTTTGGGATTGTTGCGATGTGTAAATGAAACGCAGGCCCAAAAGATTATGGACGAAATACATGGTGGAGTGTGTGGGCCACACATGAGTGGACCGATGCTGGCCAAAAAGATCTTGAGAACGGGGCATTACTGGTTAACACTGAAAGCTGACTGCGATGATCATGTCAAACGATGTTACCAATGTCAGGCGCACGACAATGTAATCCATGCGCCTCCCAATGAACTGCATTGTATGACCTCCCCTTGGCCATTCTCAATGTGGGGTATGGATGTAATCGGGCCAGTAGAGCCTAAAGGGAGTAACGGACACCGATTTATCTTCGTCATGATCGATTATTTCACTAAATGGGTAAAAGCAGCTTCTTTCCCCAAAGTAACTCAGGAGATCATCGTCCGTTTCATCAGGAATAATGTCATTTGCCGATACGGGCAACCTGAGGTCTTAGTCTCCGACAATGCCAAGAATTTAAACAATGCCCTCATGAGGGAATTATGTGACCAGTTTAAGATCAAACACCTCAATTCTGTCATTTACCGTCCTAAGATGAATGGGGCAGTGGAGGCTGCAAATAAGAATATCAAGAAGATCATGGCGAGAATGTCTGCTAATCATCGGGGATGGCCGGATCTGCTACCCCTCACCCTGCTGGCGTATAGAATATCAGTGCGTACTTCTACAGGGGAAACCCCTTACGCTTTGGTATACAGAATGGAAGTTGTTCTGCCAGTTGAGGTTGAGATGGCGTCCCTCAGAATCTTGATTGATGCTCAGATAAGCGAGGAGGATTGGATGCAAAGTCGGTACGACCAATTGGCCCTAATTGATGAAAGGAGGGTGGCTGCTGTTTTGCACGGTTAGTTATATCAGCAAAGAATCTCTCGATCATACGACAAAAAGGTGAGACCTCGGAAGTTCAAGGAAAATGACCTAGTGCTAAAGAGAGTCATGCCTTGTCAAGACGAAGCCAAAGGGAAGTTTGCCCTGAGCTGGGAAGGACCTTTTGTGATTAAGAAAGTGCTGTCTAGAGGAGCCCTCATATTGCAAGAGATGGACGGTGAGGTGTTTCCACAGCCCATAAATTCTGACTCGGTGAAGCGGTTATACGCCTAAAAAAATCATCATTTTCTCCTCTTTCTTTGAAGAGCGAACTACGTAGGACTTGATCTCTCGACTTGTGGGAGTACGTAGGCAGCCATCACGGCACGATCCATTTCTTTACAAAATAATACTTTCTCTAACCCAAAACCAATTCCCAACTGCCAGAAAAACCTTCCTATACCCTCGAAACCTTTTCGAAACCAGCCACCTAATCAGCTTCATCTCAAATGACATAACCCTAACCCAACCAAACAGTTAGCCAAAATCTAAGACTCAGTTCGATGAAATCAACAGGGTGTGCGACAATATCTATCAAATCTCCGTCAAGACTTGAGAAGAGAAAGAAGGCGAAATATCAAAATCGTGGTTAGCTGGATAAATGAGGATCCAATGAAAGGCAACGATACGACAAAAAAGGGAAAATGACTAAATTTAAATGCATGTCTATATATATATAAGTCATTTTGTTACAAGATTTCTCTTTCCATAACCGATGAAACTGACATAGTCTATGCAGGAAATAAAATGATCTACAAATCTAAAACTAACTGAAGCAGGATGGATAAGGTGGTGGATAGATCTGAGGCATCGGCATCCCCTGCAATCTGCTGCCCCATCATGGCGATGCGATCCAATAAAGCAGTGGCTCGGCTAACAGTCTAAGAGTGAGCATCTATAACTGCCCTAGTCTACAATACAATGGCGTCTCTGTCAGTGAGGGAAGCATCTCTGGCCAGAATAACAGCATCTCTCTCAACAAGAGAAGTGTCCCTCTCAGCCTCAGTAGTAATCAAGGCCAGTCGGATCCGGCTATCCTCAGTAACCCGACTAGGGGCAGAATCAGCTGAGATGGAATAAGGAATATAGGTGGGAGTGGAGAAGCCTTCAAAATCATATCTGGACATCATCTCTGTAGACTCAGGAGGAATAAATATCTCTGGGGTGGTATCATCTGTGAAAATCACTCGAGAGTCATCAAATACTCCAGTCTGACTTAAACCAACCATATCAGAGTCTCCGTGCAACCATTGGACATAAGCAGATGTCTGAATGGGGCAACTCTCACTATACTCGGCGAAGATCCTACGAGACCAAAGATCATATACCCGCAGTAGATCTCTCTCTGTCTGGGGTGATATGAGGAATCGATAGCCGGCTGCGCCCGTGAAAGGGTGAAAATCCTGTATCTGATCAAACTGCCCATAATCGCCAAAAGATGATAAGTCGTCACGCCCCTCAGGCCAGAAATAGGGATGAAATCCAAGGTGGGCACATGAGTCGAGAAGCTCATGAAGGAGCAATAACCTGAATAGATCAAGAGATGAAAGGGCTCCTCAATAGTCGATAAGAATTCTATCCAGGAAGCCGCATCAATACAGCTCACGGGACGAAACGAAAATTGCATGGATATGTCATGGCTGAAGCAAAACCCATGGCGACGAAAATGACCGATGGGGCTGAGATGGCTCATAAACCATACATACAACAAAACAAAACTCCCTCTAAATATTCTGCCTCGGAAAGACTGACAATATGAGGCTGACATGTAGGTGTCTGCTAGTATCATGGGATTAATGGTGTGATCCTTCTGAAGGGCTCTAGTGGCCGCAATAACTCGCATATCCAACAGATCGGATCCGGCTGGCAGATACAAAACTGAGATAACACAAGCCATCAATACATCTACTCTCAAAGCGCCCCAGCGCTCCTCAGATACGGAAAAATCACCAGAGAATAGATGAAAATTGTCGGGTGAATCGAATCGGTCAATCAGGAAATGAAGGGGAACTAGATGGTCTGATGTGATCACCGATAACAGAACTGTCCTCCACAACCCAGTAAAAGTCAAGAACTGACGGCGCATGGGACTAGCTGTGACCCTGGCACAAGGACCATCCAAAGACAGGCCAGTAAAGCGAGCATACTCCTCGAGAGTGGGGGTCAGCTCCACTGTCCCTAATCTGAACACCTGACGGGCAGGGGCCCAATAGCTCAGAATACCCTCCGCAAAGCCCGCCGGCACCTGAAAGGATAGTAAGGACCAGGAATGTCCCAGAAGACCATCTACAATAACCCTGTCGCCTGGCGACAAACTATCCAACCAGCGGAAAAGCCTGCCAACCAACCCTGGGGGACGACTGAGATCCAAACGTACCACGGCATCTGGTAACGACATCTGTGAAAAATAGTATCAAAAAGACTGTGCATGGGTCATTATCTATCCATGAATAAAAAGAATGCATCATACAGTTAATAATAGGGCAATTGAATGGTCATAATGATAAAACTGTGCATAAATAAATAAAGGAGTTCAATACATAGTGCATAAAATGGAAGAAAGGAAATTGAACAGGTTCAAATACAAAAAAAAGCCCTATCCTATCATGATCTAATCAAAAGTAATGTCGTCTATGAAATTGGGATCCTCAAACTGATCCCCTGGAGTAGAAGTCGAAGTCGAAGCCCCGAAGTTAATATCTGGGATATATGGGGGCACTGGGGCATCAGATGAGCTCGGGCCTGCATCGAAACCCACACTGTCAGGGTCATACGCATAAGCATCCTCTAGGGTCCGGCCTAACACCCGAAGATATAAGGATAGGTGGTCCACCTGGCAGGTCAGAGTAGCGATCTGCTCAACATGTGTAGGAGCCCGAACACAGGCAGCCCAATCAGTCATCATCACTGATCCAGGGACCATATCCCCAAGGAACAATGTGGCCCGAGTCTGAGGACCGATAGTACGGGGCACCCACCAGGTACAGAAAGCCTCACTCGTGCTGGGACCTGAAGAAAGTGTCAGGCCATCCTCTCCCTCCAGCATAATCTCTGAGGGCTGAGACTCCATCGGCTAGGATGTAGTGAAAGGGAGGGAGTGCGGAATACGGATCTCTCCAGTTATGCATCTGAATGCACGCTCTCCCAAATACATCACCCATCCTCCAACACTCTGCAAAGTAAGGCGACACGTGGAAAGTGCGAACTCTGGGCCAGAAGGATATCCGTCTGTGAACCCCACAGTCAGATGCTTAGAAAGATAAGGAGTCCAGACGACCTCAGCAGCGGTGATCAACTCCAACTAAATGCAGCAGTGGGCAAAGCTGCCAGACACCGGGACCTCCTCCACAGTGTTGTGGTTCCACCACCGACCCCTGGGATAGGTATCCAGACCGAGAGTCGTGACAGGCCTCAGGCATGGGAGTCGATCGTACGCCCAGAACTGTGAACAGAGACAAGAAACGATATGAGTAATCGGAAGAAACGATATGAGTAACCGGCAGATGTAGAGAAGGGAAACGAAATGGTAGGAAGTGCAGTAAGAAAAGAAGGCTTACTAGCAGAAAGGGGTAAAACCCAAGCCAAGTGTCTGTCTGTCCCTCTAAGCGAAGACGGAGACCATGGAGGAAATAGGCGAAAGTGAAGGAGCCCCAGTCATAATCACCGATCCGATCCACATCGACAACGCTGAAGTGAATGGTAAAAGAGTTGTTCCCTAGGAAACAACCCCTCATAATCGTTAGGAACAGACGCCGGAGCAGAATGTCACGAGTAGCTCGGTCTGTAGGGAAGGGCGTCGCATAGATACCTCCAACAGCATCAACAGCCAATGCTCCGGACTGAATGATGTGGGCCTTGAAGACCCGGTCCTCGGCGGTGAAACCCAATAGAGATCGGACCTCCGTTGGAGTCATGTCGAGATCTAGGGGAACACGGACTCCGGTGAACTCGATGCCGGTAATATACCTCTAATCCCAAGGAGTTAGCACAACCTCGCAGTCCAAGAGATGAAGGGACTGGGTCTGGTGGAACCATCGCTCAGACAAAGCCCTCATATAACCCCATGGGTACTGACGGGGAATGATGGTGAAGAAAGAACGGAAACCCCAGGAGTCCACCACCATGCGGTAATTAGCGTGCAGTGCTGTGTAGAGGGAATATATGTTAAACCAGTTGCCCCTCGGTTGAGTGAACTCGGGCACCTGTGGCAATCACTAATGGATCAGTCCAGATACGAACAGAGATTGGGAATGAATTCAGAGGAGTAATGAGTATACCTCCTTAGCGACGAGAAATGCTGAGGGGTGACGACTGAGATCTCGACCCAAGAGATCGGGCACCTGGACAGAGGCACCGGGTAGAGCGCGGCGAGTAGAGGGAGCTGGTGTGCCAGAGGGCGGCCCCTCTGCCTCAATGTCTGGAAGAACGACCTCGTCAACCTCAGGATGATCAGGCCGGACGACAGCCTCCGCCAGTTGACGAGCCTAGCGAGTCCGAGTTAAAACCGGGGCAGGTACAGCCCTACGGCGGCGAACACCCGAAGCACGAGGTGTAGTGGAGCTACTGGGAGCATCAGGATCCATAGATGGAACGACACAGTCAAAGGGGGAGGTACATTATATTTTGAATTGTGTCACAAACATTTTATCTGCCTATCTTCATCATAGAATTAATGCAGCATGATGCATGATTACTATATAGGCATGAATTAGATTTTAGTGGGACTCTAGTTTTTTCGAAATTTCGATAGAGTTTCGTCTATAAAATGAGCGTCCCATGCACAGCCAGGCATGTTTTCAATTAACCCAAGCCATAACGGATCAAAATTGCATTTTATAGGGTTAATTACGACATTCAGATGACCATAATGCATGCTCTCTTTCAAAAAAATGACAAGTATGTATGACCCGCATCATGAACATAGAATATGACTCGCACAGTTGAGACATAACATATACATGCAATGAAACATGGCATAGCATTTCAAAGTATACATTTCTATCTCTAAACATTCAAAATAGCAAATGTATAGCGAAACATTGACGAGATAAGGAAACAATCGGTCAAAATGTTACCCGTAGCGTGTAGATCGATCTAACCGGAGCGGTTTTTGCGAGAAGGTTGAAAAAATCGGCAAAAGGGACGTACGAAGGTGCAAAATCGCGAAAAGCAACAGTGGGAAAGGGCTGAAAATGACAGATCTGGTAAGGGGCGAACGGTTTTAAAAAAGCCGATCTTGGCCGCAGATCAATCTGCGGCTGGGTCCGATGCTTGCTTCTTTTTCTCCTTTGCAAAATTGATCAATTTTAAAATCCATTTGACTTGGTATGTGGAAATAAAAAACGAAATTTCGACCAATTGGGTGTGGAATACGACGAATTGATTTGTCGGGGCGGGACCTGGCAGAAACGAGGTGATTGACGAGACGATTAGTCGGAGACAAAACCCGGTGCCGACGATACGATCAACCGGAGACGAGACCCGGTGCCCACGAGATGATCAACTGGAGACAAGACCCGATGCCTATGAGACGATCAACCGGAAATGAGACCCGGTGCAGACGAGTCGACCAATCGAAGACGAGAACCGATACAGACAAATCGATCAACCGAAAACGAAACCCGGTACCGACGAGACAATTTACCAAAAACGAGACCTGGTGCCGACGAGACGATTTACCGGAAACGAGACCCGGTGCAGACGAGTCGACCAATCGGAGACGAGAACTGATGCAGACGAATCGATCAACCGGAGATGAGACCCGGTGCCGACGAGATAATCAACCGGAGACGAGACCCGGTGCAGACGAGACGATCAACCGAAAATGAGACCCGGTGCAGACGAGTCGACCAATCGGAGACGAGAACCGATACAGACGAATCGATCAACCGAAAACGAAACCTGGTGCCGACGAGACGATTTACCGAAAACGAGACCCGGTGCAGACGAGTCGACCAATCAGAGACGAGAACCGATACAAACGAATCGACCAACTGGAGACGAGACCCAGTGCAGACGAGACAATCAACCGGAGACGAGACCCGGTACAGACGAGACGATCAACCAGAAACGAGACCCGGTGCAGACGAGTCGACCAATCGGAGATGAGAACCGATATAGGCGAGTCGACCAATCAGAAACGAGACCTGGTGCCGACGAGACGATTAACCGGAAACGAGACCCGGTGCCGACGAGACGATCAACCGGAAACGAGACCCGGTGCAGACGAGTTGACCAATCAGAGACGAGAACCGATACAGACGAGTCGACCAATCGGAGACGAGAACCGATACAGGTGAGTCGACCAATCGGAGACGAGAACCGATACAGATGAGACGACCCATCGGAGACCAGACCCTACACCTACGAGATGATCGATCGGATACAAGATCTGACAGTTATGAGACGACGAAATTTCCAAGATGACGACGATTACGAGACGGAGCACGACATCTATGATAGCGATTATCGCAACGACCTGTCAGAGACGGAACCCGACAACAACGATGCGATCAGCGATTGAGTCTTGTTGAGATCGATACTCGTAATAAATTTACGATTGCATGATGCATTGACACCTTTACGAATATTTTGCATGCCTTACATCTTGTGTTGCATCATGAGCTATATGTGTTGCATCATGTATGTACTTTCATTCTTATGCGTTGTCATTCATGCATCGGGTGTCTACTTCTTTATCCTGTTCATTTCATTTAACATTTCATAAATATGATAAAGAGGGGCAGCTGTAGACACCCAAATTTTGCACTTCATATACTAACCCTGACAGGAGAGCAAAATCGTCAATTAACCCAGCCTACGAGAACGAAAGGTGGACACAAGTACGAACACTCAAAGCCACCACAACGACTTGCGATCAAAGCCGACACGACAACGAACGGATATCAGGAATCGACTAATGGCCACTACGCTTACCTGCTCGCTGGTGTTCTAGTGGGGGTCGGGGGGGCAGCGCCCCTGGAAACCAAGCTCCGAATACAAATCCTGTGTCATGTCGCAACCATTCGAAACGAGCATTCCTGAATGACATGGCACGGTTCCCAGCGGTTCTCGGACTGCAAAATACAAGCCTTTCAGCGAAAACCAACAATACGACACGAGAATCGAGGTACGATATGAAAATTGAGAAAATCAGCCCTGCCAGCCGTAGATCAATTTGCGGCCAATGATGGGACGTCTGACGACACGGAACTTGAGCGCGGCGTGGGGGAACCGAGGATCGGCTCGGGGGAACCGAGGCTAGCCGCAGATCAATCTGCGGCCCAGCCGCGGATCAATCTGCGACTGCCTCTGGCAGCCTTTATCAATGCAGTTCCTCATTTGGGGATACAGGGAGTTGAAGGAAGAAAAAAGAGAAAAAAGGCAGCAGCGAGCAGCAGCGAGAAAAGAGAGAAAAAAGTGAGGATTTAGACCCCTTTTTGTTAGATTGTATCACATACACTTTCTACTCTAATTAATATACGAATTTATACGCATCGTGGTGTCATTTGCAAGGTGAAAAGCTTTTTTTATAGCATTTTTGTTATTTCATTTTGTTAAACTTTTTATCATTCGGGCTATATTAAATGTAGTTTTTCTTGTATATTATTGAGGATCCATGGATTAAGGACTATTAGTGAGGGTTCTAACGGAACGAAATTCTTCCTAGTGGCCCGATGATATCCATTTGGTGAATTTTTTAGTTTATTATGGTAATGTATTATGCGTAGTGTATTTAGATTGTTATTTTAGGATATTGTGGTGTGTTAGGCAACCTGGTGTTGTTTATTTGTGTAGTATCCATTTTGTGGGTGTGTAGAAATTTCGGATGTGAGCCTAAGAGCGCGACCCCGTGGTCCAAATCCGATGATGGACGTTTTTGGGTGTATGTATCAGGGGCGATGTACCCTTTATTGTAAATTGTAATTGTCGGGCCTTAAAACGATATCAAGTTGAAAATCGGGTTTAAGGCCCCGTAATAGTGGAAATATGTGGTTATGGGCGTTTGGGGTTATTTTGATGGCTTACATGCCCATGAATAGCCCCAATGCATTTTAATGCTTGATTTGATTCACGACACAAAATTGATTTCAAAGCTAAACGATGAAGATTTTCATAAAATCAATCAAATTAGGTTATTAGCACCACGAGGCTTAAAATTGGAAGTGCTAATGAATGTCGATTCCTATTTAAACGAGAAGGTTAAAGAAAATCGTTTTCAAACATCACAAAAAATGGTTTTATAAAAATAAATGACGTTTTCATTAAACCGTTCTGCATAGGGTTAAAGAGATCCTAGAAGTTGCCCGTCATTTTACTTATGAAAGCAACGTATAGGTCCCGATTCCTATTTTGACGAAGGTTTAAAAACTCTCGTTTTGCCAAAACGACACCTAATGAAAATCTCACAGCTTTTGACAATTAAAATCAAACTTTTCTCATAATAATAATAAAGCTTTCTCGTATAGGCCGAAAGACATTCTAAAGCATTCTCAAATTAAAACACGACTTTTCATAAAAACCCAAATGGTTTTTTTCATGTAAACTCACCACAACATTAACATAGGCACACACGCGCGCAAACACACATTTTAAGAATTAAAGGATAGGAAAAGCATCGAGATTACGGTAACCGTGTTTCACGGAAGTCGAGGGGGTGCCTAACACATTCTCCTCGCTTAAGCAAGCCCCCGAACTCTATGAATCTCGGTTGGCAGGCCAATTAACTCGGAGTCACATATGAGCCAGCGATTTACGAAAACGAAGCTCGGATGAGTTAGTACATCCATTTCAAATATACCAACTGGCGACTCTGGTCCATTAGCTCATCATAAAAAATGATCTTTCAAAACCCTGTCGACATTTGTGCCGACCTTTTCCAAAAAATCATCTAATAAAAAGGCTAAAATTGGAAAGGGTAATAATTAGCATAGAAGCGATTTTCCCGGCGTCGACATACACTTTGTAGCTTGCGTTTAATCAGGTGGATTTGGAGAAGAACATGAAGGATCAAGGGAGGTGAACTCGTAGCTATTCAAAAGTTGAATCTACAAAGGTATAATCCCTTATTCTTTATCTTCAATTAATAATATCGCACAAGGTGATTCTTGAAATTGCAGAAATTTTTAAACTCGATTTATGCCATGTTTCCACTATTTTGCAATATGATTATATGTATGTTCTAGTTTCAGCAAACTTACAGTGGCATCAAAGCTATTCTTATGCGAGTTATTAATTATTTTTTGATTCATATATATGTTGATATGTGTTTAGAACAATTTAATTGGGTATAATTGTTGGTATAAAATCATGTTTTTGGAGAAAAAAATAAGATTCGCGATTTGAAAAATTAGAATCTGCCCAGCAGCGCGACCGCACCTGATTTCAGTTCAAATTTGGCGTTGGCGCGCCGTAGCGCTACTACACAAATTTCTAGTTCAAACTCAGTGCCGTCGTGTCGCATCGCAGAATAAAAAAGGTTTTTTTTTATTTTGTTGATTTCAGACTAAGAAAAAAGGTTTATTTTAATTAAAATTGGATTCCATGTTTTTTCAGAAATTCTAAATTAAAAATAAAGGAGTTTATTTTGATTTAGAATTGGATTAGAATAAAGATGTTTATTTTAATTGGAATTAGATTGTTAGGTTTGTATATTATGCGAGCATGCAATCAAATTACATAAATATAGCAGAAGTGCGATAAAATCAGATTTTAAAATTTTTATACAAACCATCACCATGATATTTCCTTGTGCTCAATTATCAATTAAACGAAAGAGATAAAGAATAAGAATTATACCCTCGTAGAACCGTGCTTCCTCGGGTACAAGTTCAACTCCAAATCCTTTCGCGTTCTCCTTGAAATTCACCGATTAAATTCCTTCCTTTGATCAACGTTAGTCACCCAAGTGTTTGGCCTCTAGAGGTGATCTACCAAGGAATAATATGTATTCAAGAAGATGAGTGTTGGCATAACCCTAGTTTCTATCTCTATAGAAATTGTAAGTACTCTCCCAAATCTTATGGAAGCGTATGTAACCCCAATCTATAATAAAACTCCGCTAATTTATAGATGTAGGCAACCCTCCTAAACTATTTAGGAATATGGCTTTATTTTAATTAAACTCTTTTAATTAATTAAACTCCTAATCCAATTGGAATTTATGAGAGTACTTTTATTAATTAATTCCTAAACCCTTTTATGAATTAAATAATAATAGTAATAATAATAATAATAAGACTCCTCTTATTAATTTATATTTAATATTTTCAAAATATAAAATAATAAATATTAAGCTATTTAATTTATTCTCTCACCATAGATTAAATTAAATACACTTAACTTATTATTACAATTATGTCATTTACTTCTTAAATAAATATTTTACATTTGCAGTGTGACCCTTTAGGTTCTCCATAGTAAACCGGTTGTGAATAAATCAATTAGAACATTTTTAATTTTATTTAAATAAATAAATAAAACTATTTAATTAATTTAAATAAATATTATTTATTCTACAATAAGGGTAAGCCCCCTTAGCGATCAACGACTTTCTAGATAATATAGATTTTAACATTAATCACAAAAGAACCTTTTAGTAAATACTTACCGTATAATTCAATCATTCTACCATTCAATGTCCCAATTAAATATAAGACATAGAATTAGTGTCAAGTTTTATCTTATTTAATTATATGTATTTCGATTCTCAAATACACAACTCTAAATAATGCAAATTAGAAACTCCTTTCTAATTTCATTCTGCATTGGCTAAGGAATATTGAGTTGTCATTTATCAAATCACATAGGATATTCTCATCTTTTACTAGATGTCGTAGATTCTTTGTTGACCATTCACCTATCTCCATGTACAACTTATTATACCCAAGCATACCCTTTGATATACCCTAAAGGTCTTAAAAGACATGTCAAAGTATAACTCATCATACACAAGATACTATGATGATCTCAAGTCTAAGGATCACTTGTACTCTATCACTAGAGGAACTCTTATTGACATGCAAGTAAAACTCCATTAGGTATTCTTTTAGCGAGTCACTGATGGGCTAAATCTATACTAGCAATTTACGTGCAAGTATACACGGTCAATCAAGTAATAAAGTGAAAGTAAAGTTGTCAATCCCACGAGGAGCGAATTATAACCTAACTAATTCTAAGCACTAATTATTCATCAATTAATTTAATCTAGATAATTTCGATATCAACTGAATGAATTAACTAAATAAACAACTACTAAAATATTAAATCAATAAAAAAAGAGGTTAAGGAATCAATTTCCCCCGATGATTCATTTAAGTAATATCATTATTCTTCTATTCAATTAATTAATTAGAATTGCCAACGGAAAATCACTAATAATTATTATAACCACTTTTCAGATAATTATAAAGCATACCCATTATTATTAATTCCCCTATATTTCTATGAGAAACAATAATAACAGATTCATTAAGATTCATTATCCAATAGTTGCTTGAGGTATTCAGGTATATTTCTATCCTGTCAACAAAATCAACATTCAATCAGTAATCCTTATTACTGAAGAAATTACTAATATCAAGTTATTATAACCAGATCTCAACCTAGATTCCATTGTCAAATGTCATCTAAGTCCATCTAATAATTGTTGATCAGACAATTATACAATTAAAACAAGTTATAGCAAACAATTCAATCCATAATCAATTTAAATAGAAGAACTAATAAATATTAAATTAAATCATTATCGGGTTCCATTGAATCCTTAACTAAAAGAATTAGTTCATAATGAAAATAAAGAACATCAATGATTTATCAGAACTCATTCTAGATTACAAATGAAGAAATAAAGGAGAAGAAATAAACTCTGTCGAATCTGATCTTCCTCCTAAGCTCCAAGTCTCGTCTTGAATAAACTCTGATCAAACCCTTATTTTTTCTATGTACTCCCTCTCATCTATTTTTTGTGTCTCCAATGAATAATAAATAAACCCTACTTTATAGTTTATTACTAACTACTGATAAGATCTAACTTCTAAATAATAAGTGCAAATAAAATCAAATCTTCAGCCAAAAGGAAGCAAATCATCTAGGCGCGTAGCCCCACGCACGCCTTCCGCGTCCAAGCGCTGCGGCTCCTAAGTTTGTGCGTCGCGGCTTCTGCCCTTTGTAATTCATGCACCGCGGCTCTTAATTCATGCGCCGCAGCTTCTAGTCGTTTATCCGCGCGCCGCGACTTCTCCTTTGTATGTCGCAGCTCCATTACCCTGGCCTCTCCTTTGTTCATCTATTTTGGCCAATCTTCCTCATGAATTGTAGCTACTAAAACTTATTCACCTGTTTAACTTTCACCAAACAATAATCATCACCTGTAGCAACAAATCCAGGCTAAATTTATAAAAATATCCATTATTTACACAATCACATGCTGAAATCAATTATTTACAAAAACGATTAAAATGCACTAGAATACTACTAAAAACTCTTAAGAAAAGCAAAATATTCAAGTCAAACATACCCAATTAATAGATATAAAATCTTCTCATCAAATACCCCCAAACTTAAATATTTATTTGTCCTCAAGCAAAACTCACAACAATAAATAAATTCTAAAAATTAAAACATGCATCCTACTCCTAAATTCATCATGAATCAATTCATAGCCTCTAAGATCATACAATAATTGTAGACAATTAAATCTGTGCAAACTCATCAACCACTCAGTCATCAATTCACAATAGTTACAATCTCATAGTGTGTGTGTGTGTGTGTGCAACCTCCACCAAATCAATCAGACCTTAAAAGGACTGTATCACGAACACATGGTACGAGGAAGTCATCGACCTATAGGACATATCACCACAATAATCTCAGCTAGGGTACTCATCGATCAAATCAAGAGAGTTCAGTTCAATCTAGTTTTCTGCTATTACTCCTAGAGTATTATCATTCTTTTTTTTTCTTTTTTTTCGGTGAGTGCGTTTTACGCTCCTTCTCACATGCATGATGAGTGCGTTTTATGCTTCATCTCGTCTTAATTATTATCAAGGAGTACACTTTAAGCATCTTTTCTTTCTTTTCGTTTGAACCTCACCTTTCCCCCAAACTTAAAGAATTCACTACCTCTACTTCAATTAAAGCCATAACATAATCCTAACTCGTGACAATATCTCCTACCAAGGTTTCGAACTATAGTCTCCTTAAAATTTAATCTATCACAGTGGGATCTAACTGCTCAAGATAATAGGGATCATAACTACGCAAAATCAACTTCTAAAATGATATAAAAGCTAAGCACAAGGTTCAAAAGTTTTCTAACATGCTAATCACCTTTAATCATTTCTTATCATCGGCTATTCTAAAGATTCACTACTTATTATCCACCATTTTTTTAAATAAATAAATAACAAGCTATGCAAGAATTAAATAAAACCTCAAATCCTAAAATTAACTATACAGAAAATTAAATAAGTCTTAAACAAACCAAACCAACAAATTAAAACTTAAAGTATCATCAAACCATCCCCCCAAACTTGAATATTACATTACCCTCAATGTAATACCAGAAACTTCCTTGAAAATCAAGCATCACTAGCATTGCCAGCACCGTCAACACCATCCTTATCCTAAGCAAGACTATCGGACTCCTCCTCCGACTCGAAAGCAGAATCATGAAAAATTAGGGACGGAAGAAAGTGAATCGGATCTGGATTGTTACGTTAAATCGAGTTGCAAATGTATTGATAATGTTATTTGTGTAGTTCACATAGTCATCAACTCGGTCTGCTATTTGATTCACTCGGCAATTTTGCTGACAATTCAGACTCAGTAGATTGTCCTAGCCTCGTTCCAAGCTCGTCTGTGTCCTCCTTATACCCCAAAATTCTGCAAGAATCAAGTCCAAAGTAGCATCACACGAAACACCACGTCCTGCTCGCCTAGCTCCCTAAGATGGACTCGCTCCTTACGATGGACCCACTCTTACGATCTGTCCAGCGGCAGGAACATCAAAAGGTTCATTATATCCAGCTCCGCTCATGTTTGGAATGCTGCCTACGGGCTCCTTCAATTTGGCTATGGTATTGTTGTCTAACACTGACTTTGGTTGCTCAAATATTTCATCTGTCTGCCAAACAACTCCAGGGTTCTTACATAACCCACATATGAGAGATGGGTGTGGAAATCTGCCAGATGTACCACTTTGTAGTGTATAAAGGATGGAGCTATAGATGACCTTACCCACGTCAATACTTTTTCCAGTTACAATTGCATACAGGAGGGCCGCTCTAGCCTTGTTTACTTCTGAAACATGAGAGGAAGGCATTAATTTAGCACTAATAAAATAAAACCAAGCCTTACCATATCAACTCAGTCCATTCCGGGGGAAAGAAACTGCAGCGGCTACTCGAATTGTCCATTGTGTCCCAGGCTTACATAAGCCTTGAATAACCGCATCCCAGTTTGGTCCATCCCGAACGAACTTCGTATATTCATCCTCGTCAATGTTTAGTAGGCCGTAGTATTCGTTGATCGCCTTGCTATCAAAAGGAACCGCCTTACCTCGAACCATGGTTACTCTGTTCACCGCCTCAACCGCATTAGCATAAAATTCTGTTACAACTACTACTACAGCAGCTTCGGGTTGAGATGTCAATGTTCCCCAGCCATGCTCCTGAATCATTCACCGGATTTCAACTTCATTGCTCTCTAGTGGCACCAAGCCATGTTCCGGAATTAAATTTTTGTTCACCAATGAGGCATGGAAGCGCTCTGAGGCTTCTTCATTGATGAATTTTGAATGATCATATGTGGAAGAGGAAGCCTGAGAGGTACGTTGACGTTTGGGTGCCATTGGAAAGCTTGATTATACTTGAAAACCAAAATAGTGATGAAAGATTTGGTTTGGGCAATTTATCAAACACTTGGTGTGCGCCCAATTTTTGACCCAAAATCAAAGCCTTTTGAATATATGTACTCCCTCAAATCGTTGTTTCAAACACCACAAAGAATCACTACTAGTGTAATTCGAACAAAAGAATGAAGAAAAGTGATTGCATGCGTGTGTTTGAAGAAGATGAAAAGAACTTGTGAATATGAGGTTCCAACTCCTTCTTCTCCTATAAATACTCGAACCCTCCTTGCAGAGATGGTATTAGGGTTAAGTTGTTGAATTGTTATGGAATTAAAAATTCTATCTCCCCTCAGTTGATGTAGTTGCTTGTCATTTTCGTAGTTGCTATTCTTTCTTTTTTGAATCGATATTGGGTTGGTGTTTAGTGTACTGCACCGTGGGTACAAGATCGAAAAGAATGCATTGGATGGATGCTCGGGCATTGAGAAGGAAGGACGCTTTCAGAGGTGAAAGGCCATGCTATTTATGGTAGAAATTGATTTGGTTGGGTAAATATGGAATGTGGTGGTTTTTAGGGAAGTTTGTGTTTGAATGGGAGAGTGAGTGGTAAGAGATGGGGGGGCGAATGAGGAGAAATGTACGCCTGATGCTGCGCGGGGTTTGCTGATATGCGCACGACAGTCGCGACTCTTAATATGTGCGCCGCGATTCCTGAATGAGCATCGTGGCCTTTGAGTTTGTGCGCCGCGGCTCGTAATCTCTGGTTGGGTTTTTTAATTTTGTGCTAAAAGGTTGAGGGCCGCGACTTTTGAAAGTGGGTGTCACAGCCCTTGAGGCATGCCGCGACTCTTAAAGTTATGTGCCGCAGCCCCAAATCTCTGATGGTGCTCGGCTAAAAGCTTGCTAAACCAAAATTTTCCTTTTCTCAAGCCATTCCAATGCATGCTTCCCACACAATAAATTAATTCTGATCTTCATCTTGTATCCCCTGAATTAATTTGTCAACAAAGCTCAACTCAGTCAATTAATTATGTAAAAATTAAACAAAAACAAATAAACTAAATGAATTCAAATCTAATTTTTTTTTTGAATCCTAAACCATAGGTTGCCTCCCAATAGTGCTTGTTTTTAAGTCGTCAGCCTGACTTCTTCTTTTTCAATCACTTGGGCTTGTCGATATGATCGAGAATGCTATTGGTTGCGCATTCCATATCATGCTCTCCTTGCCCAATCTTGGCTATGTCCCCTTGCTTTTCATTTCCTTTTTCTTCTTTGTTATAATCTTCTTCCCAGATCTCATCTTGTAAAATCACTTATGTCACATAACATTCCTCCACCTCATTTGGCATCTTCAAGGAATCTATCACACTGAATGTGATTTCTTGGTCATTAACCCTCAATGTGAGCTCTCCGTTCTTAACATCAATCAAAGTGCGTCCGGTGGCTAGAAATGGTCGTCCCAAAATTAAGGGAATCTTCTCATCTTTATCATAATCGAGAATAACAAAATCCACCGGGAAAACAAATGCATCAACCTTCACTAGCACATCCTCGATAATCCCTTTTGGACGTGTGATTGATCTATCTGCAAGTTGTATAGTCATTTTCGTCGGTTTTATTCCTTTCATCCCAAGTCTCTCATAGATTGATAAAGGCATGAGATTAATGTTTGCGCCAAGATCACATAAAGCTTTTCCCACAAATTGCTTTTCAATAGTGCACGGGACTGTGAAACTCCTTGGATCTCGCATTTTAGTTGGTAACTTCTGCTGAATAACTACACTACACTCCTCTGTTAAGGCTACCATTTCACAATCTCCCATCCTTCTTTTCTTTGAGAGAATTTCATTTAAAAACTTGACATAACTCGGAATCTGCTTTAATGCCTCTGTGAAGGTGATATTGATCTGCAATTTCTTAAAAACTTCCAAGAATTTTGAAAATTGACTGTCTAACTTCTGATTCTTTAACTGTTGTGGATATGGTGCGACGAAATTCTCTGCTCCTTGCTTACCCTTGCACTGATTCAATCCCAATTCTTCGTTTTTCCTTGCTTCACTCCTGTTTATGTCATTATCAATTCCATCTTCTTTATCAGTGTCAATCTTTCTTGCTGGTATGGTATCCTCTTTCGTCAAACTCTTCCCACTTCTTAAATTAATAGCTTTGCATTGCTCGTGATTTTCTCTTCTCGGGTTGACTTCGGTATCACTCGGTAAAGCACCATGTGGATGGCTATTCACTGCACTTGCTAGTTGGCCCATCTGAGTTTCCAAATTTCGAAGTAAACCTTCTAAACTATTCATCCTCGTGTCATTCACCGCAATATACCTTGTGAGTATTTCTTCAATGCTAGCTTTCCTTTCTGGTTGGGGATTTGCTTTATTTTGGAATCTTGGGGGATGGAACTGTCTTGGGGCTGATGATTGATTCTGATTGTTGCTTTAAAAAAAAGTTTGGATGATTTCTCCACCCCATATTGTAGGTGTTAGAATACGCACCCTGCCTGTTTCCTATAAAATTTACTTATTCAGTATTGATTGCA
The DNA here is from genome assembly GCA_034770075.1 of Aralia elata. NCBI lineage: Eukaryota > Viridiplantae > Streptophyta > Magnoliopsida > Apiales > Araliaceae > Aralia > Aralia elata. The sequence goes on along the minus strand of CM068387.1, from coordinate 34,477,428 downwards.
CACTGATTTGTATGATGATTCCCTGCACATAATTCAGAGACTGCAGCTATCTGTTGCACTGTCTGTATTCCCAGTGCATCAACCTTTTTTGACAAATTTAGCATTTGTGCAGCCAGAGCTGTCACTGCATCTACCTCAAGTTTTCCTCCAATCCTTGGCTGAGTCATTTGCGCAGTTGGCCACTGATAATTGTTTGCATCCATTGTCTCCAATAATTCATACGCTTCTTCAAAACTCTTACCCATTAAGGCTCCTCCGGCAGCTGCATCAATACAAGTGTATGTTGTATTAAATAACCCATTGTAAAAAGTTTGTACTTGCAACCACTTCGGAAGTCCATAATGTGGACATCTTCTTATCATTTCCTTGAATCGTTCCCACGCTTCATACAATGATTCAGAATCCAATTATGCGAAAGATGTAATCTCATTTCTCATCTTTGCTGTTTATGCTGGGGGGAAAGAATTTAGCTAAAAATTTTTGAGCTAAATCATCCCAAGTGGTGATTTACCCTGCTGGTAACGAATGTAGTCAACTCTTTGCCTTATCACGAAGTGTGAAAGGAAAGAGCCTAAGTCTCACTGCGTCGTCAATCACATCCTTGTATTTGAATGTATCACATATCTCCAAGAAACTTATATGGTGATCGTTCAGATCATCATTTATCATGCCCCCAAATTGAATTGAATTCTGCACCATCTAAATCGTACCAGGTTTGATTTCAAAAATATTGGCCTGAATTGTTGGTCTCCTTATGCTTGAATGAAGTTCAATAACTTGCGACATTGTATAGTCCTTAAGTGACTTTGATGCTTCTTTTGTAGCCATAGCTTGTTGCTTAAGTGTTTCTTTGCAAAACTGTTGTATTCTTCGAAGCCTTCTATCAATCTCGTCCTCAAACGACAGTAATTCTTTCTCTTTTGACCTAGTTTGCATACAAAGCTACCTGCGAATAGAGACCAAATTTGTAAATCCGTAACAAAATCTAAATTAAAACTAAATGATGAAAATTAATAAAAAGAAAAATTTAAGTTATCAATTGCTCCCCGACAACAGTGCCAAAAACTTGATAGGCTAAATCTATACTAGCAATTTACGTGCAAGTATACAGGCTCAATCAAGTAATAAAGTGAAAGTAAAGTTGTCGATCCCACGAGAAGCGAATTATAACCTAACTAATTTTAAGCACTAATTATTCATCAATTAATTTAATCTAGATAATTTCGATATCAACTAAATGAATTAACTAAATAAACAACTACTGAAATATTAAATCAATAAAGAAAGAGGTTATGGAATCAATTTCCCCCGATGATTCATTTAAGTAATACCATTATTCTTCTATTCAATTAATTAATTAGAATTGTCAACGAAAAATCACTAATAATTATTATAACCACCTTTCAGATAATTATAAAGCATACCCATTATTATTAATTCCCCTATATTTCTATGAGAAACAATAATAATAGATTCATTAAGATTCATTATCCAATAGTTGCTTGAGGTATTCAGGTATATTTCTATCCTGTCTACAAAATCAGCATTCAATCATTAATCCTTATTACCGAAGACATTACTAATCTCAAGTTATTATAACCAGATCTCAACCTAGATTCCATTGTCAAATGTCATCTAAGCCCATCTAATAATTGTTGATCAGGCATTGTACAATTAAAACAAGTTATAACAAACAATTCAATCCATAATCAATTTAAATAGAAGAACTAATAAATATTAAATAAAATCATTATCGGGTTCCATTGAATCCTTAACTAAAAGAATTAGTTCATAATGAAAATAAAGAACATTAATGATTTATCAGAACTCATTTTAGATTACAAATGAAGAAATAAAGGAGAAGAAATAAACTCTGTTGAATCCGATCTTCCTCTTAAGCTCCAAGTCTCCTCTTGAATAAACTCTGATCAAACCCTTATATTTTCTACGCACTCCCTCTCCTCTCTTTTCTGTGTCACCAATGAATAATAAATAAACCCTACTTATTAGTCTATTACTAACTACTGATAAGATCCAACCCGCAAATGATGAGTGCAAATAAAATCAAATCTTCAGCCAAAAGGAAGCAAATCATCCGGGTGTGTAGCCCCACGCGCGTCTTTTGCGTCCAAGTGCCGCGGCTCCTAGGTTTGTGCGTCGCGGCTTCTGCCCTTTGTAATTCATGCACCGCGGCTCTTAATTCATGCGTCGCGGCTTTTAGTTGTTTATCCGCGCGTCGCGGCTTTTCCTTTTTAAGTCGCGACTCCATTACCCTGGCCTCTCTTTTGTTCATCTGTTTTGGCCAATCTTCCTCATGAATTGCAGTTACTAAAACTTATTCACCTGTTTAACTTTCACCAAACAATAATCATCAACTGTAGCAACAAATCCAGGCTAAATTTACAAAAATATCCATTATTTACACAATCATAGGCTGAAATCAATTATTCATAAAAACTATTAAAATGCACTAGAATACTACTAAAAACTCTTAAGAAAAGCAAAATATTCAAGTCAAACATACCCAATTAATAGATATAAAATCTACTCATCAGTCACGTTCAGTGAACTTATTCTCCAATAAGCACCTACATATTTGCTTTAGTATCTCCACATAAATGATTATGAGATCTGTAGACACCCAAATTTTGCGTCCCCTGTACTAACCATGACAGGAGGGCAAAATCGTCAATTGAACCGGCTTGCGGGAGTGAAGAAGTGGGCCCAAGGGCGAGCGCCCGACACCACCGCAGTGATTGGCAATCAAGGCTGATGTGACAATAAGGCCATCCGAGACAGACATCCCCGGAAGGCATGGCACGTTTCCCGGCGATTTCCGGACTGCAGAAATGCAAGCCCTTCAACGGAAATCAACGGTACAGCACAGAAATCGAGACGAAGTGCGGAAATGAGAAAATCAGCACAGTCAGCCGCAGATCAATCCGCGGCCAAGGACGGAACTCGAGACGGCACGGGACTCGAGCGCACGGGACTCGAGCGCGGCTGGGGGGAGAACCAAGGGCCAGCCGCAGATCAATCTGCGGCCAGCCGCAGATCAATCTGCGGCTGCCCTTGGCAGTCCCTTATCAGGCCATTTCGCATACAGAAACGAAAAAGAGAGAAGAAGAAGAAAAAAATCCAGCAGTAGCAGCTCGGAAATAGGGAGAAAACAACAACAAAATAAGGGCAATTAGGAGAGAAAAAGAGTGAAAAGAGTGAGGAATTGTACCAATTTTGTGAGATTATATCTCATATTTTCTACTCTACTCAATACACAAATTCCTACATATTGTGGGGATCATTTTGCAAGGTGAAAATCTTTTGTTTTTGACATTTGTTTGTACCATTTTTGATAGGCTCTTATTATCCGAATCCTCTTAAATGTATCCTTTTTTTGCATTGTATTGTGAAATCATGGATTAGGGATTATTAGTGAGGGTTCCATCGGAACAAAATTCTTACTAATAACCCGAGGATATCCAATTGGTGAAATTTCTAGCTTATTTATGGTGATTTCTTGGATGTAATTTATTTAGATTATCATTTTCGGATATCATGGTGTATTAGGCAAATCCGTGTTGTTTAGTTTCGTAGTATTCATTTTGCGGGTATGTAGTAATCTTGGGTGTGAGCCTAGGAATGCGACCCCGGGGTCCAAATCCGATGATGGACGTTTTGATATATGTAATGGAGGCAAGGTACTCGTTTTGTTGTAACATGTAATCGTTGGGCCTTAAAACGACGCTAGAGCGAGAATCGGGTTTAAGGCCCCGTGATAGTGAAATATGTGATTGTTGGCGTTAGGGGATATTTTGATGGCTTACATGCCCATGAATAGCCCCCTACGCGTTTGATATTTAGTTCGATTTGTAAACACCCAACAAAAAGATTTCAAAGCCAAGACAATAAAGATTTTGCTAAAATTAATCAAAGTAGGATATTAGCATCACGAGGCTAAAAATTGGAAGTGTTAATGAAAGTCGATTCCTATTTTACGAGAAAGCTAAAAGGAAGTTGTTTCCAAATGTCAGAAAAAATGGTTTTATAAAGAGAAATAAACGTTTTACTAAACCTTGATACATAGGGCGAAAGAGATTCTAGAAATTGCCTATCATTTAGGAAAGCAACGTATAAATCTCGATTCCTATTTTGGCTAAGGTTTAACAAACTCACGTTTTACCAAAACAAACACTTAATAAAAATCTCATAGCTTTTCTCAATTTAAAATCAAATCTTTCTCAATAAGAAAATAAGGTTTTCTCGTAAATACCGAAAAGACATTTTTTAGCATTCTCAAAACTAAAGCACGATTTTCCCTAAAAAAATCCAAATGATTTTTTTTATACAAGCTCACCACAACTTTCATTTAGGCACACACACACACACACACGCACGCATATACGTTTCATGAATTAAAGGATAGGAAAAGCATCAAGATTGCGGTAACCGTATTTCACGGAAGTCGGGGGGTGCCTAACACCTTCCCCTCGCTTAAGCAAGCCCCCGAACTCTATGAATCTCGATTCGCAGACCATTTAATTCGGAGTCACATATGAGCCAGCGATTTATAAAAAACGAAAATTCGGATGAGTTGGTACATCCATTTCAAATATACCAACTGGCGACTCTGGTTAATTGGCTCATCATAAAAAACGATCTTTCAAAACCCCGTCGACATCAAGGCCGACCTTTTCCCCCAAATCACCAAAACCAAGAGGCTAAAATAGGAAAAGGAAACGAGACGAGAAAAACCCGGCGTCGACAGCTGGCGACTCTGCTGGGGATATTAGAGGGCTTAAGCCGCGTTTAAATCTTGATGCTATCCTATCCTTTAAAATTCATAAAATGTGTGTGCGTGCGATATTTTGATTTTTTACTTTTGTTGTGTGAATGCGTGTTTTGTCGAATAAATGAATGATTTGAATGGAATTGCTTTACTTTTGAGTAATCATTTGCATACGGTGAGGACGATGAATGTGAATGTATGTTGAGAGAGTACCTCCTCCTGAGGCGAACCTGTCGGTTGCTTATTACTGGACTCGAAGGGGCTGCTCCCCGGAGATGGCTCAGGAAACGCACCACCCAAATCCGCTCCAATCGAAAGGGCTCAAACGAGTAGATTGCGAAGATTTGGGGACCTTCATGCCGAAAAGCCCGTGAGAGTAACCCTAGGATAGGTCATCCTCAGATTAACCCAACGCAGGAAAAGTCTCTTCATGCCTTTTTACGTTTATATGTCTAAATGTCATGATCTCATTCAATATTCATATATCCCTTTCCTGTGTCAAAAGAGATTACTAACCTCTGTGAATTGCAGGGAATAGTTGGGGAAGCATAATAAAGCATGTTTAGCATTGGTTATTGCATTAAAGGACTACTAACTTGCTGTTTTACAGGGAAAGATTAAAAAACCCAAAGCACAAAAAGTTACAGCTTTTGCATGCATCCATATCCTTTCATTTCCCCGGACTAAACTTCGAATCGTTGTTTTGTAGGATTGCTCCTCAAACCCGTTCGCAGTCTAAGAAAGCCCAAAATTCTACATCTGAAATGGCCGATCTTCCTAATCATGGTTCCATATCTCGGGAAGAGTTTGATGACTTCAAGAAACAGATGATGGAAATGGCCACGATGCTAAAAGAGCAGTTCTTACTTAGACAGGATCCGCCAAGCCAAGGACCACATAATATTCCACCACCAGGGGGTGACCAGAATCCTCCTAAAAATATTGTAAACCTGGGTAAGGATGACCAACCCCAACTCAAGGGCGAGCCAGTCATTACAAGGGCCGTTCCCATACCTAACAAGACAGTGATTACTATCCCAGAGGAAGGGGACACCGACGACCTTCGGAAAAAAATGAGACACATGGAGGAGACCATCCAATCTCTGCGAGGCATAGGCTCCCTGGGTAGGGTCAATTACTCGGATCTGTGTGTTTTCCCCGGAACCAGATATCCAGAAAAGTTCAAAGTCCCCGAGTTTGAAAAATACAATGGAAAGGGAGACCCCTACACGCATTTGAAAATATACATTGGAGAACTCGGGTCTTATGCCGAGGACGAGGGGTTGAGGATGCAGCTATTCCAGAAAAGCTTAACGGGTGAGGCGAGGATCTGGTATGCCCGCCTTGACAACGCCCGAATCCACAACTGGGAGGAATTGGCCCATACTTTCTTAACCCAATACAGCTTTCAGGCCCAGATGGCCCCTGACAGGTACCAAATGACAAAAGTTAAGAAGCAGCCTAGGGAATCCTTCAGGGAATATGCGCAACGATGGAGGGGCATGGCCGCGCAAGTGAACCCTCCGATGAGCGAATCGGAGATGGTGATGACTTTTGTAGACATTCAAGAGGCTCCGTATTATGAACGAGTCATATCAGGGATTGGTAGACCTTTCGCCGAAATGTTAAAACACGGAGAAATGGTGGACATGGGTTTGAAATCCGGCAAAATTCGGGATCTCACGGCTTTGGAAACGGCTGCAGAACAGATCCAAAGCGGTAATTATGGCAGCACTTCCCGAAGGGTGCAAAAGAAAAAAGAGGAGGACGTTTCCCTCATCCTTCAGGGCTCGTCCAAAAAGGCAGAAAGCCATCTTCCGGTACAGGTGCAGAGGGTAGGGCCATCCCGGCAGCCCAACTTCACAGATCAAAGAGCAGAGGGACGAAGGAGATATGAGGCCTCGCAAAATCGAGTATTCACCCCGCTCGGGGAGCCACTTGAACAAGTATTAGCGGTATTAGTAGCCCAAAAGAAAATAGTTGGTCTGGCACCACCGAGTGACCCAAAGGGTAGAAGGTTTGACCCGAGCAAGCGATGTGCATACCACTCCAGTTCCCCTGGCCATGATACACAAGACTGTTGGACGTTGAAGCATCGAATCCAAAACCTGATTGACAGTGGGGAAATTGTGGTGGAACAGCCAGACTCCCCGAATGTTAAAGCAAATCCCCTGCCAAGACATGATGGAGGGGGGGTCAATATGACGGATGACAGTGAAGTCGAGGGGCCGTCAAGGCTGAACTATGTGCAGAAAATGGATGAAATGACCAACGTGATAAGCAGTCATGGGAATGCACGGGGAGCGCCCATTCGATTGATGGGTGTAAGTGGAAATACCCCGGAGGGACCCGTCAAATTGGCGGCACCGAAACCCATCATTCTGGCAGCAAGACCGCAAATCCCTATCAGTAGTCTAAAGACGGTACCCTGGAATTATGGGGGAACGCCAGAGGAAGCGGCCAGTTGTGCTTCTGTGACGACAAAGGGGAACCCCTTATACCTTCCCGGGCGAGTCCTTGAGAGCCAAAGGGAAAAAAATGAAGAGATTTCCGAAGAAAGGGCCATAGAGTTCTTAAAAAGGATGGATCACCCGGAAACGAGGGGGATTCCGATTTTAAATGAGGAGTCAACCTTAACATCAGTCATGGACCTGGTGTTGTCATCCAATCAGCATTGCAAAACTTTGACGAAGGTTCTGGAGGAGGCATACGTGCCCAAGGAAATTAGTGAGGAAGGTTTCGGCCAGCTGGTGGGCCATTTGATGGAGAGCGACGTGATATCCTTTGCAGATGAGGACATACCCAAGGAAGGAAGGGGACACCGGAAACCGCTACATATTGCGGTAATCTCCTCGGGGTATATCATGAATGGGGTTTTGATTGATGGGGGATCGGCATTGAATATTTGTCCCCTCAGCACATTGCAGAAGATGAACATTAATCCCAAGCGCCTACGGGCCAGTCACGTGGTGGTGAGAGCTTTCGATGGGTCCCGAAGGGATACAATTGGGGAAATAGAATTACCAGTGGAAATAGGTCCCTGTACTTTTGATATATCTTTCCAGGTCCTAGACATCACCGCCAGTTATAACCTGCTGCTGGGGAGGCCGTGGATACACATGGCCGGGGCAGTGCCTTCTACGCTCCATCAACAAATCAAGCTAATCATCAATGGGAATCTGGTAACAATCTCGGCCGAATGTGATGACCATTCTCCTCCCAGGGGTGGCCTACCAGTGATCAATGTGGATGAGTCGGCGCGGCGGCACCAGCCAGTTTTCAGGCACTAGAGATTAGCACTCCCCAATACAGATGCTTGGGGGCTCCGGCCGTGAAGCCAAGGGTCTCTCCAGAACTTACTTTTGTTGCAAAGGAAATGATAAGGATGAAGTTTCAGCCTGGACAAGGGTTGGGAAGAAGCAGTCAAGGAATCACCAAGCCCATTCAACTGCCCCATCAGATAGGCAAGGCCGGTTTGGGATATCATGGAGGTATAACATGGAGAGGCCGTCAGGGCATGGGCCCGATTCGATTGATTGGCAGCCCGGTGACCCCGGTCAACAATAAGCAGGGGACTAGCGAGCCTGTGACTAGAACAGGGGGTGAAGATTTGTCCCCCACAAATGATGAATTAGCCAAAAGGGAAAGTTTCCTACAGGAAATCGCGGAAGAGTTCGAAACCCAGTGCTATATCCCCGGAAAATTAATAAGCAATGAGGAGGGGACGAATGTTGCCACACCAGGAGCCCAACAAAGTGTGCCTATCATCGATTGGGCAGGGTTGATTATTCCTAAGGAGGGTATGAAGGGAGACTCGGGCGATGTGGCCGTGGTCATCGGGGAAGTGTCCGATATAAAGCCACCTCTCATCGAGCACATATCGCCTGACCTGACCATCGACAATTGGACCGTGAGGCCAATAATATCCAAACAAGGGTAAAACCCGACGTCAGGGTGGTAGACCCCAGAGGATGAGGGAATGAAGAAGTTCTATTTTTGTTGTTGTTTTATTTTTGCATAATTATGTCGTTCCTTCGTGTTATTTGAAAATGCGATCATCGTGGAAAATGATTTATATATGACAAGTATTTTGTTTCATGTCAGGTGTACCAAATTGAGTAATCCTTGCCTAACAAACGATCTCTCAAATTTGAATGATGATTATGATTTTGACATTGAGCTGGATTTCGATTTGATGGGCATTGAGCAAGACGAGACAGATTACGATGATGCGCCTGACGAGATCAAAGGATGGGTCGAGGATAAACCCAAACCCAATTTGGACCAAACCATCACCATTGATATTGGAACCCCAGACAACCCAAAAGAACTCAAGATAGGGATAGACCTCACCACCAGCCAAAAAGTAGAAATAGCTGAGTTGCTAAGCCAATATGAGGATGTCTTTGCCTGGTCACACGAGGATATGATCGGATTGTCCACCGACATCGTGGTCCACCGGTTGCCCATCAAGGAGGGTTTCAGGCCTGTCAAGCAGAAGCTAAGGAAGTTGAAACCTGAGTGGAGCTTAAAAGTGAAAGAGGAGATCATTAAACAATTCCGGGCCGGAATCATTATGGTGTCCACTTACCCGGAATGGCTATCCAATGTAGTCCCAGTGGCTAAACCTGGAGGAAAGGTGAGGGTATGCGTAGACTACAGAGATCTAAACAAGGCCAGTCTCAAGGACAACTTCCCGGTGCCTTTCATACACATCCTGGTGGATAACACAGCCCAGTACGAAATGTACTCTTTTGTGGATTGCTTCGCGGGATATCATCAAATAATGGTGGCGGAGGAAGATCGGGAAAAGACCGCATTCATCACCCCTTGGGGCACGTTTTGCTATAGACGATTGGCTTTTGGTCTCACAAACGCAGGGGCTACCTATCAGAGAGCTATGATGGCCCTGTTCCATGACATGATGCATAAGGAGATAGAGGTCTACGTGGATGACATTATTGTGAAATTGAAGGTAGAGTCTGATCATATAACCCACCTCAAAAAGCTGTTCGATCGGCTCAGAAAGTATAATTTGAAACTCAATCCAGCCAAGTGTGCTTTCGGAGTACAATCGGGTAAGCTCTTGGGATTCCTGGTTAGTGATCGGGGCATTGAGTTGGATTCGGCAAAGATTAAGGCCATTGTGGATATGCCGGCACCTCACACAGAGAAAGAGATAAGAGGATTCCTGGGAAGAATAAACTTCATCAGCCGTTTCATATCCCACTTGACAACTACGTGCGAGCCAATTTTCAAGTTGTTGAGGAAGGGTGCTTCCCAAGAATGGAATGAGCAATGTCAGAGGGCCTTTCAGACCATTAAAAAGCAGCTGACTGAGGCACCGGTGCTGGTACCCCCAAAGGATGGGATCCCCCTGTTTATGTACATATCGGTCAATGCCATCGCGATGGGGTGCATGCTGGGACAAAAGAATGAGGCAGGTAAAGAGCAGGCCATCTATTACCTCAGCAAGAGATTTAGCCAATGTGAACAGAATTACACTCCCATCGAGAAGACCTGTTGTGCTCTGGCCTGGGCTGCAGGGAGATTACAGCATTACCTCCATGGGCATACTACGTACCTGATATCGAGAATGGATCCCCTGAAATATATTTTTGAAAGGCCCATATTGAATTGTCGACTATCAAGATGGCAGTTAATCTTACAGCAGTTCGACATGGTATACGTAACTCAGAAAGCCATGAAGGGGCAAGGAATTGCAGATCAGTTGGCCGAGACGCCGTCGGGAGGGGTGGAACCGTTAGAAACTCCTCTACCGGGCGAAGATATATTTTGGGTGTCAGATACGAAATGCAATGATGAGGGACAATTCTGGAAGCTGTATTTTGACGGTGCCATGAATGCTGAAGGGGCAGGAGCCGGAGCAGTCCTGGTCTCTATCACCGGAGAACAATACCCCGTGGCCACTAAATTGCAGTTCAGTAATTCGAATAATACAGCTGAGTACGAGGGATGTATTTTGGGACTCCGTTTTGCACGCGATATGGGAGTGAAGAGACTGGCGGTGTTTGGGGATTCAGAACTGGTAATCAGACAGGCGATCGGGGTGTACAACACGAAAGAGCTCCGGTTGCTCCCATACCACCGATGTGTTGTCCAATTAATGCAAGAATTTGAAGATATCGCTTTCCGACATATTCCCCGCGGACGGAATGATTTTGCCGATGCATTGGCAACTTTGGCTTCCTTGATCCATATCATCAAAAGAAGGGACGCTCCACAGATTGAGATAGCAGTACAGAATGCCCCGGCATACGAAGAGCATGTTGCAGTATTATCAGGCGAGGTGGTTCTGCCAAAGCAGCCTTGGTATCACAACATAAGGGAATATCTAAGGGATAGATCCATTCCCGACCAGGCGAGTCGAACTGAGAGGATGAGAATTCAAAAAATGGCGATGAAGTTCTACTTGAGTGGGGACTCACTCTACAAGAGGGATGCTGGTTTGGGACTGTTGCAGTGCGTGGATGAGACGCAGGCCCAAAGGATTATGAACGAAATACATGGTGGAATGTGTGGGCCACACATGAGTGGACCGATGCTGGCCAAAAAGATTTTGAGAACAGGGCATTATTGGTTGACCTTAAAAGCTGACTGTGATGATCATGTCAAACGGTGTTACCAATGTCAGGCGCACGGTAATGTGATCCATACGCCCCCCAATGAACTGCACTGTATGACCTCCCCGTGGCCATTCTCAATGTGGGGAATGGACATGATCGGACCAATAGAGCCCAAAGCAAGCAATGGGCTCTGATTCATCTTCGTCATGATCGATTATTTCACCAAATGGGTAGAAGCAGCCTCTTTCCCCAAGGTCACTCAGGAGGTTATCATTGGGTTCATCAGGAATAATGTCATTTGTCGATACGGGCAACCTGAGGTTTTGGTCTCCGACAATGCTAAGAATTTGAACAACGCCCTCATGAAGGGATTGTGCGACCAGTTTAAGATCAAGCACCTCAACTCTGTCATTTACCGTCCCAAAATGAATGGGGCAGTGGAGGCTGCCAATAAGAACATCAAGAAGATCATGGCAAAAATGTCTGCTAATCATCGGGGATGGCCAGATCTGCTACTCCTCACCCTGCTGGCATATCGAACATCAACGCGTACTTCTACAGGGGCAACCCCTTACGCTTTGGTGTATGGAATGGAGGCCGTCCTGCCAATTGAGGTTGAGATGACATCCCTCAGAATAATGATCGATGCTCAGATAAGCGAGGAGGATTGGATGCAAGATCGATACGACCAGTTGGCCCTAATTGATGAAAGGAGGGTGGCTGCTGTTTGGCACGGTCAGTTATATCAACAAAGGATCTCCCGATCATATGACAAAAGGATAAGACCTCGGAAATTCAAGGAGAATGACCTGGTGCTAAAGAGAGTCATGCCTTGCCAAGACGAAGCCAAGGGGAAGTTTGCCCCAAACTGGGAGGGACCTTTTGTAATTAAGAAGGTGCTATCCGGAGGAGCCCTCATATTGCAAGAAATGGATGGTGAGACATTTCCACAACCCCTAAATTCTGACTCAGTGAAGCGATTCTACGCTTAAATCATCAATTTCCTTTTTCCTTTGAGGAGCGAACTACGTAGGACCTGATCTCCCAACTTGTGGGGGTACGTAGGCAGCCATTATGGCGCGGTCCGATCCATAAAAAAAATAATAATCCTTCCCCTAAAACAAAGTCAATTCCCAACAGCCAGATAAACCTGCCTAAACCCTCAAAACTTTCCCGAAACCAGCCAACCAATCCTTTCCATACCAAATTGACATAACCCCGATCAAACCAAACAGTTAGCCAAAGTCTGAAACTCAATCCAATGAAATCGACAGGGGTACGGCCATATCTGTCAAATCTCCATCAAGACTTGAGAAGAGAAAGAAAGCGAAATGTCAAAATCATGATCAACCGGATAAAATGATGATCCAATGAAGGGCAACGATACAACAAAGAGGGAAAATGACTAAATTTAAATACCTGTTTTCATATATAAGTCTTTTGTTACAAGATTTCCTTCTCAATAACCGATGAAATTAACATAGTCTATGCAGGAAATAAAACAATCTACAAATCTGCAACTAACTGAAGCAGGATGGATAGGGTGGTGGATAGATCTGGGGCATCAGCATCCCCTGAAATCTGCTGTCCCATCATGTCGATGCGGTCCAACAAGGCAGCGGCCCGGCTGATAGTCCCAGAGTGTGCATCTATGACTGTCCTAGCCTGAAGAGCAATGACATCTCTATCAGCTATGGCAGCATCTCTGGCTAGAATAGCAGCATCCCTCTCAGCAATGGCGGCATCCCTCTCAGATTCAATAGCCATCAAAGACAGTCGGATCCGGCTATGTTCAGTGTCATGACTAGGGAGAGAGTCGGCTGAGATCGAGTGATGTATGGTATCGTCTGGGAAAGTCACTCCAGAGTCATCAAAAGTCCCAGTCTGACTCACACCAACCGCATCCGAATCTCCGCGCAACCATTGCACATAAGCGAATGTCTGGATGGGGCAACTATCATTATACTCGGCCAGGATCCTACGAGGCCAAAGATCATATACCCGCAGTAGATCTCTCTCTGTCTGGGATGATATAGGGAATCGGTAGTCGGCCGCGCCCGTGAAGAGGTGGAAATCCTGTGTCTGATCAAACTGCCCCATCGCCGCCATGGGATGATAAGTCGTCACACCCCTCAAGCCAGCGATGGGAATGAAGTCCAGGTCGGGCACATGAGTCAAGAAGCTCATAAAGGAGCAATAACCCGAATAAACCAGGAGATGAAAGGGATCCTCGATGACCGACAGAAATGCTGTCCAGGAGGCCGCATCAGTACAGCTCACAGGACGAAATGAAAACTGCGTGGTTATGTCATGACTGAAGCAAAACCCTTGGCGACGGAGGTGGCCGATGGGACTAAGATGACTCATGAACCACACATACAACAAAGTCGAGCTCCCTCGGAATACTCTGCCTCGGAAGGACTGACAGTATGAGGCTGACATGTAAGTATCCGCCAATATCATGGGAAGAATGGTGTGATCCTCCTGAAGGGCCCTAACGGCCGCGACCACCCGCATGTCCAAATGATCGGGTCCCGCGGGCAAGTACAGAACTGAGAGGATACAGGCCATCAAAACGTCTAGCCTCGAAACGCCCCAGCGCTCCTCCGATACAGAAAAATCCCCAGAGAAGTGGCGAAAACTGTTAGGTGAGCCGAATCGGTCAATCAAAAAGTGAAGGGGAACCAAGTGATCTGATGTGATCGACGATAGCAGAACCGCCCTCCGCAACCCAGTAAAGGTCAAGAACTGACGGCGCATGGGACCAGATGTGATCCTGGCACAAGGTCTATCCAAAGGCAAACCGGTGAAGCGACCATACTCCTCGAGGGTGGGGGTCAGCTCTACTGTCCCTAGCCTGAACACTTGACGAGCAGGGACCCAATATCTCAAAATACCATCCACAAAGCCCGCTGGCACCTGAAAGGTTAATAAGGACCGAGAATGGCCCAAAAGACAATCTGCGATGACCCTGTCGGCCGGCGATAAACTGTCCAACCAACGGAGGAGGCTGCCAACCAACCCTGTAGGAGAAATGGAATCCAAGCATACCACGACATCTGAGGACGTCATCTGTGAAAAAATAGTATCAAAAAGACTGTACAGGGGTCATTTTCTATCCATGAATAAAAAGCATGCATCGTACAGTCAATAATAGAGCATATGAATTTCATGAGGATAAAAGATAAGGAACTGTGCATAAATAAATAAATGAGTTCAGTACATAGTGCATGAAATGAAAAATAAATCTAAACAGGTACAGGTACGAAAAGCCCTATCCTATCCTGATCTAGATAAAGTCAATCTCATCTATGAAGGCGGGATCCTCAAACTGATCCCCCGGGGTCGCCGAAGTCGAGGGCCCAAAGTTCATGTCGGGGATGTATGGCCGCGCGGTGGCATCAGATGAGCTCGGCCCCGCATCATAACCCGTACCATCAGGATCATAGGTGTAAGCATCCTCCGGAGTCCGGCCCAGCACCCGAAGATATAGGGACAACTGGTCTACCTGACGGGTCAGAGTGGCAATCTGCTCGGCATGGGTAGGGCTCCGAACGCAGGCTGCCCAGTCAGTCATCATCACCGAGCCAGGGACCATATCCCCGAGGAAGAATGTGGCCCGGGTCTGAGGACCGATAGTGCGGGGCACCCACCAAGTACGGAAAGCATCACTCGTACTGGGACCCGTAGAAAGCATCCGGCCGTCCTCCCCTGCAAGCATGATCCCTGAAGGCTGAGAGTCCAGCGGCCAGGAGGTAGTGAAAGGAAGGGAATGCGGGATCCGGATCTCTCCTGTGACGCATCTGAATGCGCGCTCCCCCAGATACATCACCCATCCTCCAATACTCTGCAAAGTGAGGCGACGGGTGGAAAGCTCGAACTCTGGACCAGAGGGGTTCCCAGCATCAAACCCCTCAGCCAAATGCTCGGAGAGGTAGGGAATCCAGACGACATCTACCGCAGTGATCAGCTCCAGCTGGATGCGGCAGTGTGCAAAGCTGCCTGATATCGGGACCTCCTCCAGAGTGCTGTGATGCCACCGTCGGCCCCGGGGATAAGTATCAAGGCCGGGAATAGTGACAGGCCTCAGGCATGGAAGACGCTCGTAGGCCCAGTTTTGCGAACAGAAACAGTGAAAAGCATGAGAAACCGACAGACGCAGAAAGAAAAGAAATGAATTGACGGGAAATACATTAAGAAAAAAGAAAGAAGTCTCACCAGCAGAAAATGATAGAATCCGAGCCAAGCGTCTGTCTGGCCCTCCGAGCGTAGACGCATGCCATGGAGGAAATAGGCAAAGGTGAATGACCCCCAGTCATAGTCACCGATGCGGTCCACGTCTCTGACCGCTCCTACGACGCTGAAATGAATGGTGGAAGAGTTGTTCCCCAGAAAATAACCCCTCATGATGGTCAGGAACAGGCGTCGTAGCAGAATATCCCTGGTGCCCTGATCCGCTGGAATGGGCAGTGCGTACAGACCCCCAACAGCATCGACCGCCAAAGCGCCGGATCGAATGCTACGGGCCTTAAAGACCCGATCCTCAGCACCGAAGCCCAATAAAGCCCGGACCTCCACAGGAGTGATGTCGAGATCTAGAGGAACGCGGGACCCGGCAAACTCTATGCCCGTAATGTATCTCCAATCCCAGGGGGTCAGCACAACCTCGCAGTCAAGAAGGTGAAGAGACTGCGTCTGGTGAAACCAGCGCTCTGATAAGGCCCTCATGTAACCCCAGGGGCACTGGCGGGGAATGATGGTAAAGAAGTGACGGAAGCCCCAAGAATCCACCACCGCCCGGTAGTCACTATGCAAAGCCGTGTAAAGGGAGTAGATGTTGAACCAGTTGCCCCTCGGCTGAGTAAACTCGGGTACCTGGGGCAGTCACCAATGGGTCAGTCCGGATAAAAGGAGAATTGGGAAATTGAGAATAAAATCAGAATAGAACCGAATATACCTCGTTAGCCACGAGAGATGCCGAGGGATGACGACTGAGATCCCGACCCAATAGATCGGGGATCTGCACAGATGCGCCAGACGGGGCACTATGAGGAGATGGAGCCGGTGTGCTGGAGGATGGTCCCTCTGTCGCGACCTCCGGAGGAACAGCCTCCTCAACGTCCAGATGAGCAGGACGAATGACAGCCTCCGCCAAGCGGCGAGCCTGACGGGTCCGAGGAGGAACGGGGGCAGGTGCAGCCCTACGACGGCGAACACCTGAGGTCCGTGACACGGAGGAGCTACTATGAGCATCGGGATCCATAGCTGGAACAGAACAGGCAAGGAGGAAGGTAAGTTCCCTTTTGAATTATGTAACGAATATTCTAAATTCCTACCCACATCATATAATTAATGCAACATGATGCATGTTTATGGTATGTAAAAAAAAAAAAAAAAAAAAAAATCGGCAGAGTTCCGTTTGTAAAATGGACATCCCAGGCATAAGCCAAACGTGTTTTCAATCAATCCAAGCCTCGAACAGATCAAAATTGCATTCATATGTGTAGTTACAGCATGTAAAGTACAGTAATGCATGATTTTCTTGTAGAAAAGGAATAACAGTATGTGGGACCACATCATGAGCATAAAATAGGACTCACACAATTGCTACATAGCATGTATATATGATAATACATAGCATAGCATTGTAAAGCATACATTTCTATCTCTAAACATGCAAATAGCCAAATGTATAGTAAAACGTTGACGAAATTGAAAAGTGAACGGTCAAAGTGTTACCTGTAGCGCGTAGAGAGCGATCCTACCGGAGCAGTTTTTGCAGAAAAGTTGGGAAATTCGACAAAAGGTCCTTGCAAACGAGCAAAATCGCAGGAATCTATGTGGGGTACGAAGTTGAAAGTGACAGATCTGGAAGTGGCGAGCCGCCTAAGAACCCGATCTTGGCCGCAGATCTATCTGCGGCTGGCCGCAGATCAATCTGCGGCTGGCCGCAGATCCATCTGCGGCTGGCCCTGGTGGGTCCCCTTGGCTCCCTTGCAACCGTTTGATGTGTCTAGTGAAAATGAATTACGAGAGGGGTGACCGGCGACGATACCCGGCCCCGACGAGACAATCGACCGGCGACGATAACCGGCGATTACGATGTGGATGTCCGGCGACGAAAACCGGCTCCGGCAAGATAACCAACCGGCAACGATAACCGGGGGTTACGAGATGGGTGACCGGCAATGAAAACCGGCCCCGACGAGACAATCGACCGGCGACGATAACCGGCGATTACGATGTGGATGTCCGGCGACGAAAACCGGCTCCGACAAGACAACCAACCGGCGACGATAACCGGGGGTTACAAAAGGGGTGACCGGCGACGATACCCGGCCCCGACGAGACAATCGACCGGCGACGATAACCGGCGATTACGAGGTGGATGTCCGGCGACGAAAACCGGCTCCGGCAAGATAACCAACCGGCGACGATAACCGGGGGTTACGAGATGGGTGACCGGCAACGAAAACCGGCCCCGACGAGACAATCGACCGGCGACGATAACCGGCGATTACGATGTGGATGTCCGGCGATGAAAACCGGCTCCAACAAGACAACCAACCGGCGACGATAACCGGGGGTTACAAAAGGGGTGACCGGCGACGATACCCGGCCCCGACGAGACAATCGACCGGCGACGATAACCGGCGATTACGAGATGGATGTCCGGCGACGAAAAACGGCTCCGGCAAGATAACCAACCGGCGACGATAACCGGGGGTTACGAGATGGGTGACCGGCGACGATAACCGGCCCCGACGAGAGGATCGACCGGCGACGATAACCGGCGAGTACGAGATGGATGTCCGGCGACGAAAACCGGCTCCGACAAGATAATCGACCGGCGACGATAACCGGCGATTACGAGATGGACGTCCGGCGACGAAAACCGGCTCCGACGAGATAACCAACCGGTGACGATAACCGGGGGTTACGAGATGGGTGTCCGGCGACGATAACCGGCCCCGACGAGAGGATCGACCGGCGACGATAACCGGCGATTACGAGATGGATGTCCGGCGACGATAACCGGCTCCGACAAGATAACCAACCGGCGACGATAACCGGGGGTTACGAGACGATCCTCCGCATTGCGTTGATACCCTTTTACGAATATGATTGCATCCATTGCATCATACGTTGCATCGTAGGGCATATGTGTAGCATCACGTATGTATTGTCATCCATGTGCATTGTCCTTCATGCATCAGGTGTCTATTCTTTATCTTGTTCATTTCATTCATCATTTCATGAACATGATAAAGAGGGGCAGCTG
Source organism: Aralia elata (assembly GCA_034770075.1). NCBI lineage: Eukaryota > Viridiplantae > Streptophyta > Magnoliopsida > Apiales > Araliaceae > Aralia > Aralia elata. The sequence goes on along the minus strand of CM068387.1, from coordinate 34,458,773 downwards.
TAGACACCCAAATTTTGCGTCCCCTGTACTAACCTTGACAGGAGGGCAAAATCGTCAATTGAACCGGCTTGCGGGAGTGAAGAAGTGGGCCCAAGGGCGAGCGCCCGACACCACCGCAGTGATTGGCAATCAAGGCTGATGTGACAATAAGGCCATCCGAGACAGACATCCCCGGAAGGCATGGCACGTTTCCCGGCGATTTCCGGACTGCAGAAATGCAAGCCCTTCAACGGAAATCAACGGTACGGCGCGGAAATCGAGACGAGGTGCGGAAATGAGAAAATCAGCACAGTCAGCCGCAGATCAATCCGCGGCCAAGGACGGAACTCGAGACGGCACGGGACTCGAGCGCGGCTGGGGGGAGAACCAAGGGCCAGCCGCGGATCAATCTGCGGCCAGCCGCAGATCAATCTGCGGCTGCCCTTGGCAGTCCCTTATCAGGCCATTTCGCATACAGAAACGAAAAAGAGAGAAGAAGAAGAAAAAAATCCAGCAGTAGCAGCTCGGAAATAGGGAGAAAACAGCAACAAAATAAGGGCAATTAGGAGAGAAAAAGAGTGAAAAGAGTGAGGAATTGTACCAATTTTGTGAGATTATATCTCATATTTTCTACTCTACTCAATACACAAATTCCTACATATTGTGGGGATCATTTTGCAAGGTGAAAATCTTTTGTTTTTGACATTTGTTTGTACCATTTTTGATAGGCTCTTATTATCCGAATCCTCTTAAATGTATCCTTTTTTTGCATTGTATTGTGAAATCATGGATTAGGGATTATTAGTGAGGGTTCCATCGGAACAAAATTCTTCCTAATAACCCGAGGATATCCAATTGGTGAAATTTCTAGCTTATTTATGGTGATTTCTTGGATGTAATTTATTTAGATTATCATTTTCGGATATCATGGTGTATTAGGCAAATCCGTGTTGTTTAGTTTCGTAGTATTCATTTTGCGGGTATGTAGTAATCTTGGGTGTGAGCCTAGGAATGCGACGCCGGGGTCCAAATCCGATGATGGACGTTTTGATATATGTAATGGAGGCAAGGTACTCGTTTTGTTGTAACATGTAATCGTTGGGCCTTAAAACGACGCTAGAGCGAGAATCGGGTTTAAGGCCCCGTGATAGTGAAATATGTGATTGTTGGCGTTAGGGGATATTTTGATGGCTTACATGCCCATGAATAGCCCCCTACGCGTTTGATATTTAGTTCGATTTGTAAACACCCAACAAAAAGATTTCAAAGCCAAGACAATAAAGATTTTGCTAAAATTAATCAAAGTAGGATATTAGCATCACGAGGCTAAAAATTGGAAGTGTTAATGAAAGTCGATTCCTATTTTACGAGAAAGCTAAAAGGAAGTTGTTTCCAAATGTCACAAAAAATGGTTTTATAAAGAGAAATAAACGTTTTACTAAACCTTGATACATAGGGCGAAAGAGATTCTAGAAATTGCCTATCATTTAGGAAAGCAACGTATAAATCTCGATTCCTATTTTGGCTAAGGTTTAACAAACTCACGTTTTACCAAAACAAACACTTAATAAAAATCTCATAGCTTTTCTCAATTTAAAATCAAATCTTTCTCAATAAGAAAATAAGGTTTTCTCGTAAATACCGAAAAGACATTTTTTAGCATTCTCAAAACTAAAGCACGATTTTCCCTAAAAAAATCCAAATGATTTTTTTTATACAAGCTCACCACAACTTTCATTTAGGCACACACACACACACACGCACGCATATACGTTTCATGAATTAAAGGATAGGAAAAGCATCAAGATTGCGGTAACCGTATTTCACGGAAGTCGGGGGGTGCCTAACACCTTCCCCTCGCTTAAGCAAGCCCCCGAACTCTATGTATCTCGATTCGCAGACCATTTAATTCGGAGTCACATATGAGCCAGCGATTTATAAAAAACGAAAATTCGGATGAGTTGGTACATCCATTTCAAATATACCAACTGGCGACTCTGGTTAATTGGCTCATCATAAAAAACGATCTTTCAAAACCCCGTCGACATCAAGGCCGACCTTTTCCCCCAAATCACCAAAACCAAGAGGCTAAAATAGGAAAAGGAAACGAGACGAGAAAAACCCGGCGTCGACAAGATCAATCATCATTTTCCTAAGAGCAAGCAAAGTATGTACCAATCTATCCAGATTCACTAATCCCCTTTTATTAATCCAACAATTGGGAACGATTTTATTTTTAAGCTTTCTAAGAATTTAGATCTCATTAGCATGATCATCATCATGATTCTAAAAGCATTGCTCAAAACTATGGGTTTATCACATATAAAATAACAGCACCGTGTAGATAAAGTAAAATGCCTTTAATAAATCAATTCTTTTATTAATAAATTAATAAGATTACAAAGTATATGCTACATCATATCAAATATGATTGGCTTGTGTGCATACTACTTTCAATCTTCCACTTGGACTAAAACCAATCACCATGGTATCTAATACCCATCTTCTCTAAGTGACGATCAAACTGCTGTTGGGTTAAAGCTTTAGTAAATGGATCTGTAATGTTGTCTTGAGAGCCCACACGCTCCAAGGTGATGTCTCCTCTTTCAATGATCTCTCTAATCAAATGAAACCGCCGCAACACGTGTTTGGATTTCTGATGAGACCTGGGTTCCTTAGCCTGCGCAACAGCTCTAGTGTTGTTACAGAATAAAGGTACGACTCCTCTAATGCTAGGAACCACTCCAAGTTTAGTTATGAACTTCTTCATCTAAACAACTTCCTTTGCAGCTTCACTTGTAACTATGTACTCTGCCTCTGTCACTGAATCAACAACTGTTTGCTGCTTAGAACTTTTCCAACTCACTGTGCCACCGTTTAAGGTAAACACATACTGTAATACCCGTGAATTTTATAATAATATTAGGGTTATAAATAAATCGCTTGAATATTTATTTCGGTTATATTTATATCGTTGTGGCAAGGAACGTGAAAATTTACTTAAGTATAAATATTTTTTATGGCGGCATGAATTGAGGTAACTTAATTTAATTGGATAAGCATGTGATAAATGATTAAAAGCTTAGATTTAGACCTATGTGATATGCCTTGTGTGGCATAGTGGTGGATTAAGTGATGGATTTATTAATTAATGAAGGAATGGTTTGATTAGTATTATTATATTGATAAGCAAATAATAATGTGATAGACTGATGTTATTAATTACTTGCTATGTGTAAATTTCATATATAGTGTATAAACATATGTTATAAAGTTACTTCAATTATTAATTATAATATAAAGTGCGACATTAGCATGTAATGTATATTTTTATAATAAGGTTCTTTATTAAATGAGATATATGGTGTGACATTTAAATAGTGTATAAAACTATATGTTAATAATATGAGGTGACTTATGTGACATTGTGATGTAAGATGGATCTATTAAATGTGTAAATTGAATTAATGAGTATTATGGAAATAACGGAATGATAATACCCAACTGAAGTATTTTACCTAAATTAAATATTATTTTAAGTAAATTCAAATGTACATGGATTATACGATTATGTGTATATATATATCCCTAAATTACCACAATGTACTAAGGTTACCTCATTAAGTTACAAAACAAACTAATAAAGGAATTAAACCTAAGTATATATGTATGCTAGTTGCAAATGCTGATAAATTGAGCAAGTCCCAAAACGAGTGTCTCAATACTTCTTCATTCCCGTGTTTCACAAAAAGGCTATAAGCTTAGTTTTCCTCTTCCTTACAAATCATCAATGAAATCAAATGATCAAGGGGGGAGTGGCTTCCACAGTGTTTTGCAACCACTCTATCAATCAAATCTTTGTCCACCATTTCCTTTCTTTTTCCCTTTGGTTGAAATGAGGAGCAAATGCATTATCTGGGTATTCAATCTTCTATAAATTAGAGCTTCTCCTCTTCCTAAAATTTCTTTGTTAAATTATCTGTTAAGTTTTTATAGAGAGTATTGTGAGAATTGAGTTAGTAATCAGTGTGTGTATCGGAAGAAATTCCAACTCAAGCTTCAATAGGTAATAATGTCGTTCTATGCCCTTAAATTTCAAACCTTGCAAATTCTAGAATTATTATGAAATCTCGTATTAGTTAGTTACTAATTGATACCATGATGTTACGCTAGGCTTATGTACATGATATAGATGAAATGTGGATGTTTGAGTAGCATTTGAGTATGATTTTCGAGTTTTGTTTTGGGAATTTTGCTGATACAGGGAGTTTCCTGGTTTTGCCTCGAGGTAGCGCGACCGCGCCACCTCCTAGGCAAAACCAGGCACGACCGCGCCATGCACTAAAAGGAAATTTCACTTTTTGTTAGTTCTGATATGCTGAACAAGATTGATTGCTTTGATTTTTGTCATTAATAACTCTGATTTACTGATATAGGATTTCAATATTTGTCAACATTCCCTTTAGTTGCGTTAGTGTAAGTTTTACATGAAAACTTATAAGACCAACATTGCTGAAAACAACCTTATGTGTATTCTGATTTCATGAGCATACGTAAATAATTTATATAAGTATGTAAATGAGTATCACATGTAATCTAAAGCCCTTTTGCATGATATGAGTTATGTTACCTTAGTTTTGATGATTTTCTAAAGGAAGACTTACAGTTTAAAACTGAAACTTGAGGAACTTGATGCTTTGTATGTTCTAACCCTTTGAGCATGTATAACTAGCCTAGATAAGCATACAAACAAGTCCAACCTATGATCTAAGGTCGCTCTGCATAAAATGAACTTCATTAGATTGTTTTAATGATTTTCAAAAAGGGAAACTTGAAGTCCTTAACAAATCTTGTGTGGTCTGACCTTGCAAGCTTATGTATATGGTTATATATGTGTCTCAATGAGTAGGCATTGTGAGACAAGTTGCTATACATGCTTAGTTGCCTTAACAGTAGATTTCAAAGAAATTTAGAACTTGAGAACTAATGTTGTTCAACGTTATGAGAATTGCATTCTGACATTTCAAGCATGTATAATAGGACTTCATATGCCTCTAGACATGATCGTTATGCTCACATGTGTGATTAAGAATGTTTTCAATTTTTTAGGTATACTTTAAGACGAGTTTTCAAACAATGAACAACACTAACTGTGTGAACGTGAGTTAAACATATACACGACATGTTAAGATTTGCCTAGCAACATCAAGTGGTGTATTAACCATCATGACTCGCCTTTATGAAGTGCACATGTTAAGCATGTTACTTTATGGATTTCAAATGGAATGAAATGTTTGGAAATGGCTTAGGACAAGCATGCTAGATATTTAACTGAAGTTTATACCTTCTGACGTGTATGTGTGTTAGATATCAGTAGCATTGTATGATAAGGGTTAAGCCATGATCATGCAAGAAAAAAGCCAGCTCTGGAACTAACAAGGAGCAGCGCGGCCGCGCCACTCCCTAGTTATGTCCCAGCGCGGCCGCGCCTCCCTGCAGTGCATTATATCTATTTTGTTGCAAATCTGAAATTTGAAACATATGATCATTAATGCTTTAAGCTGTAGTACTTGATGAAGAATATGTTCTAAATACTTAAGTGTACAATAACTGCCTAGATTCCATGCTTATCAAAAAAATTTAGAAGGTTTAAGACAAAGAAATTTAAAACTTACAATGTGATGATTATATTGTTTGATTTCATAGATAAGAGGGATTGATGTATGTGCTTAGCGTAAGTGTTGAGTATGTGTAAATTCATTGGTTTACTCATTGAGCTTATAACTAATAAAATTTACATATACATAACTATTATACAATAGGATTGTAACGTGTCATTAAGCTTTAAATTCATAGACTACGCTAAAGGCAAGTTCTCTAACCCTCTTAACCTTATACATTATGTAAATCTGAATTATTGCTATATCGGTTATATTTATCAAGCGAATATCTATTCTAATTCAGAAACGAACCTTATATCTTGATTCTTGTGGCAAGCTTTGAACTCATCGTTCATAAATGTATTATAAATATTGTCTATGCTAGTTGATTCGGCTAGACTAATATGCCTGTGTTAAAAAGCTATCCAAACCAATTGTCTTGGTGTGGACTCTTATCTGCTGAGATGGACAATGTAACTACCCCAAAATCGAGACTAACTTAATCCAAAATTAGGACTAATCTTAATCCCGACCTTGTGCATTAAATACTATCTTGTTCTAGCTATAAATCATATAAAGATGAAATAATAGCTGAAAATGCGGATAATTTATAAACTTTTCTTTTATTTTTCTATATCTTTCATTCGTTCCCCGAATCGCAACCTTTACGATTCTCTTTTATCTCAAAATCATATTCATTTTATGATTTAATTCATCAAAGTAGATACGAATATATATATATATATAACTCATATCCTCTATACAAATTCTTTCTTATATAGTAATGTCAATATATCACTTTATTTTTATAAAGTAATCATTACAATACATCCAGATCAAATATTCTTTATTGAATATTTTAAACTATACATAGCTGCCAATTACATATATCAAAACCATCAATCATAGCTTTATACAATTTCTAGCTCAAGAAAATGTATTCATTTTGTACGTCGGTCAACCTTCATCATCCGTATAGCAAGTAATATTGCATTGTATCATTAACCTGCAAAAAGTTTGTTTTTGCAAGATTGAGCTCGACGGCCCAGCAAGTCTGACAGTTGACACATTTTATGCTTCACATAGCATACATGCTTTACAGTGTATTCACGCTATATACATTTTGTGATGTACATTATATCCATGCATTAAATAGTCCATGCTTGACATTTCCAAATATACATTCCATTTCTCACATATCACATATCATAGATAGGTTGAGTTTCCATAACTCAACTAACTTCAGTCATAATTTGACGTTGACAATTCACATAGCATTGTAGCACTAAACGCATATTTCAACATACTCATAAAAGCTTTATTACGATATGAAACAGTTCAAATATAAACAAATCAAGTTCTCACATAACAATCAAAACTGAAAAACTTGCCTCGGTTTGTTTATCATGAGATGTTCATCGAACGTTCCATGTATAATCTCACTTCGCCATTAGGATTATTGTTCCACGTAATACCTTCGTAATATAGAAAGAGTTATTACATAATGTGTTTTCACTAATTTCGACCAAAACTTGTATATTTCAAGATTAACAATGTAGCAACCCCATATCAACCCTCTTTTAGACCACCAATCCATATATATATATATATATATCTATGTTAAAGTGGAAGGAATGCATTCGATTAGATTTCTTTTTAAAAAAATAGAGACATTTCAGCTAAAGTTCTCCCCATTTTCCACACGGTACTTAGTTGTTTGTTTACATTTATATATTGGTTTCCAAACAGAGCATTATGCTCCCATCATGCAGTCAAAAAAAGAATGGGTAAGATTGCTTTCCCATTTAGGTGAGACTACTTTTTGGATCAATGTTTGGCATAATAGAAATTGGAAAAAGAAAAGTCCATACTTGGATAAGAAGACCAGGTTTTGACAACTAGAATAACTTTATCCCAATCACAGAAATTTCACCACCAGTGTCTTACTATCTTATCCCTAATTGAGAGAGGGGGAGGGGCGTTGGGTTAAAATCCACATATCCCAGATTTTTGGACTGCCCAAAACTCATGGCCATATTGATCATATACATCAAGTATATTAGATTATCAATTAGTTACTACTTAAAAAGTTGAACATCTGGAGATGGAGATAATCAAAATGTATTCCTCAATTTATTAAGTCCAGAGGCACCACTAATATTCAGAATAGAAATGGAATATAAGATTAGCAACTAAATCCGTCCTCAAATATTCATTTCCGTTTAGTATTTATTAAGTTAAAAATTTGATTCCAAAGTCTCTGTAACCCTTTAACAATAATATATGTAACGACCCCAAAATTCATACAATTCCAACTCTCGACTTTGGTCATTAACAATACATCCATTTTCTGACTTTACAACATTATTCAATGCTAAACTTAATAAAATGCGGAATAATATTAAACTTTTCAGTTTTCTTTCTTTGCTTTCCCTGAATCATAACCTTTAAACATTTACATAATCTAGAATCATATTAACTTAATGATTCGCTTCATCAGAGTTATAATAAAAATAAAACTTCTAGATTCCATACCCTTTATACAACGGATAAAATTAAATTACAACTCAATACAAATTTAACAACTCTACATCTGCTACACTTATTACATAATCAGATACATTTTCCAGAACCTCAATTATGGTTCAAATATATTAATTTAAGTTAAAATAATTAATCTGCATGCATTACATCTGAATCATGCCATTCAAGCAGCACTTAACTTTACCTTGTATCTTTAATATGCAAAAATGGTTATTTGCAAGAATGAGCTCGACAGCTCAGCAAAATCTAATAGTTTGTATGCATCACATAGCACATAGATAATATGTTCATCATCTAAATTATAATCATTTGACTAAACATATCATACATAATGATCAACACATATCAAGTAAAGATTGAGTCCCACAACTCAATCAACATTCTTTACTTAACGAACATAGTCATATTTTGACCTTGTCGTTTCATAATTGCAACATATATAAAAATACAACATGCTTTTACGCCATAAATTTAAAACAGTTAATCATTTAGTTCACATAATAAATAGGAACTGAAAGACTTGCCTAGTTTGTAGATTATCAATTACCATAACCAGCTTATATATTTCTACACTTCACGTATCCTACACGATATATATATCATACACATCATTTATTAGCCACGTAGAAATACTTAGTATTAATTCTACTTAACATTTCATAATCCTTCATTTTATTACGTTCCACTTTAATCGACACTTAACCCTTAATTAAGTCTTAAAATTCGCTTTACATTAAATGTATAAATATATAGGGTAACATAGCATGACCAAAAGAAAAGAATTAAAAACAAGTAAATTTTCATTTTCAGCAATTCCCGTCGGGGCGAGAAAATTACTACATAAAACTCTCGCCGGGGCGAGAAAACTTAGTGCAAAACTCTCGTCGGGGCGAGCTCTCGCCGGGGCGAGAAATTTGACTTAATGAGCTCGCCGGGGCGAGCTTCATGAACTCCAGATTCTGCAGTTCGCGAACTGCAGAATTCCTAGACCAAAATTTCCCAATTTCTTCATTTTAACAAGAATTTAGACATACCCAAATATTATAATCTTTATATAATCAATACCCAACATGTATACAATGATTCTAACATCTTAAACAGCTCCAACAACCAATCTAAAAGCTTAAAAATCCCAATTCACACTAGTTTTACAAACGTTTACAAATTTAGCGCAATCAATCGCTACGGATTTGATTCTCAACCAAATTGGTCCGTTCAACTTCCGTTGTTTTCGTTTTTTAACACATAACAACAATCCATCATCAATTTACAGATTATTACTCAAATTAAACATCAATTTTGACTCCAAAGTAAGCCAAAACATACATATTCCAACCGAAAACTCAATTTCTTCTTATTTAACAAATTTTCATGAATTTGATACTACAAAAATCATCTACTAACAACATATATTAGATTAAATAAACTCAATAACACATGAACCCAATTTCTCAACAATTTGATCCTTTAAATTCAATTACAGAGAACTCAAAACTAAAACTAGAAATATAAAATTTACCTTTAATCAGTTAGATGATAAGGATTGTTGATTATCCTTCTCCTTCCTCTTGATTTCTCTCAAATCTCCTCTCGATTTGTTTCACAGAGAGCTTTTTCTCCCAATTCCCTCTCCCTTTCCTCTGTATATTTTTGTTTTAGTCTTAACAAAATATGTTGACACACTTTACGTATCCTCTAGTTGGAAGTTTCAGCAGTTAAGAAAGCCAAAGGCCACAAGGCCTTGTTTGGCTAAACTCTAAAGTCCATTTTTCTCTTTATTTTAATAAATTTCTTATTATATGATATTTTTTCACACTTTAATTTAATTAAATACAAATAATTCAACTATTCCATACCAATAAAATTATAACAATTAATTTAGTCACAGAAAAATATAATTTTTTATTTAATAAATAACTTTGTTTAATAAAATCATCTTTCACTTAATAAATAATTTTATTTAATAAAATTATTCATCCTCTCATTTAATAAATTACCAACATCTTATCAACATCCATGCATAATAAAATACGCATTAAGTATAAAAATATTTATTATCACTTTACTTAATATTCTCATACAAATAAATTATCACACAATATTCTCATCAAATATTTATTTTATTAAATAAACATCCCAATTAAAATATTTATTCTACTCAATAAATATTTTATCCATTTATGAAATTCACAATCGTAATACATTAACATGTAACATATTGTTTTCTCGTTTTATCAAAACAAATATATATTTACATTAATTCACTATTTTAATCAAGTGAATTATTCACATTATTATGAAATATAATCCATAACAATTTCTTTGCTAACAAGGCATAATAATTAAAATATATTATTTCACCATATAATTTTTAACTTTCTAATATTCAGTAAATATCTTTTCGTAGCAATTTCCTTCACTTCATTCAATAGTTTAATTAACTATTAAGCCTCTTCTCTCAAATACACGAACATATAATTATCTTCACATCAAATCACATATTTCACAATACATATCACATATATACATATATTCAAACCCAAAACATCTCGTAACAAGAATTTTATTTATTAAATTCTTATTTAATAACTTCTGGAAATCCGGGTTGTCACATCCTTTCCTCTTTATAAGGATTCCGTCCTCGGAATCAACGAAACCTCCCTTACTCGGTTTCCACAAAAATCTCTTTTACAATTATCGTTGAATAACTTTAACACATTACCTTAGCGTAGGTTTTATTTCATCACCTTCACTTAAACTTGAAACACTTCGAGTATTATATATTCTTTAATCCTTTAACGCATTCACTTCCTTTCTCCAAGGATCATTGCATAACATACTCATTGTAATCATAAGATATCTTGATTTAGCATCGCATAAATATTCGGGATATCACATTCACCCCTTCTTCTAAGAATTTCATCCTCGAAATTTTGATTTACTAATATTCGTTCCTTCCATTTAACGAAATAGACTTTACGTTAATCTCTACGTATTCATTGGGTTCTACACCAATTTCTTCTCTAGGGACCTTTCTAAGGTCATTGCATTCTTCACATCTTCCTCTTCTAAAAATTTTTCATCATTACTCATCATCAGCTAAATTTATCTCTTCCTCTTCTGGAATTTCATTCCATTCTTGGATTTATTATAATTTCTTTAACTTACTTATCACCACATGTTGCATTCTACAACTTACCCCTTCTTAAGGAATATTTTCTTTCCACTTCCACCTTTCAAGAGAATAAGAATCTTCCACAATTGTTTAATAATTGGGAAGCAGTATGAATAACTCAATAATTTAAAGATTCATTCAAAAACTTTCAATATTCTGCTGAGGAGTCGTAAAGACTTGAACCTTGTCCTAGGTTAACAGATATTTCTACTGTAACCTTTAATAGTCAAAAGACTATGGACCATCTCTTCTCGTACTCCAGGTGATCAGCCCTTCGTATTATGTATTGTGCACATACATATTAACGTTATTACGTATCCCCCATTATAGGGTTGGTTCACCTCAGAGTTAATACAAATTCTGCACCAGAATAAACTGGTTTGGCATAAAATCTCAAAGAATTCTTGAATTTTATAAACACTTTTCAATAGTTGTCTAGCCGAATCAATTAGTATAGACCTTGAACAACAATTCGGACATTAGTCAAAATATTTTTAGCCAACTTAATTGGCATATCTTTTCATAACTTAACAGAAAAAAAATAAAATTCTTTTATGACGTCATGATACCGTACCGTCTTAATAGTACGTTGAGGATGCCGTCATTTAGGACTTTGTCATACTACATCATACCATAGTGGGCTAACGATCCTTCGATCACATCCAACACTAGGTTCAGTTGCATTGATGGCTCAGTCGTTCAAAATATATGTTGATAATTTCAAATCATTTTTGTCTAGCTGAAACAATTAGCATAGACATATGAATAATAACATCTTTTTAAAACTCATTGGCTCCAACATTGACCCAATATATTTTTGAGAATTCAAAATTGCGAATTTCAACACGATGTCAATAAATTTTGAAAATCTAGCATAGCTATAAGATTCGAAATATCCATTTTCTCTCCATAAACTTCAATCTTTACTCCATTGCTTCATTACTCAATCATTCTATCATTCTTCAATATCATCAATGCTATCTATAGCATAACTTTTCTATACCCAATACAGTTCATCAAATTTACCACACTTTAGAAATTCAGGAACTTACCACAATCATATGAGTTTAGGAACTTATCCTAGTTAGACCCAAATCGTCCATTCGCTGAGGGGTTCCACCATACGATTATGAGTCACGAACTTACCATAAGTATGAGTTTTAAGAACCGCACCTAATCTTAAATATTCTCTAACTATCAAATATAAATATGAGAAAAGAATCACCTTCTCATCATATGTATATCGATAGTGCTACACCAATATTTCAATGATTATCAATATAGGAAGCTAAGTGGTTGTCGAACCAACTCGACCACTAATCAATATAGGAAGTTGAGCGGTTGTTAAACCATGGACGAATTCCCTGCCCATACAAGGAATTGTTCAACTCAACCACTATATCGATATAGGAAGTTAAGTGGTTTTCAAACTAAGCACAAATTCCCCGCCCATACAAGGAATTGTACAACTCAGCCACTAACATGAGTCCTCCATTGAAATCCCACCTAATTTCATCTTGCTCTTAACTTAACTCTTTGCTTAATACGAATTTCTCGTATTTCATCATCCATAACTTCTCGTGAGTTTATCTCGTACTATTTCATAGTACCATCTCTTTATAGCATCATGCTACAACTATTCAATCATTTAAGATCCTCTGACATTTTACAACTTTAGCATATCACATCGTGATCTCGTTCTATCATCATCTCCTCTTACGATTCTTTATTATCTCATGATCGTCTCATCCTACGATCTTCTTTATTCTTCTATTTAATCGCATTATTTTATGATTAATCAACTAAGGTGTTCCCTACTCTTATAGCTCTTCAGGTTCTTCTTTGAACCTAATTATTTTATTATAATCTTGTCTCACATGAATTTTCTAAACTCCATTTGAGTTCATCCTTATCATTAATACCATTTTCATCTTATAGACATCGTCTATTTAATAACACCATCTTTATTACTGGAGTCAGGTAACTCCTAGTTCTCATCTTTTATAACTCTTCAAGATCCTTCTTTGAATCTTCTTGTTTATATATTAATATATCAATTCTTCCTTTAAGAATCTCTAACTTCATTCATATTATTCAATATATTATTCGAGTTTACTACGCGTCATTCGCGTCTTCTTCTTGTAACGTTTCTAGGTCTTAACTCATCTCATACTTCTACCTATATGAAAAAGAATCACTTCTTAATCATATGCATCCATATTTCTATACTTGATACACATCGAGTCTCTAACAGTGTTTAGTACAGCACCTGAGTGGTTTCCCACAAACAACCAATAAACTAGTTCCCGTCTCGTCTACACTGTCTTGCACAGTGAGTTAGATCGGTCGCTAGTTCGTATCAACCTCCGCTCTCTAAAGGAATTGTTTAGCCTAGATACCATACATCAACCATTAAAGAATACGATTGCCCCATAATTATACTTCACTTATTATTCTTTAAATTCTATCATCTTCACCTCTCTTATCTAAGGTTATAGCCTAAGGTACTCGCACCTAAGGTTTCTAACCTATCAGCTCTGATACCAACTGTAACGACCCCAAAATTCATACAATTCCAACTCTCGACTTTGGTCGTTAACAATACATCCATTTTCTGACTTTACAACATTATTCAGTGCTAAACTTAATAAAATGCAGAATAATATTAAACTTTTCAGTTTTCTTTCTTTGCTTTCCCTGAATTATAACCTCTAAACATTTACATAATCTAGAATCATATTTACTTAATGATTCGCTTGATCAGAGTTATAATAAAAATAAAACTTCTAGCTTCCATACCCTTTATACAACAGATAAAATTAAATTACAACTCAATACAAATTTAACAACTCTACATCTGCTACACTTATTACATAACCAGATACATTTTCCAGAACCTCAATTATGGTTCAAAAATATTAATTTAAAGTTAAAACAATTAATCTGCATGCATTACATCTTAATCATGCCATTCAAGCAGCACTTAACTTTACCTTGTATCTTTAACCTGCAAAAATGGTTATTTGCAAGAATGAGCTCGACAACTCAGCAAAATCTAACAGTTTGCATGCATCACATAGCACATAGATAATATGTTCATCATCTAAATTATAATCATTTGACTAAACATATCATACATAATGATCAACACATATCAAGTAAAGATTGAGTCCCACAACTCAATCAACATTCTTTACTTAACGAACGTAGTCATATTTTGACCTTGTCGTTTCATAATTACAATATATATAAAAATACAACATGCTTTTACGCCATAAATTTAAAACAGTTAATCATTTAGTTCACATAACAAATAGGAACTGAAAGACTTGCCTGGTTTGTAGATTATCAATTACCATAACCAGCTTATATATTTATGCACTTCACGTATCCTACACGATATATATATCATACACATCATTTATTAGCCACGTAGAAACACTTAGTATTAATTCTACTTAACATTTCATAATCCTTCATTTTATTACGTTCCACTTTAATCGACACTTAACCCTTAGTTAAGTCTTAAACTTCGCTTTACATTAAATGTATAAATATATAGGGTAACATAACATGACCAAAAGAAAAGAATTAAAAACAAGTAAATTTTTATTTTCAGCAATTCCCGCCGGGGCGAGAAATTTGACTTAATGAGCTCGTCGGGGCGAGCTTCATGAACTCCAGATTCTGCAGTTCGCGAACTGCAGAATTCCTAGACCAAAATTTCCCAATTTCTTCATTTTAACAACAATTTAGACATACCCAAATATTATAATCTTTATAGAATCAATACCCAACATATATACAATGATTCTAACATCTTAAACAGCTCCAACAACCAATCTAAAAGCTTAAAAATCCCAATTTACACTAGTTTTACAAACTTTTACAAATTTAGCGCAATCAATCGCTACGGATTCGATTCTCAACCAAATTGGTCCGTTCAACTTCCGTTGTTTTCGTTTTTTAACACATAACAACAATCCATCATCAATTTACAGATTATTACTCAAATTAAACATCAATTTTGACTCCAAAGTAAGTCAAAACATACATATTCCAACCGAAAACTCAATTTCTTCTTATTTAACAAATTTTCATGAATTTGATACTACAAAAATCATCTACTAACAACATATATCAGATTAAATAAACTCAATAACACATGAACCCAATTCCTCAACAATTTGATCCTATAAATTCAATTACAGAGAACTCAAAACTAAAATTAGAAATATAAAATTTACCTTTAATCAATTAGATGATAAGGATTGTTGATTATCCTTCTCCTTCCTCTTGATTTCTCTCAAATCTCCTCTCAATTTGTTTCACAGAGAGCTTTTTCTCCCAATTCCCTCTCCCTCTCCTCTGTATATTTTTGTTTTAGTCATAACAAAATATGCTGACACACTTTACGTATCCTCTAGTTGGAAGTTTCAGTAGTTAAGAAAGCCAAAGGCCACAAGGCCTTGTTTGGCTAAACTCTAAAGTCCATTTTTCTCTTTATTTTAATAAACTTCTTATTATATGATATTTTTTCACACTTTAATTTAATTAAATACAAATAATTCAACTATTCCATACCAATAAAATTATAACAATTAATTTAGTCACAGAAAAATATAATTTTTTATTTAATAAATAACTTTGTTTAATAAAATCATCTTTCACTTAATAAATAATTTTATTTAATAAAATTATTCATCCTCTCATTTAATAAATTACCAACATCTTATCAACATTCATGCATAATAAAATACGCATTAAGTATAAAAATATTTATTATCACTTTACTTAATATTCTCATACAAATAAATTATCACACAATATTCTCATCAAATTTTATTTTATTAAATAAACATCCCAATTAAAATATTTATTCTATTCACTAAATATTTTATCCATTTACGAAATTCACAATCGTAATACATTAACATGTAACATATTATTTTCTCGTTTTATCAAAACAAATATATATTTATATTAATTCACTATTTTAATCAAGTGAATTATTCACATTATTATGAAATATAATCCATAACAATGTCTTTGCTAACAAGGCATAATAATTAAAATATATTATTTCACCATATAATTTTCAACTTTCTAATATTCAATAAATATCTTTTCGTAGCAATTTCCTTCGATTCATTCAATAGTTTAATTAACTATTAAGCATCTTCTCTCAAATACACGAACATATAATTCTCTTCACATCAAATCACATATTTCACAATACATATCACATATATACATATATTCAAACCCAAAACATCTCGTAACAAGAATTTTATTTATTAAATTCTTATTTAATAACTTCTGAAAATCCGGGTTGTCACAATATATCTCATAACTAATGATACAATAGCAGCCAACCAACCATAATACATCTCATGACTAACTTTGATTGTATCTAGATAGTTGATCAAGTTTAGTAGCTTTAACCACACTGAAATATGCAAGAATGTTGGTTGATGGATTTTTAGTTCAACAACAAGGTGGTTTCAAACGGGGTTCTAATTTGGTTTTGACTTTTACCAAAGTATATCATTATTCTTCTCCAAGATTTTGGAAAATAATCAGAAGATTCAATTCCAACTCCAGTCTTGACACTAACATCGGAGACAAATTAAACAAAGAACAAAATTAACTAGTAATCTTTATAACATTTAATCAAACATCTAGCATGCATGTTTTAAAACGTAAGTGTATTTATGAATTTAAAACATAACACACTATCTCCATACTTTAATTCCAACCTTATACTAATTGAACCCTTCATGGTTCTCACAATTTTCAATCCTCCCACGCACAACCAATTTCAGAAATATAATCACTATTTACTTAATTTTTATGAACTTAACATAGCTTACCTCTTGTTGTTTGATATGTTAGTTCAATCCTTGCTCCAAGCTTGATTTTGGTTGAATTATGTCCTTCTTTTGACAGTACTTCACTCTAATTCTTCTTGTATGCTTGGTAATTGAAGATATTGAGAATTGATTTTGGAATGGTGGAGGAGTCGAACCTGTTTGGAACGGATGGGAGGGAAAAAATTTCTTCTTCTTTCTATTGGAACGGATGGGACTAGAATAAAGAAGAATGAGCTGGGAATTGTTTTGGTTACCAAGCTTCTTGGCTTTTTTTAATACATCAGATTACTTGGTGCGTTTGATGGCATAGAAAATCTCCAGCTCATGCTTTCCACTAATGACTCGGCACCTTAACTTTTAAATTCCAGCATACTTGGTTGTGGATATACTACGTATATCCTTACTACCAATATGTAATAATACATACTTATTTTATATTAACTCATTCTCACAATTTTAATTCATATATTATAATAGCATGCACTCCAGTTATTAACCCAAAATTGGATATTATATATATATATATATATATAAAATCATGTATAAAAATTATCCCACTAATTATGGAATTAACCATAATTAATTTAATACTTTTTGTGTAACGAACCAGTACATAAAATAATAACTCATTTAATTTATACAATCAATATTGTACAATTAAAATTGATCCTTCCTTCCATAAATTGTTTTAAACAATTTATAGCTATTCATTAAATATATTACTTTAATATTTTAACCATAATTTAAATACTACCTTAATTCACCAATTTAATTAAGTGAATTAATTTGCTCATGAAATTTAATTCATAGCGAAGTCATTACAAGACTTCATAATCAAATTATATCATTTCATAATATGATTTAATTTAATCTCCATTTATTAATTACTTATAACAATTTATTTACATCATACTCCTATTAAAATAATTTAATATTATAAATTATCTTAATTTGCTCATTAATAGATACAAAAGTTTTGTATCTTTAAAACTATATGTCTCTTTAAATAAATTGATTCCCACAATTCAAATCAAAACAAATAAATAATAACACATTCAATTATTTTCTTTTCTTTCTATAAATTATTTTCTCACAAATTATTTAACTATTGCAAATATAATAATATATTCACTATATTACATAACATGCATACATTTCACCCAATAAAATGGAGGTTATTAAATATATTTAATACCACCAATTTACTATATTAAAATAATTTAATAACTATACTCATCTCATTTCTTCTTAATAAATTGATTCTACAATTTATTTTCATGAAATAATAAATATATAATAATAATATATTTATTATTCACAAAAATCACATATTGCATAGCACATATTCACTTGTGCATCACATATTACATAGCATATCACCAAATAAGAATTTTATTTATTAAATTCTTATTTTTAATATTTTCTGAAAATTCGGGTCATTACATTCTTTCCTTCTTATAAGGATTTCGTCCCCGAAATCATAATACCGAACTTTAGTTACACTGTTCACATCTCCTTTCAACATTCTGTACCGTTGAATAATCTCAACACATTGTGTTAACATAGGTATTATATTACCTAGTTCATACACTTTCTCAACAACTCTTTATAGGTTTTATTACATAACCGTTATTAACTCGATACACCCTGAGTATTACCAGTCTTAACCCATCAACATCCTTTTCTAAGGATCAAGGCAATCAAACTTATGATTTACTAAACTCATAAACTCTCGGGATATCACATTCATCCCTTTTTCTAAGAATTTTGTCCTTGAAATCGCAATTCATTAGTCTTCGTTCATTCGATTCATCGAATTCACTCATTGAGTTCTATGACAAACTTTCTCTTCTAGAGATCATTCCGAATTCATCGTACGTTTCGTACATCTCTTCTCCTTTTTCTTTCTTTATGCCATTCTTTCTCAATAATACTTCTAGACTTGTTGCATTTCACGACTACTTCTTTTCTAAGAACATCATCCCCTTCTATACTCAATTACCAGAATTGAAATTCTCCACAATTGATCAATAATTGTGAAGCAATATAAATAATTCAAGAATTTCGAAGATTCGCTTAGGAATAGCTTTCTGTATCATCTTACTGGTCATATAAACCGAAAATTTCTTTTTGAAAAGGTTTAAACAGAAATTTATCTGTAAACCGTTCTGTCTTACAGGCACGTAGGTGATCAGCCTGTTATACCCTGTGTTCATCAGTGTTATTTACAAGAACGACATTTACGTTCATCGTCACCGCTATTCAGCGCAAACAGAATTTCCCAATTCAGGGTTGTTCTGTGTTGATCAACACTATCTGTGTGGCCGCCATTCGACGCCAATTGAACGATATTCGTTCATCTGTGCCACCATTTGGTGCTATAAAATTTTTTCCCAATTCAGGGATTTTCATACAAAATCTGGAGTTCAAACCAAATCAATTTAGTTGGACAATTCAAAATCGATATCTGAATCTGTGTCTAGCCGATTCAAAAAGGCACTTGACACTTCTTGATTTACTAAAATACTGAAAATCATTTTATGACACATAGGACCGCTCTGTTTTAACAGTACGCTGAGCATGCCGTCATTTTATGACTTTGTCATTCTACATCATACCATAGTGGGCTGACGATCCTTAGATCACATCCAACACTAGGTTAGATTGTATTGATGACTCCATCATTTAAAATACATTTTGATATTTTTAACTTTGTCTAGCCGAAACAATTAGCATAGACATAAGAAATAACCGAACTTCTTCTTTTTTTTTTCTTTTTTTTTAAAATCTATTGGTTTAATGATTTGACCCAATAAATTTTTCAAAAAGACAACAGTGCAACTACGAGCACGATTTTAATAAACTTCGAAATCTAGCATTGCTAGAAGATTTGGAATACCCATTTCTCCACTCATCAGCGTTAACTTTTTCCATAGTTCCACTATATAATCCTATCCATCTATAATATCATCAATTCGCAATATACTAAAAATAATTAGCTCTTAATTTATAACACTCTTATTCCCTAATATAGTTCGTCAAACTTACCACACTTTATGTGTTCAGAAACTCATAAAAATATGAGTTTAGGAACTTGTCCTAGCGATACGTAGTCCAAGAACTAATCAGGGACTGCCCATATGCTTAGGGGCTCAAAACACATCATATGATTATGAGTCACAAACTTGTCATAAGTATGAGTTTTAAGAACTCACACTTAATCTTATATTCTCTAATTATCAAATATACATATGAGAAAAGAATCACCTTCTCGCCATATATATACCGATAGCGTGACACCAACATTTCAACGATTATCAATATGATAAACTAAGTGGTCGTTAAACCAAGTACAAAACCTCTGCCCATATAAAGGTGTGTACAACTCAGCTATCACATGAGTCCTCAATTGAAATCCCACCCAATTTAGCTCATTCTTTTCTTGCTCTTCGCTTAATACGAATCTTCTTTAATCCGTATTCCATTTCTATAACTCTTCTGAGTTTTCTTTGTACTATCTCATAGTACCTTCTTTCTATAGCATTCAGCTAAAATTTTCAATCTTTCGATTAATCATTTGTTCTTCTACAATAAGACTTTGTCGTGATCTTATCATACAATCATTTTACGATTCTTTTTCTATCTTATGATCGTTTTCTTTAACGATATTCTTATCTTCCCCTTTAATTATATTTCTATGACTGTTCGAATCATGTGTTCCCTGATCCTATTGCTCTTTTAGATTCGTCTTTTGAATCTTTGCGACATACCCCAACGCATTCTTTATGAATTTTCTAAATTCATTTAATATCATTTAACTCTCATTTGGGTTTATGCTTATCATCTTCTTCATTCTTTATCCTCTAACCTTTCTCTTGAGGTCTCTCTTCTTACTCCCAGAGCTTTCTGGATTCCTTATTACCTCTTAAACGACCATTTGTGTTTGTATTGACACCAGTGGTGTCCAATTTCTTATGACACAATATTAGTGTCTAGTTCACTTGTTTAATAATACCCCAAACTTCTAGGGTTGTTCATCTCTATTGTCGGAGTTGGTTAACTCCTGATTACGCATCGAGATTCTTCCTTGAATCCTTTCATTTATTCTTATCATTTTTATCATTATCTTCTTATAGACATCGTCTATCTATTATCACTTTACTTTTTCACTACTAGAGTCAGGTAACTCCCGATTCCCGTCTTTAATAACTCTTCGAGATTCTTCCTTGAATCTTCTTGTACATATCTTAATTCACTTCTTGGAAATTGTCTAAATTTATTTTTTATTTCTCAAATTCTATTTAAGTCTATTCCTTATCATATCCATCTTTCTGTTCTGAGGTTATAGTCTAAGGTAACTTTTACCTAAGGTTTATAACCTACGGCTCTAATACCAAGTGTAACTACCCCAAAATCGAGACCAATTTAATCCAAAATTAGGACTAATCTTAATCCCGACCTTGTGCGTTAAATACTATCTTGTTCTAGCTATACATCATACAAAGATGAAATAATAGCTGAAAATGCAGATAATTTATAAACTTTTCTTTTATTTTTCTATATCTTTCATTCGTTCCCTGAATTGTAACCTTTACGATTCTCTTTTATCTCAAAATCATATTCATTTTATGATTTAATTCATCAAAGTAGATACGAATATATATATATACATATATATATATATATATATACATATATATATATATATAACTCATATCCTCTATACAAATTCTTTCTTATATAGTAATGTCAATATATCACTTTATTTTTATAAAGTGATCATTACAATACATCCGGATCAAATATTCTTTATTGAATATTTTAAACTATACATAGCTGCCAATTACATATATCAAAACCATCAATCATAGCTTTATACAATTTTTATCTCAAGAAAATGTATTCATTTTGTACGTCGGTCAACCTTCATCATCCGTATAGCAAGTAATATTGCATTGTATCATTAACCTGCAAAAAGTTTGTTTTTGCAAGATTAAGCTCGACGGCCCAGCAAGTCTGACAGTTAACACATTTTATGCTTCACATAGCATACATGTTTTACAGTGTATTCACGCTATATACATTTTGTGATGTGCATTATATCCATGCATTAAATAGTCCATGCTTGACATTTTCCAAACATACATTCCATTTCTCACATATCACATATCATAGATAGATTGAGTTTCCATAACTCAACTAACTTCAGTCATAATTTGACTTTGACAATTCACATAGCATTGTAGCACTAAACGCATATTTCAACATACTCATAAAAGCTTTATTACGATATGAAACAGTTCAAATATAAACAATATCAAGTTCTCACATAACAATCAAAACTGAAAAACTTGCCTCGGTTTGTTTATCATGAGACGTTCATCGAACGTTCCTTGTATAATCTCACTTCGCCATTACGATTATTGTTCCACATAATAACTTCGTAATATAGAAAGAGTTATTACATAATGTGTTTTCACTAATTTCGACCAAAACTTGTATATTTCAAGATTAACAATGTAACAACCCCATATCAACCCTCTTTTAGACCACCAATCCATACATATATATATGTTAGAGTGGAAGGAACGCATTGGATTAGATTTCTTTTATAAAAAAAATAGAGACATTTCAGCTAAAATTCTCCCCCCTTTCCACACGGTACTTAGTTGTTTGTTTACATTTACATATTGGTTTCCAAACAGAGCATTATGATCCCATCATGTAGTCAAAAGAAGAATGGGTAAGATTACTTTCCCATTTAGGTGAGACTACTTTTTGGATCAATGTTTGGCATAATAGAAATTGGCAAAAGAAAAGTCCATACTTAGGTAAGAAGACCAGGTTTTGACAACTAGAATAACTTTATCCCAATCACAGAAATTTCACCACCAGTGTCTTACTATCTTATCCCTAATTGAGAGAGGGGGAGGGGCATTGGGTTAAAATCCACATATCCCAGATTTTTGGACTGCCCAAAACTCATGGCCATATTGATCACATATATCAAGTATATTAGATTATCAATTAGTTACTACTTAAAAAGCTGAACATCTGGAGATGGAGATAATCAAAATGTATTCCTTAATTTAGTATTCCTTAATTTATTAAGTCCAGAGGCACCACTAATATTCAGAATAGAAATGGAATATAAGATTAGCAACCAAATCCGTCCTCAAATATTCATTTCCGTTTAGTGTTTATTAAGTTAGAAATTTAATTCCAAAGTCTCTGTAACCCTTTAACAATAATATATCTCATAACTAATGATACAACAGCAGACAACCAACCATAATACATCTCATGACTAACTTTGATTGTATCTAGTAAGTTGGTCAAGTTTAGTAGCTTCAACCACACTGAAATATGCAAGAATGTTGGTTGATGGATTCTTATTTCAACAACAAGGTGGTTTCAAACGGGGTTCTAATTTGGTTTTGACTTTTACCAAAGTATATCATTATTCTTCTCCAAGATTTTGAAAAACAATCACAAGATTCAATTCCAACTCCAGTCTTGACACTAACATCGGAGACAAATTAAACAAAGAACAAAATTAACTAATAATCTTTGTAACATTTTATCAAACATCTAACATGCATGTTTTAAAACGTAAGTGTTTTTATGAATTTAAAACATAACACACTATCTCCATACTTTAATTCCAACTTTATACTAACTGAACCCTTCATTGTTCTCACAATTTTCAATCCTCCCTCGCATAACCAATTTCAGAAATACAATCACTATTTACTTAATTTTTATGAACTTAACATAGCTTACCTCTTGTTGTTTGATATGTTAGTTCAATCCTTGCTCCAAGCTTGATTTTGGTTGAATTAAGTCCTTCTTTTGACAGTACTTCACTCTAATTCTTCTTGTATGCTTGGTAATTGAAGAAATTGAGAATTGATTTTGGAATGGTGGAGGTGCCGAACCTGTTTGGAACGGGTGGGAGGAAAAAAAAATTCTTCTTCTTTCTTTTGGAACGGATGGGACTAGAATAAAGAAGAATGAGCTGGGAATTGTTTTGGTTACCAAGCTTCTTGGCTTTTTCTAATACATTAGGTTACTTGGTGCGTTTGATGGCATAGAAAATCTCCAGCTCATGCTTTCCACTAGTGACTCGGCACCTTAACTTTTAATTTCCAGCATACTTGGTTGTGGATATACTACGTATATCCTTACTACCAATATGTACATAATACATACTTATTTTATATTACCTCATTCTCACAATTTTAATTCATATATTATAATAGCATGCACTCCAGTTATTAACCCAAAATTGGATATTATATATTTATAATCATGTATAAAAATTATCCCACTAATTATGGAATTAACCATAATTAATTTAATACTTTTTGTGTAACGAACCAGTACATAAAATAATAACTCATTTAATTTATACAATCAATATTGTACAATTAAAATTGATCCTTCCTTCCATAAATTGTTTTAAACAATTTATAGCTATTCATTAAATATATTACTTTAATATTTTAACCATAATTTAAATACTACCTTAATTCACCAATTTAATTAAGTGAATTAATTTGCTCATGAAATTTAATTCATAGCGAAGTCATTACAAGACTTCATAATCAAATTATATCATTTCATAATATGATTTAATTTAATCTCCATTTATTAATTACTTATAACAATTTATTTACATCATACTCCTATTAAAATAATTTAATATTATAAATTATCTTAATTTGCTCATTAATAGATACAAAAGTTTTGTATCTTTAAAACTATATGTCTCTTTAAATAAATTGATTCCCACAATTCAAATCAAAACAAATAAATAATAACACATTCAATTATTTTCTTTTCTTTCTATAAATTATTTTCTCACAAATTATTTAACTATTGCAAATATAATAATATATTCACTATATTACATAACATGCATACATTTCACCCAATAAAATGGAGGTTATTAAATATATTTAATACCACCAATTTACTATATTAAAATAATTTAATAACTATACTCATCTCATTTCTTCTTAATAAATTGATTCTACAATTTATTTTCATGAAATAATAAATATATAATAATAATATATTATTATTCACAAAAATCACATATTGCATAGCACATATTCACTTGTGCATCACATATTACATAGCATATCACCAAATAAGAATTTTATTTATTAAATTCTTATTTTTAATATTTTCTGAAAATCCGGGTCATTACAGACAACCCTCATTGAAGAGGAAATTTGATATTGTCGGGGAATAGACGTGCGCACAAACAAGCATGTTTAAATGTTATGCATAATGTAGGGTATTTTAGGCTGATCACCTGTTGTACTTGTTTTATTGGATTTTCAGTACAATAACTTTTAATTCTAGCAGGAGTTCTTAGTCCTTAGTGACTACTCAGTGTTCATTTTTTTGAACTTTGAAATGATTAAACTTATGAATCTTATTGATATTATTCGGTCCATAGCGACTCTTATTTATAACAATTGATTCTTCTTATTATTCTTGAACTATCCTTTACTGTCATACCCTTGCGTTTTAAACTTTTTATTGTTCGCCCACATTGTATATACTTGCTGGGCAAATTTGTTGCTCATCCTTGCTTTCTTTAAACCTTTCAGTTAAGGCAGAACGTGGTGAGACCTCAGGGTAGGATAAAGGAAAAGGCAGGGCTACGGCGTAGCTTTGTTCTTCCTTTAAGAAGAAGATTATTTACTATATTGCTTTAAGTTTTTAGATTTGTTTATGTAATAATCTTAGGCATGGATTGTATATTAGTATTATGTTTAAGATGAATTAAGACTTTTATATAGTATTGTAGTAACGGTTGCGAGACCTTGGGACGAGAATAATTATATTAAATCAATGTAATTTATTCTATCATTTCCACTGTATTAGTTTTATGTTGTTATTAGAGTTAGATCATGATGCACCGAATTCGAGACAGTGGCGTCTGAATTTGGGGACGTCACAGGTTGGTATCAAAGCCAAGTTTATAAGCCTTAGGAGCAAGAATCCATAGACTGTAACCTTAGAAAAATTTAGAGAATAGGAAGAGATAAAACTCATGTAGAGTTTTCGTAGAGACTTAGTAGCATTATGAAATATATCTTCATTCCACCCAATGAACTTATGTTTTATATGACATTCTAATGGAGTTGGTTGTTTATTTTGTGTTATGACTATAGGATGACGAATGTGGGAGGACCTAGTAGGATTACCGAGGAGGAGCCACGTGATATACACGTGGTGTATGAGGCACCTTTGGTAGCTAAACCTATCACAACAGTGGCACCTGTCGATAAGGAGGACGAAGAGGTGGAGTCTGACCATGAAGAACCCATAGAGATGGAATCAGATCCCGAGGAGGAACCCATGGAGGACGAGCCCATGGAAGATTCTGACGAGACTCCCATCGAGGATCGCATATTGGGAGAGTACAAAGAACGGATCCTAGAACTAGAGACCATGGCCCAAGATAGAGAGGCGGAGTTTCAGAAGCTAACAGACGAGGATCATCAGAGGAAACTGAAGATGCAGGAGATGGAGGTGGAGCTTGCATATCGCAAGGAAGCCGATATTCAAATGGGAGCCCTTTTTCACCATTCGGTAGCTAGGAACGTGGAATTGGTGGGAAAGCTAGAGGAGTCCGAGTAGAGGGAGTTGTCTGAGAAGACAGAGAAGGAAGCCCTTCGTACACAGCTAGAGATGGAGGTGATGAGTAGGATCCACTATGAGGAGAAGTGGGAGGAAACCAACTGCAGAGCTAATAACTTGGAAGATGAGGTGAGATGCAAGAAAAGGAAGACGAACAAGATGGGCTATGCTTTTCGCACAGCTATGGAGAGATTAGTGGATGGTGTGTACCACTACCCGGCAGAGCAGGGACAGACCTGATACACTATGAGCAGGGATCTGGTGGCGCACATCACGCAAATGGAGAATAACAGCGTAGTGGAGCGTGGAATGTTGGGATGATACCTAGTAGTTATGAGTCTAGGAGTAATAGTAGGTTTATTTAAGAAATGTCCTTTTAATCTCAGTCTTGTATGTATGATGTGGGATAGTTTAGGTAAACCCCAAGCTTGTTAATGTTAGAGGGGTAGTATGTTAGTGCTTTCCCTACCTTTTGTATTATTAGGGGATAGATGTTGACATTTATAGAAGTATTCTAGGAATGGTCATATTGATGTAATGATTTGGCATATGAGTATAAATGTTCTATTTTAAAAAACGTGTTATAAAATTTTGTTTTCTTTTGCATTAAAGAAATACTTAAGATATATAATTAGATAATAAGAATGAAATTTTGTGATGCAGAAAATGCCTCCTAGACGTAGACTAATAGCACCAGAAGAGTCGGTTAATAACGAGAGGGAACAAGTAGACCCTATCCAACGACTAGTAGACTTGCTAGGAGAAGCCCTACGGGGAAGAAACAATGAACCTGTGCGTAATAACCCCCAAGCAGCGCCAGTGACAAACTTCAAGGATTTTAAGAGCATAGGACCGCCCGAATTTAGAGGAACCACCGACCCTATCGAAGCTCAAACCTGGATTAAAGAGATGGAGAAGGCGTTTACCATTTCTCATGTGAGGGAAGATTAGAAGACGACATTTGCTACATACATGATGAGGGGTGAAGCAAACTACTAGTGGGAAGCTAATCAGCATAGAGCAGGTGAAGGAATGATAGCATGGGAGAGGTTTAAGAATCTGTTCTTCGAAAACTACTTCCCGAAAGCATGAAGAATAGGATGGAGGTGAAATTTTTAGAACTGAAGCAAGGGGAGATGACGGTGGCACAGTATACGGCAAGATTCAACGAGCTCGCATGGTTTGCAACACACCAAGTCGACACCGAAGAAAGGAAGGCTCGACGCTTCGAACTAGGACTGAAACCTTGGTTGTTCAACAAGGTGTCAGTTCTCCAAATCTATTCGTTCGCCACACTGTTGGAGAAGGCGATCATTGCTGAGGGAGGTAGGGAAGCATTAACTCAGTACAACAAGGAGAAAAAGAACAAGAATTCTGGGGGAGAAAGTCATGGGGGAAGTAGCAATGGAGGAAGCAATTTAGGAAAAAGGAAGTGGGATAACAACAACAACAACAATAACCGGAACAACAACCAGTCAGGAAGTTATCAGGGAGGTTTTAAGAAGAGGGCTGAGGTATGCCCGAAATGTAGAAAGAGTCACCAAGGAGAATGCTGGAAAGGGCGCAGTGTCTGCTACAACTGCGGCCAAGAGGGGCACATTTCACCCAACTGCCCTAAACCAAAGAAGATCCGTGGATGCTTTGCATGCAGATCCACTGAACACCAAATTAAGGACTGCCCAAAGAAGGGAAGCGGCGGGGGAAGCAACCAAAGGGGAGGCAACAAACTCATGATCGGCGGACCGGTACAATCAAACCGTCCAACTGCCAAAACCTTTAACATGACCGTCCAAGACGCCATTGCTGCAAAGGACATGGTGTCAAATATTGTCCCAATCAATAATATAAATGCCTATATATTATTTGATTCGGGTGCTACTTGTTCTTTTGTATCCGAAGATTTTGCTAGACGTTTGAAATTACCCCAAGAACGATTAGAAAATCCTTTGAGCATAGAGCTTGCGAATAAGGAAATAATTTTCGTAGAGTTTGTTTACCGAAACTATTCTGCAAACATTAGAGGTCACGAACTAAGTGTAGATTTGATTCCGATAAGACTGGGAGAGTTTGATGTAATATTAAGAATGGATTGGTTATCCAGCCATGTTGCGATAATCAATTATCAAAAGAAAAGTGTGAACCTTCAAACTTCAAATCAGTCTAAGGTAGTGTTTTATGGTAGCTCATCGCTTAAGCAATCCTGTTGCCTTACGATGATGCAGGCCAAGAAATTGTTAAAGAAAAGATGTGTGGGTTATCTTGCTTATATTGTGGATACTCAAAGGAGAGGAGTACAAATGAAAGATATATCGGTAGTAAAAGATTCAAGACGTGTTTCCAGATGATCTGCTTGACCTTCCGCCAGACAGAGAAATAGAATTCGTAATAAACTTAGCACCAGAAACTGCACCAATTTCGAAAGCTCCGTATCATATGGCACTAGTGGAGATTAAGGAGTTGATGATACAATTGCAAGAACTGCTAGATAAAGGTTATTTTTGACCAAGTGTGTCTCCTTGGGGAGCACTAGTGTTATTTGTCAAGAAGAAGGACGGATCGATGAGGCTTTATATCGACTATCGAGAGTTGAACAAAGTAACGATCAAGAATAAATATCCGTTACCAAGGATACACGACCTTTTCGATCAGTTGAAGGGAGAGAAGTATTTTTCAAAGATAGATCTACGAACCGGTTATCATCAACTGAAGGTACGAGAGGAAGACATTCTAAAGACGGCGTTTCGAACCCGATATGGACGTTACGAGTTTTTGGTGATGTCGTTCGGTTTGACTAACGCTCCGGCAGCATTTATGGACTTGATGAACTGAGTTTTCAAGCCATACTTGGATAAGTTTGTAGTGGCCTTCATTGAAGACATTCTAATCTCCTCAAAGACCAAAGAAGAGCACGCTAAACATCTGAAGATGGTATTGGAAGCACTGAGAAGGGAGAAGATGTACGCAAAATTTTCTAAGTGTGAATTTTGAATGGAGAAGGTTCAATTCTTAGGACACGTGATAAACAAGAATGGGATTTCAGTGGACCCTACAAAGGTGGAGGCTGTTAATAATTGGGAACAACCAAGGACGCCGACGGAAGTAAGAAGTTTCTTAGGGTTGGCGGGGTACTATCGAAGATTTATTCAAGATTTTTTTAAGATAGCGACTCTGTTGACCAATCTAACGAGGAAGACGGTAAAGTTTGTGTGGACAGACAAATGCAAGGAAAGTTTCCAAGAATCAAAGAAGAGGTTGAGTGAGGCGCCTGTGTTATCCTTACCGGATGATACGGGAGGTTTTGTGGTGTATAGTGATGCGTCGCATAGAGGGCTTGGTTGTGTGCTAATGTAACATGGCAAAGTCATTGTGTATGCGTCACGACAGTTGAAGGATTACGAAAAACGATACCCTACCCGTGACTTGGAGCTAGCGGTGGTAGTTTTTGTGTTAAAGATTTGGAGGCACTATTTGTACGGTGAAAAATGTGAGATATATACGGACCACAAAAGTCTGAAATATATCTTCACACAGAAGGAGTTGAATATGAGACAAAGAAGGTGGTTGGAATTAATCAAGGATTACGACTGCAAAATTCTTTACCACCCGAGAAAAGCAAAAGTAGTAGCTGATACACTGAGCAAGAAAGGAAGGGAGAAATTGTTTACATTAACAACTCATGAGGAGTTAATAAGAGAATTGGAGAAATTGAAAATAGCGATAAAAGAAACAAGAGAAACAGAAGAAAAGTTGTTTGTAATGGAAACTCGTCCAACATTATTAGATCGAATAAAGGAAGCACAAGAAAAGGATGAGGAGTGCGAGAAGATAAAGAAACGGATAGCGAAAAATGAGGAAGAAAAATTCCGAATGGAGAAGGATGGTATTTTGAGATTCGAAAGCCGAGTGTGGGTGCCAGCTATCACTAAACTAAGAGAGGGAATTTTTCATGAGGTGCATCTCACAACATATTCTGTTCATCCTGGAGGAACGAAAATGTACTGGGATCTTCAAAAACATTTTTGGTGGCCTAATCTGAAACGAGAGGTTGCAGAGTACGTCAGTAGATGCCTTACTTGCCAACGAGTTAAAGCAGAGCATCAAAGGCCGAGTGGTCTACTTCAACCGCTAGAAATACCGGAATGGAAATTGGGAGCACATTACGATGGACTTCGTGGTGGGACTTCCAGTCACACAGAAGGGTTTTGATGACATTTGGGCTATTATGGATCGACTAACAAAGACAACTCATTTCCTACCATTCAAGATCCGCTTCAACCTTAATCAATTAGCAAATTTGTACATGAAGGAAATAGTTT
This sequence comes from Aralia elata, assembly GCA_034770075.1. NCBI lineage: Eukaryota > Viridiplantae > Streptophyta > Magnoliopsida > Apiales > Araliaceae > Aralia > Aralia elata. Next base: position 34,427,566 of record CM068387.1, on the reverse strand, counting down.
CGCGACATGGAGTGTCGGCGTCAATTATCTCCAATCGAGATCCGCACTTCACGTCAAATTTCTGGAAAAGATTATAAGAGAGAATGGGAACACAATTGAGGTTGAGTACCGCTTATCATCCTCAGACAGACGGACAGAGTGAACGAACCATACAAACGCTAGAAGATATGTTTCGAGCTTGCGTGATGGATTTCAAGGGAAACTGGGATGACCACTTACCTTTAGTGGAATTCGCATAAAATAATAGTTACCATGCGAGTATCGCTATGCCTCCATACAAAGCTCTCTATGGAAGAAAGTGCAGGACACTGTTCTGTTGGGATAAGGTCGGAGAATGACAACTTTTGGGGCCAGAAATAGTTCAACAGACGGCTGAAGTGGTAACAACAATAAGAGCCAGATTAGTAGCCGCTCAAGATCGCCAGAAGAAATATGCCGATCTGCATCGTTAAAACCGAGACTTTGAAGTCGGTAATTTCATATTTTTAAAAGTGTCGCCCTGGAAAAGAAAGATTAGATTCGGCAAGAAAGGAAAATTAAGCCCGAGGTTCACAGGACCATTCGAAGCCTTGAAGCGAGTGGGCGAAGTGGCGTACAAAGTAGCTTTACTGCCTGAATTGGAACACATCCACAACGTGTTTCACATTTCCGTGTTACGTCCGTACAAACCCGACTATAAGCACGTGATCTCCTATGAGCCTTGTAATATTTCGAACCCTAATAAGATTTGTATATGTAAATTATGTGTTTATTAAATGAAATTTCTTGTTCCGACTTTGTGTTATGTGATTATATATTTTATTAAAGAATTAGGTCAAATAAAATTTTTTCCGAAGCTGCTTAGTTGTGCTTACACGGACAAAACGATTTGTCGTGCTTCCGACGATTTCACCGAGAAGCGTCTCGGCAAATTATTTTGGTAAGCTGTTATGTCGTGCTTGGAAATGATGAAGTGATTTGTCGCGCTTCGGAGTTAATATAATATTATATTAACTGATAAACATCTAAATAAGTTAAATAGGGTTTAAAATGATAAATGGAATTATAAAACCCTAAATAGAAAACCCTAATTGATAAAAGCTATCCGAATTGGTGAATTAAAACCCTATTCGTTACACAAGAATCTTAATTGATATAATTAGATTCTAAGTAATGAATCATAACACTAATTATGAATCATTGAACTTAGATTAAAACCCTAATTGAAAGATTTAAATCCTAATTCATGAATTAGGAAACCCTAACCCTAATTATGAAACCCTAATTCTAATTATGTTATCTTAATCTATAAATTATGAAATGTTAAGCCTTAATTATGATATATAAGCTTAATTAAGGTATTACTAAACCTACTTAAACATCCTAAACATGATTAGCAAAAATCTAAGTTTAATTAGTAAGGAAATAAATCAAAAATAAAACTTTAAACCAATTAGAAAGGGATAAGAATGTAAGATCAGATATTTTGGCAACTCTCCAGCACAAGTAGGTGACTAACATCAGATCAGAAGCAGCACAAGTAGCAAGGCAAGATATTTTTGGAGGCAAAAATGTGAGAAAAGACCTAAAAATCCTTGTAATATCCCGAATGTTTATGAGTTAGCAAATCATGATATTAAATTATTATGATGATTGTGGCATACAATGATCCTTAGAAAAGGAAATTGATGGGTTAACCATAGGATAATACTCAGAGATTAAATAGGTAATATGAAACCTATGTTATAGTAATACGTTAAAATTTATTCAACGATAAAATTTCGGAAGAAATTAGACGAAAACCGAGTAAGAGGTTTGATATTTGTGATTCCGAGGACGGAATCCTTATAAGGAGGGAAGGATGTGACAACCCGGATTTTCGAGAATAATTATAATAAGAATTTAATATAGAATAATTCTTATTATGAGTCGTGTTTGAATATATATATATATATATATATATATGTGTGTGTTATATATATTTATGTGATTAAATTGATGAGCTTAATATGTATATATATAAATGTGAAATATATACATAGATTCAAAATGAATGAGTTAATAGTTAATTATTGCAACGATCGCGAGTCATGGGTAGCTTGATAATTCGAGCTTATGAATATTATTGAATAAAATAGATTTTTATTGATAATATTATGTGGTAAGTGTTTAAAGGTTATATTATAACCTAGATTATGTGTAGACGATGATTAGTGAGTATGAAAGTTTTCGTATTAGCTAATTTGGGTGATTCGAGAAATATCGCTATAGTACTATTTATTGGATTAAATAAATAGTTGAAGGATAATATTATTGGACGAGTTATTTATTGTAAAGACGCTAACCCAAAATATGGGTGAGATATATGTACGTTGATGTATATGATTATGGGGAGTTAATCGGAAAGAGTAGCGATCGCGAATCGTGAATACCCTTGTAATTTGGGTTTATTAATAGTATTAACGGATTAAATATTATTTTTATGCGACGTGTTTTAAGGTTATTTTATAACCTGGATGAGGTCAATGTATGAATTTTTATGCGTTGTTGAACCGTATGAGCGACTAATTAATTTTGCGAAAGATCGCAAAATCACTATTTACGGGGCACGTTTCCCGAGGTACTATTCACGCCCGAATATTTTTTCGTCTTTTTCGGTTTCTATAAATTTCATTAAGACGTGTATGCGAAGGAACAATTTTTCCAAGCGTCAGAAAATTTAGTCGAGCAGATACGTGATTTTATCCGTATCCGAAATGTATAATAAGACTGTTCCGAATAAATGGACAAACCCCGTAATAATTATTTTTATGTGTTCCAATATTTATGGTAATGCCCATTTTAATTTTGGGTAGAGTTATTTACCAATTTTGGTACAAAAGTGGGAGTTTTCGGATATAATTTTGGTGTTTTTGGGTATTTATTTTGGCTTGTCACCCCAAGAGGGAACCAATCCCTCATTTTGGACCAATCAAATGAGAGCATGGGGAGGAGATTGCCGGCAAGCTCATAGAGCTCCTAACCCATTTCCCAAATTTACTCCTCTACTCTTAATCCCATTCAAACCATTTGATTTCTCTCTTGCACCTCATTCAAACCAAACCATCAACAATTAGAGAGAGAGAGAGAGGGAAAATCTGCAGCCAAGAGGAAGAAGAAAGGAGGAAGAAGTCACCGGAAAAGTCACCAGAAAAGGAAGAAGAGTCGCCGAAAAAAGAAGAAGAAGAAAGGAAGAGAAGAAGAGGTTCGGGTGAACCAAAAAGGAAGAAGGAGACTCAAGCCAAGCCCTAGCAAAGCTTCATATCATCTAGGAGGGATTTACAGAGGTAAATCATTAACTTGAAACCATTTTCATTTGATTTGGTTAAGGTTTTCAAGATTTTCATGGTTTTAGAGCTTTTATGCTCATGGGTTGGTTTTCTGGCGATTTTTGTTGGTTTTGTTTGTGTTGAATGTTTGTAAATGTTGTTAAAAGGTTATATAAGCTATTAATAACATCAAAGTGGAACAAAAAATGGAAGAAATTCTTACCTATGCTTAAGGAGGATGAAGAACGTGAAGAACATGAAGAACAATGGACATTTTGGACAAATCTTGGACCTATGGACTGTTTTGGACAATCTGTAGCTAATATTTCGTGTTGGTTTAATTTATTTGTTGTTATGGTATTGTAGCTCCATGGATTACCAAGTTAACCCAACTGGAATCGAGTAAAAAGGTGTTAAAACAAAGATTTGGTGATGATTTTAGTGAAGAACACATAGAACATTCAAAACAGAGCATGAGTTGATACTTTGGCCTAAGATTTGGCCATGTTAATGTTAGTGGGTAGCTCTGAATTTTTTATATGTTGTAGCTCTATGTCTTAGGAGTCCATAGAGTCCGGAACGGACCAATTTGAAGGTCTAGAGAAGAAGTTATGAGGTTTGGAGTGAAGGAGGGTCAAAATCGCGATGTCTGACAAGGGCCACCAGGCCAGCCGCGCGCCCGCACCAAGGCCCCGCGCGCTGCCGCACGCCATGCGCCTGGTGCCGCCCGCCCGCGTGTGCACTGCCCGACTCAGCTTTGACGTCCGTTGGGAAAATGGCCATAACTTTCTCATACGGACTCAGATTTAGGCGATTCAAGATGATACGGAAAGCTTAGAGATAGACCTACAATATACATTAATTAGAATTGAAATTTATTACCTGGAACAATTTTGAAATTAACCGTTTTTAGGGCTATTGTGCAAACGGTAGGCGTCGGTCATGCGTGTGTGCATAGTATAATGCTCCCGACATTGTTAAATGATGTTCTAAGTTCTAAAGCATGGTTATTATGATTTATAATCATACTTAACATTAACCTTTGGGTATTAGACAATTTGAATGGGCGTGCTAGGCGTACGCAATTGCGTGTCACTTGGGCGTTCGAGTAAACAAGTTTGGCGTATGGGCGTGCAAGCGTCGTAACGCCACGACAAGTGTGTATAACTTTGTTTAATATTGTGTTTCTAATAATAATGAAACATGATAGTTTGTTATAAATCAATGTATGAGCATGCTAAGCACATGCAAAGGAGGCGAATTAGGTGTGTGACGTGTAAACGTCGAAACGCCGCGTAAAGTGTTAAAGAACTTAAATAGTGTTTCGAGTTAAACAAAACTAACATTATAAGATATGAAGTGGGTTTATAATATAAACCATTATATGAAGCCTTTTTAGTGGCTAATTGGTATTTTATTGTTAAATAAATTGTGTAGGATATTTGAAGGACGAGCCATCATAATTTGGCAAGGAACGCTTAAAGGCAAGTTCTTTCAGTAACTTGTTAACTTGTTTAAATGTATTGATGTACATGACTTGATTACTAAATCTTTCACTATTATGTGGATTATATGAGAGCATGATTAAAGTGTGCATAATGTTCAATTATGTGACTATATTGTTCTATGTGAAACTTGAATTATTGTAAATATACAATGTGAGATGCATGAAGTATGCTATGAGATACATGATGCATATATATGGATGAATTGCATAAGATTTATAATGCATGAGTAAGATGCATAGTATGAGAATCATGATGCATGGATAAAATGCAAACTTATGTGTTACATGAAGCATGAAATGTGAAAACTGTCAGTTTTTGCTGAGCCGTCGTGCTCATTCTTGCAAAAATAAAACTTTTGCAGATTTACGATGCAATGCATTATCTTGATATCGTGATGATAAGGATTAGAGGCGCATGGAAACAGGAAGGTTGCTAAATGTCCCTTTACTGTAATTATTTAGCTATGATGACGATATATGATGTACGTGAATTTGACTATGTAAACCCTGAGTTAGAAATGAAGGTTATCCATTATAATATTTATGATGTGATTATGTTAGTTACTTGTTATAGTAAACTACAAGGATGTCGATGTTGTATAAAGGACATTTTTATAACGAATGTATTGGTTATTGAATAACCTTGCGAATATTCAGGGATTGGATAAAGTCAGAATCTGAACCTTGCGTTCACATATGAGATATTGTAAAGGATCATGGTATTTATTCAACCTTAGTCATAAGTGTTTTATTTAAGGTCTTCGTGCCTGGGATTAGATGAGGATATGTTGTTATATTATTGTTATTACATATTTTTAGTAAACCTATGTTGTATGGGTAGTACCGTGACGCGCCAGAATCGGGTTCAAGGTAAGACCCGAGTTTCGGGGGCGTTACAGTTGGTATCAGAGCTGATAAGTTATAAACCTTAGGTAAGAGTACCTTAGGCTATAACTGTAGTGAAGAAAGATAATAATGATGAAGATAGTGAAGGAGTAAAACTCAAATAGAGTTTAATTGATAGTAAATGAATTTAGAAAATTCATAGTAAGAGTTGAGATATATATAAGACGATTCAAAGAAGAATCTCGATGCATTATAAAAGATGAGAATTAGGAGTTACCTGACTCCAGTGATAAAGATGATAAGTGTTGATAAATATACGAGGTCTATAATACAAAGATGCAATAAAATCATATATTATGATTAAAGAGAAGAGTATAGAAGGTCGTAGGATGAAACGATCGTAGGATAAGGAAGATCGTAATGTAAAACGATTGTAGAGTAAGATCACGATGTGATTGGATTAAGTCATAGAATGACAGATGATGAATTGAATGATTGAAAATTTTAGCTGAATGCTATAGATAGATGGTACTATGAGATAGTACGAGTAAAACTCGGAAAGAGTTATGGGTGATGAAACACGCATTAAATTCTTGTTAAGCAACGAGTAAGCTAGGATTGGGGGTGATTTCAATTGAGGACTCATGTTAGTGGCTGAGTTGTACAATTCCTTGTATGGGCGGGGGATTCGTGCTTGGTTCGAGAACCACTTAGCTTCCTATATCGGTATAGTGGTTGAGTTGAACAATTCCTTGTATGGGCAGGGGATTGTGATAGGTTCGACAATCACTTAGCTTCCTATATTGATAATCATTGGAACCTGGTATCGCGCTATCGCTATACGTATGACGAGAAGGTGATTCTTTTCTCATATTTATATTTGATAGTTAGAGAATATTAAGATTAGGTGCGAGTTCTTTTAACTCACACGTATGGTAAGTTCGTGACTCATAATCATATGGTATGGTGGAACCCCTCAGCGAATGGACGATGTTGGTCTGACTAGGATAAGTTTCTAAACTCATATGATTGTGGTAAGTTTCTGAACTCATAATGTGTGGTAAGTTTGATGAACTATATTGGGGTATGGAAAGGTGGTGGATTGAGAACTGTGAATTCTCAAAATGATGAACATTGATGGAGTTAGAAATAGATAGAATTATTAAATAGTGGAGAAATGGGAGAAATTGAAGTTTATGAGGAGACATGGATATTCTAAATCATCTAGCTATGTTAGACTTCGAAATTTATTGACTTCGTGCTGAAATTTGCACTTTTGCTCTACGAAAAATGTGTGGAGCCAGATTTCTGGACCAAGGATTTTAAATGTACTATTATTCATATGTCTATGCTAATAATTTCGGCTAGACAAAGTTGATTTGAAAATATCAAAATGTATTTTTAAATTGTCATCAATGCATCATAAAACCTGGTGTAGAATGACAGATGATGGAGTCATCAATGCAGATTAACCTAGTGTTGGATGTGATCATAGTATCGTCAACCCACTATGGTATGATGTAGTATGACAAAATCACGAAATGACAGAATCCTCAACGGACTGTAAACACAGTGCGGTATCATGACGTCATAAAATGATTTTTGTTTATTTAAAGTATGAAAAAGTATGCCAATTGAGTTGGCTAAAATAATTCGATTGATGTCCAAATTGTTAATAAAAGTCTAAGCTATTTGATTCGGCTAGACAAATGTTGCAATGTGTTTATGAAATTCAAGCATTATTTGATAATTTATGCCTAAACCAAATTATTTTGGTGCGAAATTTTGTAGTAAGCTGAGGTGAACAACCCTATTATTGGGGTATTTGATGTCGGAAAAATCCCGACTGACCCTATAGTGGTCAAGCAAACGCATATAGTCGTTTAGCTAGAAAGTTGTGCACAACGTCAGAGTACAAAGGGCTGATCACCTGGCGTACGAAGGTAGATTACCTTTTTCTTAATTGAAATCGGTAGGGGTAGTAATACCCGTAAACCTCTATGTTCATGGTCTTTATGGGGTAGATTACCTTTTTCTTAATTGAAATCGGTAGGGGTAGTAATACCCGTAAACCTCTATGGTCATGGTCTTTATGGCCCCTCAGCATAATATGAAAAGTTTTTAAGGAATATTTTATTTCCTATTTGTTCAAGTTACTTCACAATTATTAAACAATTGTTGAAGGTTCCTATTATTCGGGAAACTGATTTTGGGAAGGGTGATTATCCCAAGGAGAAGTAGTCGTAGAATGCGACAATTTTAAGTGAATCCTTGAAAGAGGACAGTGTAAAGGTTAGATTGAAAACCTAGTTTTGATGGGTAGAATAAGCAAAGATGAATGCATTGAAATTTCGAGGACGAAATTCTTAGAAGAATGGGTGAATGTAATATCCCGAATGTTTATGAGTTAGCAAATCATGATATTAAATTATTATGATGATTGTGGCATACAATGATCCTTAGAAAAGGAAATTGATGGGTTAAACATAGGATAATACTCAGAGATTAAATAGGTAATATGAAACCTATGTTATAGTAATACGTTAAAATTTATTCAACGATAAAATTTCGGAAGAAATTAGACGAAAACCGAGTAAGAGGTTTGATATTTGTGATTCTGAGGACGGAATCCTTATAAGGAGGGAAGGATGTGACAACCCGGATTTTCGAGAATAATTATAATAAGAATTTCATATAGAATAATTCTTATTATGAGTCGCGTTTGAATATATATATGTGTTATATATATTTATGTGATTAAATTGATGAGCTTAATATGTATATATATAAATGTGAAATATATACATAGATTCAAAATGAATGAGTTAATAGTTAATTATTGCAACGATCGCGAGTCATGGGTAGCTTGATAATTCGAGCTTATGAATATTATTGAATAAAATAGATTTTTATTGATAATATTATGTGGTAAGTGTTTAAAGGTTATATTATAACCTAGATTATGTGTAGACGAAGATTAGTGAGTATGAAAGTTTTCGTATTAGCTAATTTGGGTGATTCGAGAAATATCGCTATAGTACTATTTATTGGATTAAATAAATAGTTGAAGGATAATATTATTGGACGAGTTATTTATTGTAAAGACGCTAACCCAAAATATGGGTGAGATATATGTACGTTGATGTATATGATTATGGGGAGTTAATCGGAAAGAGTAGCGATCGCGAATCGTGAATACCCTTGTAATTTGGGTTTATTAATAGTATTAACGGATTAAATATTATTTTTATGCGACGTGTTTTAAGGTTATTTTATAACCTGGATGAGGTCAATGTATGAATTTTTATGCGTTGTTGACCGTATGAGCGAATAATTGATTTTGCGAAAGATCGCAAAATCACTATTCACGGGGCACGTTTCCCGAGGTACTATTCACGCCCAAATATTTTTTCGTCTTTTTCGGTTTCTATAAATTTCATTAAGACGTGTATGCGAAGGAATAATTTTTCCAAGCGTCAGAAAATTTAGTCGAGCAGATACGTGATTTTATCCGTATCCGAAATGTATAATAAGACTGTTCCGAATAAATGGACAAACCCCGTAATAATTATTTTTATGTGTTCCAATATTTATGGTGATGCCCATTTTAATTTTGGGTAGAGTTATTTACCAATTTTGGTACAAAAGTGGGAGTTTTCGGATATAATTTTGGTGTTTTTGGGTATTTATTTTGGCTTATCACCCCAAGAGGGAACCAATCCCTCATTTTGGACCAATCAAATGAGAGCATGTGGAGGAGATTGCCGGCAAGCTCATAGAGCTCCTAACCCATTTCCCAAATTTACTCCTCCACTCTTAATCCCATTCAAACCATTTGATTTCTCTCTTGCACCTCATTCAAACCAAACCATCAGCAATTAGAGAGAGAGAGGGAAAATCTGCAGCCAAGAGGAAGAAGAAAGGAGGAAGAAGTCGCCGGAAAAGTCACCGAAAAAGGAAGAAGAGTCGCCGGAAAAAGAAGAAGAAGAAAGGAAGAGAAGAAGAGGTTCGGGTGAACCAAAAAGGAAGAAGGAGACTCAAGCCAAGCCCTAGCAAAGCTTCATATCATCTAGGAGGGATTTACAGAGGTAAATCATTAACTTGAAACCATTTTCATTTGATTTGGTTAAGGTTTTCAAGATTTTCATGGTTTTAGAGCTTTTATGCTCATGGGTTGGTTTTCTTGCGATTTTTGTTGGTTTTGTTTGTGTTGGATGTTTGTAAATGTTGTTAAGAGGTTATATAAGCTATTAATAACATCAAAGTGGAACAAAAAATGGAAGAAACTCGTACCTATGCTTAAGGAGGATGAAGAACGTGAAGAACATGAAGAACAATGGACATTTTGGACAAATCTTGGACCTATGGACTGTTTTGGACAATCTGTAGCTAATATTTCGTGTTGGTTTAATTTATTTGTTGTTATGGTATTGTAGCTCCATGGATTACCAAGTTAACCCAACTGGAATCGAGTAAAAAGGTGTTAAAACAAAGATTTGGTGATGATTTTAGTGAAGAACACATAGAACATTCAAAACAGAGCATGAGTTGATACTTTAGCCTAAGATTTGGCCATGTTAATGTTAGTGGGTAGCTCTGAATTTTTTGTATGTTGTAGCTCTATGTCTTAGGAGTCCATAGAGTCCGGAACGGACCAATTTGAAGGTCTAGAGAAGAAGTTATGAGGTTTGGAGTGAAGGAGGGTCAAAATCGCGATGTCTGACAAGGGCCACCAGGCCAGCCGCGCGCCCGCACCAAGGCCCCGCGCGCTGCCGCACGCCGTGCGCCTGGTGTCGCCCGCCCGCGTGTGCGCTGCCCGACTCAGCTTCGACGTCCGTTGGGAAAATGACCATAACTTTCTCATACGGACTCAGATTTAGGCGATTCAAGATGATACGGAAAGCTTAGAGATAGACCTACAATATACATTAATTAGAATTGAAATTTATTACCTGGAACAATTTTGAAATTAACCGTTTTTAGGGCTATTGTGCAAACGGTAAGCGTCGGTCATGCGTGTGTGCATAGTATAATGCTCCCGACATTGTTAAATGATGTTCTAAGTTCTAAAGCATGGTTATTATGATTTATAATCATACTTAACATTAACCTTTGGGTATCAGACAATTTGAATGGGCGTGCTAGGCGTACGCAATTGCGTGTCACTTGGGCGTTCGAGTAAACAAGTTTGGCGTATGGGCGTGCAAGCGTCGTAACGCCACGACAAGTGTGTATAACTTTGTTTAATATTGTGTTTCTAATAATAATGAAACATGATAGTTTGTTATAAATCAATGTATGAGCATGCTAAGCACATGCAAAGGAGGCGAATTAGGTGTGTGACGTGTAAACGTCGAAACGCCGCGTAAAGTGTTAAAGAACTTAAATAGTGTTTCGAGTTAAACAAAACGAACATTATAAGATATGAAGTGGGTTTATAATATAAACCATTATATGAAGCCTTTTTAGTGGCTAATTGGTATTTTATTGTTAAATAAATTGCGTAGGATATTTGAAGGACGAGCCATCATAATTTGGCAAGGAACGCTTAAAGGAAAGTTCTTTCAGTAACTTGTTAACTTGTTTAAATGTATTGATGTACATGACTTGATTACTAAATCTTTCACTATTATGTGGATTATATGAGAGCATGATTAAAGTGTGCATAATGTTCAATTATGTGACTATATTGTTCTATGTGGAACTTGAATTATTGTAAATATACAATGTGAGATGCATGAAGTATGCTATGAGATACATGATGCATATATATGGATGAATTGCATAAGATTTATAATGCATGAGTAAGATGCATAGTATGAGAATCATGATGCATGGATAAAATGCAAACTTATGTGTTACGTGAAGCATGAAATGTGAAAACTGTCAGTTCTTGCTGAGCCGTCGTGCTCATTCTTGCAAAAATAAAACTTTTGCAGATTTACGATGCAATGCATTATCTTGATATCGTGATGATAAGGATTAGAGGCGCATGGAAACAGGAAGGTTGCTAAATGTCCCTTTACTGTAATTATTTAGCTATGATGACGGTATATGATGTACGTGAATTTGACTATGTAAACCCTGAGTTAGAAATGAAGGTTTATCCATTATAATATTTATGATGTGATTATGTTAGTTACTTGTTTATAGTAAACTACAAGGATGTCGATGTTGTATAAAGGACATTTTTATAACGAATGTATTGGTTATTGAATAACCTTGCGAATATTCAGGGATTGGATAAAGTCAGAATCTGAACCTTGCGTTCACACATGAGATATTGTAAAGGATCATGGTATTTATTCAACCTTGGTCATAAGTGTTTTATTTAAGGTCTTCGTGCCTGGGATTAGATGAGGATATGTTGTTATATTATTGTTATTATATATTTTTAGTAAACCTATGTTGTATGGGTAGTACCGTGACGCGCCGGAATCGGGTTCAAGGTAAGACCCGAGTTTCGGGGGCGTTACAATCCTAACTTACAAAGTTCTATAAATAGAACACTAAACTGATCTTCTAAGCTAGGAATTTACAAAGCCAATACACTTATAAGCATACCATATTAAGCCTCTGCTAGTAAAAGATCAGAATCAAAAGTCAAAAATCAAAAACTTGAGAAAAAGGTGCAAAACCCTAATTTTATACTAGATCTTCAAGCCTGTAATAATTTTATGTTTTAGATGTTTAGGATTATATGTAAACATGTTATATGATGATCTGAGTTGATTAAACAAAGATTCATAACATTTAAATGGTCGAATTTGATGAAAAACCCAGACTGTTCTTGCTTGGCAGTCAAGAACAGTCTGACAACCTATTTTATCAGAGCTTTTGATTGGCTTAAACTATTTGTTAGATCTGTTTTAAAGTATGAACTGATAGTATGCCATGTTAGCTATAATATCCAATTGGTAGAAGGGTAAAATTATCTCTCAGTTAGAAGATATTGTTGGTCAAAACCCGTTGACCGACCATGAAAACTAAATTTTGGGTAACCCAGAATTCGTTTGAAAGTTCTGACAAGGTCTGACAAGTTTTCAAACTGCCCAGATCTTGCTTAAATGATGTGTTTTGTGTAAAGTAAATGCTTAGGATTGTTTTATGCTATATAGAGAATAATCTGGTAACATCAAAACCCCTGAACAATAAATAATTAAGCCGGAAATCTTGGTCAAAAAGCGTTGACTGTTAAGGCCGGATGAGTTTCTGGGTAACCCAGAAACTCAAAAACAGCCGCGACCATGCTAGTTTGACCAGATTGTTAGAGCATCAATTGATGTTGTTTAAGCTTAAATTTTATATGTCGTTAGACACTGCCATGCTAAGTATAACTACAAACAAGAATTAGACACAAACGTTAAATCATCAAAGAGATATTGGAGATCAAATGTCACTGCTCGACATTGACCAACGTGTTCTTAAGCCTCAAGAACACCTATAGCGACACTTTCTGTCACTATTCACCTATAGCGATAGTTACTATTCATATTAAATATAAATAAATATAAATAATTAAATAAATTAGAAATAAATATTAAATAATTAATAATAATTAATAATTATATTCCAAAATTCATTTTTAATTATAATAATTAACTTTTAATATTTTTACTTAAATTTTAATTATTATTTAATTTAATTAGATAATAATAATAATTATAATAAATCATTTAATAATTATCTTAATGATATTAAATCATTTAATATTACATTAATTATTTAAAAAATGATATTAAAGTAATTAAAATTATTATACGTAATAATTAAATAAAATATTAAATATTTACGAATATTATTAATGATAAATAAATCATTTTAAATAATATACTAAGTATTGGAAAATATTATAAATGACAAATAAATTATTTAAATATTAAACTAAGTTTTAAAAATTATTATAAATAATAATTACATCATTTAAATAATAAAATAAATTCTAAAAATATTATTAATGATAAAATAAATCATTTAAATAATATTCTATCTTTCTAAAAGTATTATAAATGATAAATAAATCATTTAAATAATATTTTAAATATCTAAAATTATTCTAAATAATAAATAAATCATTTAAATAACATATTAAGGTTTTAAAAATATTATAAATGATAATTAAATCATTTAAAAATATTACCATGCTTATAAAAATTATTTTAAAATAATATTTAGCTCCTAAAACTATTATAATCGATAAATAAATTATCTAAGTTAATATTTAAACTTTCGAATGACGTTTTATGAATAAACCTATGTGTTTAGCTCTCTAAAGTCACGACTGAGATACCGAATCAACGTTGGACCTTAACGAAACTTGTTTAGATTAACTTAATACATGTTATTATAAGTTCTAACACTTATTATTGATATACATAGACTACGTACGTTGACAGACTATATTAAATTTTAATAAACGAACTATGCTAAGGCAAGTCTCCAAACCTTGTTACCTTTATGCAAGTATTGTACATCTTGCTATCAATTATTGTAAAGTTATTGCTTCTCATTCAGCATAACTTAAGAAATGAATCATTATTCATATATTGCTTAATGGAGCTTAAATTGTTGTGTCAAACCAAATTGTTTTGGTAAGACATCTTATACTGAGAAATGAAACACCTTGATGTAAGGTTGTAAATCGTCGATTATATATTGACATAAATTGTAGGATGATATGCATACTCCTAGGATATTGGTTAGGCTGATCCCCTACCAGATATCCAAAATCAATCTTTTCTAAGTCATTGAAGACTGATAGAACTGATTGAAACACATGGTTCATGTACTGAACCCTCAGTTATATATCTTTGAAATCTTTCAACTCAAACACATTGTGTTTATGTTTTCAAATGAACTTGTTGAGTATTTGTAGCTCATTCTTGCATATACCTTCTTTTGCAGTCTTAAATGATAATCCCGGCACTTCAGGGACAGACAAAGGAAAAGGCCATGTTAATTAGTTTTAATTACTGTTTTGAATAATTCAAGTCTTTTAAAGGCTTTGTTGTAATAACTTAGTACTGAAAACGATGTAATCGAACGTAATGATATGAAATATATTATCATCCTTTATTATATCGAATGCGTTATACTCTGATCTTTAAATTATTGAGGATAGTTGTATTAAGTTAATACATTATCTATAGGAACTATATATCTGAATGAGGGTATTTAAATGATACTGAGAGTTCTGTAAGCACTGAGGTTACACTTAATAAGCACCGGTAAGGTGCCATCTTTACCGGAATGCACCCCTCAGTTCCAAGAACAATTTTATCATTAATACTGTGAATGTCAGATAGATAGAAAATATCGATTGAAAGAGATATTCATAAGATATGAATCTATATACCAAATGAGGGTATCCAAACATAGTTAACGTTCTGGCTGGGACTATTATCTGTTATAGGATACTGTGAACCTTGGATAGATAGAAGTCATATATTATGAATATTTATAGTTGAATAGTTTCACGTGAGCACCAAATCTGCTACAGGGAGTATAGAGAATTTGGGGGCGTCACAAGCCCATTCAAGTAGAGAAGAATCTGACTTATGAGGAAATTCTTGTACAAGTATTAGATAGGAAGGAGCAAACTTTAAGGAATAAAGTTATATCTTCTGTAAAAGTAGTTTGGTGAAACCATGACGCCGAGGAAGCTACGTGGGAGTTAGAAGATAAGATGTAGAGGGATTATCCCTATTTGTTTGTGTAACCTTGTACCAATTCCGAGGACGGAATTTTTATAAGGGGGAGGATGTAATACCTGTGAATTTTATAATAATATTAGGGTTATAAATAAATCGCTTGATTATTTATTTCGGTTACATGTATATCGTTGTGGCAAGGAACGTGAATATTTACTTGAGTATAAATATTTGTGTGGTGGCATGAATTGAGGTAACTCAATTTAATTGGATAAGCATGTGATAAATGATTAAAAGCTTAGATTTAGACCTATGTATACCTTGTATGGCATAGTCGTGGATTAAGTGATAGATTTATTAATTAATGAAGGAATGGTTTGATTAGTATTATTATATTGATAAGTAAATAATAATGTGATAGACTAATGTTATTAATTACTTGCTGTGTGTAAATTTCATATATAGTGTATGAACATATGTTATAAAGTTACTTCAATTATTAATTATAATATAAAGTGCGACATTAGCATGTAATGTGTATTTTTATAATAAGGTTCTTTATTAAATGAGATATGTGGTGTGACATTTAAATAGTGTATAAAACTATATGTTAATAATATGAGGTGACTTATGTGACTTTGTGATGTGTGATAGATCTATTAAATGTGTAAATTGAATTAATGAGTATTATGGAAATAACGGAATGATAATACCCAACTGAAGTATTTTACCTAAATTAAATATTATTTTAAGTAAACTCAAATGTACATGGATTATACGATTATGTGTATATATGTATCCCTAAATTACCATAATGTACTAAGGTTACCTCATTAACTTACAAAACAAACCAATAAAGGAATTAAAGCTAAGTATATATGTATGCTAGTTGCAAATGCTGATAAATTGAGCAAGTCCCAAAACGAGTGTCTCAATACTTCTTCATTCCCGTGTTTCACAAAAAGGCTATAAGCCTAGTTTTCCTCTTCCTTACAAATCATCAGTGAAATCAAATGATCAAGAGGGGAGTGGCTTCCAAAGTGTTTTGCAGCCACTCTATCAATCAAATCTTTGTCCACTATTTCCTTTCTTCTTCCCTTGGGTTGAAATGAGGAGCAAATGCATTATTTGGGTATTCAATCTTCTATAAATTAGAGCTTCTCCTCTTCCCAAAATTTCTTTGTTAAATTATCTGTTAAGTTTTTATAGAGAGTATTGTGAGAATTAAGTTAGTAATTAGTGTGTGTAGCGGAGGAAATTCCAACTCAAGCTTCAATAGGTAATAATGTCGTTTTATGCCCTTAAATTTCAAACTTTGCAAATTCTAGAATTATTATGAAATCTCTTATTAGTTGGTTAGTAATTGATACCATGATGTTACGCTAGGCTTATGTACATGATATAGATGAAATGTGGTTGTTTGAGTAGCATTTGAGTATGATTTTTGAGTTTTATTTTGGGAATTTTACTGATACAGGGAGTTTCCTGGTTCTGCCTCGAGGTAGCGCGGTCGTGCCACCTCCCAGGCAAAACCAGGCGCGACCGCGCCATGCACCAAAAGGAAATTTCACTCTTTGTTAGTTCTGATATGTTAAACAAGCTTGATTGCTTTGATTTTTGTCATTAATAACTCTGATTTACTGATATAGGATTTCAATATTTGTCAACATTCCCTTTAGTTGCGTTAGTATGAGTTTTACATGAAAACTTATAAGACCAACATTGCTGAAAACAACCTTATGTGTATTCTGATTTCATGAGCATACGTAAATAATTTATATAAGTATGTAAATGAGTATCACATGTAATCCAAAGCCCTTTTGCATGATATGAGTTATGTTACCTTAGTTTTGATGATTTTCTAAAGGAAGACTTGAAGTTTAAAACTGAAACTTGAGGAACTTGATGCTTTGTATGTTCTAACCCTTTGAGCATGTATAACTAGCCTAGATAAGCATACAAACAAGTCCAACCTATAATCTAAGGTCGCTTTGCATAAAATGAGCTTCATTAGCTTATTTTAATGAATTTCAAAAAAGGGAAACTTGAAGTCCTTAACAAATCTTGTGTGTTCTGACCTTGCAAACTTATGTATATGGTTATATATGTGTCTCAATGAGTAGGCATTGTGAGACAAATTGCTATACATGCTTAGTTGCCTTAACAGTAGATTTCAAAGAAATTTAGGACTTGAGAACCAATGTTGTTCAACGTTATGAGAATTGCATTCCGACGTTTCAAGCATGTATAATAGGACTTCATATGCCTCTGGACATGATCGTTATGCTCACATGTGTGATTAAGCATGTTTTTAATTTTTCAGGTATACTTTAAGACAAGTTTTCAAACAATGAACTACACTAACTGTGTGAACGTGAGTTAAACATATACACGAGCATGTATGTTAACATTTGCCTAGCAACATCAAGTGGTGTATTAGCCATCATGACTCGCCTTTATGAAGTGCACTTGTTAAACATGTTACTTTACGGATTTCAAATGGAATGACATGTTTGGAAATGGCTTAGGACAAGCATGCTAGATATTCAACTGAAGTTTATACCTTCTGACGCGTATGTGTGTTATATATCAGTAGCATTGTATGATAAGGGTTAAGCCATGATCATGCAAGAGAAAAGCCAGCTCTGGAACTAACAGGGAGCAGCGCGGCCGCGCCACTCCCTAGTTATGTCCCAGCGCGGTCGCGCCTCCCTACAGTGCTTTCTGTCTATTTTGTTGCAAATCTAAAATTTGAAACATATGATCATTAATGCTTTAAGCTCTAGTACTTGATGAAGAATATGTTCTAAATATTTAAGTGTATAGTAACTGCCTTGATTCCATGCTTATCAAAAAAATTTAGAAGGTTTAAGACAAAGAAATTTAAAACTTACAATGTGATGATTATATTGTTTGATTTCATAGATAAGAGGGATTGATGTATGTGTTTAGCATAAGTGTCAAGTATATGTAAATTCATTGGTTTACTCATTGAGCTTATAACTAATGAAATTTACATATATATAACTATTATACAATAGGATTGCAACATGTCATTATGCTTTAAATTTGTAGACTACGCTAAAGGCAAGTTCTCTAACCCTCTTAACCTTACATATTATGTAAATCTGAATTGTTGCTATATCAGTTATATTTATCAAGCGAATATTTATTCTAATTCGGAAACGAACCTTATATCTTGATTCTTGTGGCAAGCTTTGAACTCATCTTTTATAAATGTATTGTAAATATTGTCTATGCTAGTTGATTCGGCTAAACTAATATGCATGTGTTAAAAAGCTATCCAAACCAATTGTCTTGGTGCAGACACTTATCTGCTGAGATGGACAACCCTCATTAAAGGGGAAATTTGATATTGTTGGGGAACCGACGTGCGCACAAACAAGCATGTTTAAATGGTATGCATAACGTAGGGTACTTTAGGCTGATCACCTGTTGTACTTGTTTTATTGGATTTTCAGTATAATAACTGTTAATTCTAATAGGAGTTCTTAGTCCTTAGTGACTACTCAGTGTTCATTTTCTTGAACTTTGAAATGATTAAACTTATGAATCTTATTGATATTCTTCGGTCCATAGTGACTCTTATTTATAACAATTGATTCTTCTTATTATTCTTGAACTATCCTTTACTGTTATACCCTTGAGTTTTGAACTTTTTATTGTTCACCCTCATTATATATACTTGATGGGCAAATTTGTTGCTCATCCTTGCTTTCTTTAAACCTTTCAGTTAAGGCAGAACGTGGTGAGACCTAAGGGTAAGATAAAGGAAAAGGCAGGGCTACGGCGTAGCTTTGTTCTTCCTTAAGAAGAAGATTATTTACTATGTTGCTTTAAATTTTTAGATTTGGTTATGTAATAAGCTTAGGCATGGATTGTGTATTAGTATTATGTTTAAGATGAATTAATACTTTTATATAGTATTGTAGTAACGGTTGCGAGACCTTAGGACGAGAATAATTATATTAAATCAATGTAATTTATTCTATCATTTCCGTTGTATTAGTTTTATGTTGTTATTAGAGTTAGATCAGGATGCACCGAATTCGAGATAGTGGCATCTGAATTTAGGGGCATCACACATACCCTAAAATGGATTTACTATCATCTTGGGCCATTTTAAAATTGGAGTTTGTATAGCCCTCTAGTTTCAATTCAGATCCACCGTAGACAAGAAATACATCCTTAGCCTTCTAGTGTTCTTCTCCTGGATTCGATTGATACCTGCTTGTTACACTAAGTGCATAAGCAACATCCGATCTAGTACATATCATACCATACATGATAGATCCTATTGCTAAAGCATAAGGAATCTTACTCATGCGGTCTCTCTCCTCAGGTGTCTTTGGGGCCTATTTCTTAGAGAGATATATTTCATGGCTCATCGGCATGAGACCTCTCTTGGAATCTTCCATGCTAAACTTCTTTAGCATCGAGTCAATGTACTTTCCATGGGATAAGCCCACCATCCTTTTAGATCTATCTCTATAGATCTTTATCCCCAAATTATAGGATGCTTCACCCAAGTCCTTCATGGAGAAGTGTTTAGATAACCAAATTTTGATCGACTGTAGCATAGGAACATCATTCCCTATCAATAATATATCGTGAACATATAATACTAGGAATGAAACAGCGCTCCCACTAACCTTCTTGTACACACAAGGTTCATCTTCATTTTTGATAAAATCAAACTCTTTGATTATCTCATCAAAACAGATATTCCACCTTCAAAAAACTTGCTTCAATCTATAGATGGATCGTTGTAACTTATAAACTTGATTTATTCCAACCTTTGAAAAAAAACCCTATGGCTGTATCATATATACATTTTCCTCAAGCTTCCCATTGAGGAAGGTCGTTTTCATGTCCATTTACCAGATCTCGTAGTCATAATAAGCTGCAATTGCAAGCAAAATCCGAATGGACTTGAGCATAGCTACTGGTGAGAAGGTTTCATCATAGTCAATACCTTGTCTTTGTTTGAAACCTTTTGCAACTAGTCGGGCCTTATAGGTTTCTACCTTGCCGTCAGCTCCAGTCTTTCTTTTAAAGACCCATTTGCACCCAATAGGCTTAATGCCCTCAGGTGGTGAAACCAAAGTCCATACTTGGTTTTCATACATGGAGTCCATCTCGGATTTCATGGCTTCTTGCCATTTCTCTGAATCTTTACTACTCATAGCCTCTTCGTAAGTCAATGGATCATCATCATCTATGATGCATACCTCATCATCATCCTCTATGATGAATCCATACCTTTCGGGTATCTTTTGTACTCTTCTAGATTTATGAATAGGTTGTGGTACAGTAAGTTCTTCCACATGGTCAGGTACCTGACTTTGATCTGTAGTATTTTGTGGTTCTTGAACTTCATTAAGATATATCTTACTCCCACTGACCCCTTCAAGGATAAACTCCTTTTCCAAGAAGGCAGCATGTTTCGCAACAAACACCTTATGATCAGTAGGATGATAGAAATAATACCCTGATGTTTCTTTAGGGTATCCCATAAATCTATACTTGTCGGATCTAGTCTGTAGCTTATCATTCTCAAACCTTTTGACATAAGCTGGATAACCCCAAGTCTTAACACGCTTAAGATTTGGTTTCCTCCCTGTCTATAACTCATATGGAGTCTTTGGGACAGATTTGGTAGGTACCTTGTTAAGTAGGTATGCAGCCGATTCTAGGGCATAACCCAAGAATGATACTAGAAGGTCGGTAAAACTCATCATTGAACGAACCATGTCCAATAATGTTCGATTTCTCCTTTCAGATACACCATTCAACTGTGGCGTTCTTGGTGGAGTCCATTGTGAGATTATACTATTTTCTTTGAGACAATTAAGAAACTCGTTGCTTAAGTATTCCCCTCCTCGATCCGATCAAAAAATCTTAATACTCTTGCCAGTTTGTTTCTCTACTTCACTTCTGAATTCTTTAAACTTTTCAAATGATTCAGATTTTTATTTCAACAAATACACATATTCAAATCTTGAATGATCATCAGTGAAAGTAATAAAATAAGAATACCCTCCTCGCGAAGTCATTGTCATAGGTCCACATACGTCTGTGTGTACCAACGCTAACAACTTTGTAACTCTTTCTCCTTTTCCACTAAAAGGAGATTTGGTCATCTTACCCATGAGACAAGATTCATAAGTTGGATACGATTCGTAATCAGATAGCTCTAAAAGCCCATTTTTATGCAACTTGGCTAATCTTGTTTCATTAATATGACCGAGTCTACAGTGCCACATAAAGGTATAATTAACATCATCTCTTTTCATTTTTTAGCTTGTTTAATTTGAAGTATATTTTCATGCAAGTCAAGTACATAAAGTACATTCTTGTAAATTGCCAACAGCATATATAGAATATTTTTATTTTAAATAGAATAACTATTGTTCTTTATTATAATATCAAAACCATCCATATCCAATACAGAAATTAAAATAATGTTTCTTATAAGTGTTGAAACATAATAATAATTATTTAAACTAATGGACTTGCCCGTAGGCAGTGCTAAACAATAAGTTCCTACAACTAATGCAGCAACCTTTGCCCAATTTCCAACTCATAGGACGACTTCATCCTTGTTTAGCTTTCTACTTCTGCTTAGTCCCTGCATATTGTTACTTATGTGAGAACCACAGCCAGTATGCAATACCCAAGTAGAATTTTGACTTTCAGAAAACTTAATTTCAGTCATAAACAAACCTTAATCGGAAGTCGAAGCTTCTCCAAGCTTCTTTTGGTCCGTAAGATACTGCTTGCAGTTCCTCTTCTAGTGTCCCGGCTTATTGCAATGGTAGCATATTCCTTTGCTATCAGGATCAGCTTTCTTATTATCCTTTCTTTTCGCCTTGCCCTTAGCCTTCTTCTTTTTCTTCTTTCCAGAAGATACCTTGTGCCTCTTCCTTTTCATGGAAGAATCATCCACCAATAAGACTTGGTCCTTCTTGAATGAGAAGTGACCTTCAGCAGTTTTTAGCATGTTAAGTAACTCAAGCAAGCTGACGTCTAACTTATTCATGTGAAAATTCACAACAAATTGTGAGAAGTTGTCTGAGAGTGACTGCAAGATTAAATCTTGGCTTAACTCCCCATCCATCACGAACCCTAACTGTCCAAGACGTTCAATCAAATTGATCATTTTTAGGACATGAGTCTCAACGGTAGTGCCCTCGGTCATTCGAGATCGAAAGAGCTCCTTAGATATCTGATATCTAGAAGTCCTACTTTCCTCACCATATAACTCCTTGAGGTGCAGGATTATAGTAGGAGCATCCATAGTTTCATGCTGACGCTGAAGCTCATTACTCATGGATGCGAGCATGATGCATTGAGCCACGATCGCATTATCTTGCCACTTTTTAAAAGTAGCAATCTCTTTCTTAGAGGTTGTTTCTGCAAAACAGTTATAGGGACGAGCGAATTTAAGACATAAGAAATCTTTTCAGCAGTGAGAACAATTCTCAGATTCCTTAACTAGTCTGTGTAGTTCGATCCGGTCAGTTTGTTTGCATCAAGTATGCTTCGTAGTGATATTAGTGAGTTTGACATTTTTCAAATTCTGTAAGTGAAATATGAAAGTAGTATGCACACAAGCCAATTATATTTGATATGATGTAGCATATACTTTGTAATCTTATTTATTTATTAATAAAAGAATTGATTTTCTTAAAAGGCATTTTATATTATCTACATAGTGCTGTTTTATTAAATGTGATAAACCCATAGTTTTGAGCAATACTTTTAGAATCATGATGGTGATCATGTAAATGAGATCTAAATTCTAGATAGCTCACAAACTAAAATTGTTCCTAATCGTTGGATTACTAAAAAGGGGATTAGTGAATCCGGATAGATTAGTACATACGTTGTTTGCTCTTAAGAAGTGGATGATTGATCTCATAATCATTTGTGTAGAGACACTAAAGCAAGTATATAGGTGCTTATTGGAGAATAAGTTTACTAAACGTGGCTCGCTAAGGAATACCTAATGGAGTTTTACTCGCCTGTCAATAGGAATTCCTCAAGTGATAGTAGTACAAGTGATCCTTGGACTTGAGATCATCATAGTATCTTGTGTATGATGAGTTATACTTTGACATGTCCCTTAAGACCTTTGGGGTATATCAAAGGGTATGATTGGGTATAATAAGTTGTGCATGGACATAGGTGAATGATCAACAAAGAATCTACCACGTCTAGTAAAAGATATGAATGTCCTATGTAATTCGATAAATGACAACTCAGTAGTCCTTAGCCAAGGAAGAATGAAATTAGAAAGGGTTTCTAATTTGCATTATTTAGAGTTGTGCATTTGGGAATCGAAATACATATAATTAAATAAAATAAGACTTGATAGTAAATCCATGTCTTATATTTAATTGGGACATTGTATGGTAGAAGGATTGAATTGTACGGTAACTATTCACTGAAAGGTTCTTTTATGATTAATGTTGAAATCTATATTATCTAAAAAGTCGTTGATCGCTAAGGGGGCTTACCCTTATTGTAGAATAAATATTATTTATTTAAATGAATTAAATAATTTAATTTATTTATTTAAATAAAATTAGAATTGTTCTAATTGATTTATTCACAACCGGTTTAATATGGAGAACCTAAAGGGTCACACCGCAAAAGAAAAATATTTATTTAAGAAGTAAATGGCATAATTGTAATAATAAGTTAAGTGTATTTAATTTAATCTATAGAGATAGAATAAATTAAATATCTTAATATTTATTATTTAATATTTTGGAAATATTAAATATAAATTAATAAGAGGAGTCTTATTATTACTGTCGACGTCGGGTTTTTCTCTCTTCTCTGATTTTAGCCTTTTGATTAAATGATTTTTGGAAAAGGTCGGCTTGAATGTCGACGGGGTTCTGAAAGATCGTTTTTTATGATGAGCCAATTAACCAGAGTCGCCAGTTAGTATATTTGAAATGGATGTACCAACTCATTCGAGTTTCGGTTTCGTAAATCGATGGCTCATATGTGACTCCGAATTAATTGGTCTGCAAACCGAGATTCATAGAGTTCGGGGGCTTGCTTAAGCGAGGGGAAGGTGTTAGGCACCCCCCGACTTCCGTGAAACACGGTTACCGCAATCTCGATGCTTTCCTATCCTTTAATTCTTGAATGTGTGTGTGTATGTGCGCGTATGTGTGTGTGTGCCTATGTGAATGTCGTGGTGAGTTTGCATGAAAGAATCATTTGGATTTTTAGGGAAAGTCGTGCTTTAATTTGAGAACGCTTTAGAATGTCATTTGGCTTAACGAGGAAGCTTTATGAGAAAGGTTTGATTTTAATTGTCAAACTATGAGATTTTCATTAGGTGTCGTTTTGGCAAAACAAGAGTTTTAAACCTTCGTCAAAATAGGAATCGAGAACTGTACGTTGCTTTCGTAACTCAAATGATGGGCAACTTCTAGAATATCTTTAACCCTATGCACAAAGATTTAATAAAACGTTATTTATTTCACAAAACCATTTCTTGTGATGTTTGAAAACGATTTTCTTTAGCTTTCTCGTTGAAATAGAAATCGACATTCATTAACACTTCCCATTTATTAACCTCGTGATGCTAATAGCCTAGTTTGATTGATTTTATGAAAATCTTATCATTTAGCTTTGAAATCAATTTCGTGTCATAAATCAAATCAAGTATTAAAATGCATTGGGGCTATTCATGGGCATGTAAGCCATCCAAATAACCCCAACGCGAACAATCACATACTTCACTACTACGGGGCCTTAAACCCGATTCTCGCCTTAGCGTCGTTTTAAGGCCCGACGATTACATGTTACAAAAATGAGCACCTTAAATCTATTACATACATCAAAACGTCCATCATCGGATTTGGACTACGGGGTCGCGTTCCTAGGCTCACACCCGAGATTGCTACATGCCCACAAAATGAATACTACAGAATTAACCAACCCGGATTTATCTAATACACCATGATATCCGAAAATGATAATCTAAATAATTTACGCCCGATACATCACCCTAGACAAGCTAGAAATTTCACCAATTGGATATGCTCGGGTTATTAGGAAGAATTTTGTTCCGATGGAACCCTCACTAATAATCCCTAATCCATGATAGCTCAACAATATTCATGAAAATTACATTTAATTTAACCAAATAACATGATATAAATTGCTATAACAAAGGGAATTTTCACCTTGCAAACGATCTCAAAATGGATGTAACTTGTGTATTTGAATAGGATAAGAAGTATATTTGATACAATCAAAATCAAAGGATTATAAATCCTCTCTTTTTTTCTCTCTTTTCTTCCTATTTGGTTGCAAAATTTGCTATTTCTCCTTCTATTTCCGTGCTGCTGCTGCTGCTGAATTTTCTCTCCTTTCAATCTGCTCAACCCCCAACTCCCTATATGCTGCAACGAAAATGAGCTGAAATAGGCTGGCCAAAGCTAGCCGCATGCCTTCCACTCACCTGATTTCGAGTTTCGTGTTTCGAGTTCCGTGTTTTCAAAAGGCGCACTATTTGGCCGCATATCAATCCGCGGCTGGACGGTTTGACTTTCTCAATTTTCGTGCCACACCTCGATTTTCGTGCCGTAACATCAATTTTCGCTGACAGGCTCGTATTCTGCAGTCCAGGAATTTCCGGGAGACGTGCCACCTTATTCGGGAACGCCCGTTTCGGATGGCCTTATTGTCACGTCAGCTTTGGTCGCCAATCATTGCGGTGGTGTTGGACGTTCGCACTTGTGCCCAATCCTTCGCTTCCGCAAGCCGGTTCAATTGACGATTTTGCCCTCCTGTCATGGTTAGTACAGGGAACGCAAAAATTGGGTGTCTACAGCTGCCCCTCTTTATCATGTTTATGCAATGTTTAAATGAAATGAACAGGAGGAAGAATAGACACTCGATGCATGAATGACAATGCACAATGATGACAATACATACGTGATGTAACCCACATGACTTATGATGCAACGTAAGATGCAATGGATGCAAAACGTCCGTAAAAGGGTGTCAATGCGGATGATTGTCTTGTCGGGGACGGGTTTCGTCGCCGGTCCCCCATCTCGCAATCGCCGGTTATCGTCGCCGGTCGATCATCTTGTCGGGGCCGAGTATCGTCGCCGGTCACCCATCTCGTAATCGCCAGTTATCATCGCCGGTCGATCGTCTCGTCGGGGTCGGGTATCGTCGCCGGTTACCCATCTCATAACCCCCGGGTATCGTCGCCGGTTGGTTATCTTGTTGGAGCCGGTTTTCGTCGCCGGTCATCCATCTCGTAATCGCCGGTTATCGTCGCCGGTCGATTGTCTCGTCGGGGCAGGGTTTCGTCGTCGGTCACCCGTCTCGTAACCCCCGGTTATCGTCGCCGGTTGGTTATCTGGATCTCAGCCCTTCCCAGGGGTGTGGTTGTTTGGATCTCAGCCCTTCCCAGGGTGTTAGTTGTTTGGATCTCAGCCATTCCCAGGGTGTTAGTGGTTTGGATCTCAGCCCTTCCCAGGGTGTTAGTTGTTTGGATATCAACCCTTCCCAAGGTGTTAGTGGTTTGGATACCAGCCCTTCCCAGGGTGTTAGTGGTTTGGATCTCAGCCCTTCCCAGGGTGTTAGTTGTTTGGATCTCAGCCCTTCCCAGGGTGTTAGTGGTTTGGATCTCAGCCCTTCCCAGGGTGTTAGTGGTTTGGATCTCAGCCCTTCCCATGGTGTTAGTTGTTTGGATCTCAGCCCTTCCCAGGGTGTTAGTTGTTTGGATCTCAGCCCTTCCCAGGGTGTTATTTGTTTGGATCTCAGCCCTTCCCAGGGTCACTCACCACCTTGCTGTAGTTTGCTTGGATGCCTTCCCAGGTTCACTCACCACCTTGTCGTGGTCTGCTTGGATGCCTTCCCAGGTTCACTTCTTGTTTGGATACCAGTCCTTCCCAGGGGTCATTGATTGTTTGGATACCAGCCCTTCCCAGGGGTCCTTGATTGGTTGGATACCAGCCCTTCCCAGGGGTCGTCTGTTGGTTGGACACCAGCCCTTCCCAGGGGTCATTGATTAGATTTGAGTGTTTGTTTTATTTATTTATTTATTTTTTTTTTTCATATGGGATATGTGATCGGCTTCATGTCCTGGATCTCCCACCAACATCGTCCACGTACCATGCCGCAAAAGCCATCACAGTCTGATCATTCGCGAGGTTGAAAGCGACGTGCTTGTACTTTCCCCTGAAGATTTTCATTTTGATCGTACATGTATGCATGCAAAAGATGTTATGCATGATCTGGCAGATATGTTATGGACAAATGCATGTGCACAACATATGTTTAGATAGAAATGACCCCTGTTCAGTCAAATGATACGATTCGACCGTCGTCATTGTTTGCCAACATTTGATCGGATCACGCCTCGTCGTGAAGTGTAGTTTCTAGACTTCAACATGGGTTTGGTACTCTGCCTGTTCTTATTCGTCTTCATTTCATTAAGTTGAGGCAGTCTGTTTCGCTCTCTGGGATGATCGACAGCTATGTTGGGCTCCTTAGCCTTTTGATCATTTCTGCTGGCCGATATGCTGTTGTCCCGCATTATATCATCCTTGTATATGCTCATGCACGTGGATCATTGGGATGTCGAGGCAGTGATAGTCAGGATTGGGGAGAAGCCCAATGACGAGAAGTTCTGTGCAGCCTCAGCTTCCTTCCATTTCACGATTCTTAACTGCCCCTGCCTTGGCGCGTGTCGCTGCCAAGAATTTCTATCGAAAACTCGCGATGTTGACTGTGCTTAGTTATCCACAGCTCTGCAAGATCCTGCATATCAGATGACTAACAAATGCCAAAACTTGAAAGCTTGGGCCGTTAGTGTTAGTTCAACACAAAGATATTATAATCTCGATGAAAGAGTAAACGCAGTTAAAGCACAAGAAATTGAATATCTGTTGATCGCACAATCTAGCAAGTTGTGAACCGTGAATGTACTAGATTGGAAGTTTTTTTTTTTTTTTCAATACCTCGTGACTTGTTGATTTTCTATTTGACGAGTTATGAAATCGTAAGAACACCTTCAAGCATTCATGGTCATTGTACGTGAGTAAGGTCGAATTCAAAAGAACTACCTTCCCTCGTCAAAGGCATTCTGTCTCCATTCTCGACAACGTTCTCAGCAGGATTGACGTCATATGACAAATGCACTATGCGATGCAGCATTCAGTAGGGGTTTCTCTTTCCTGACTCATTGTTTAAGGCCAAGAGTTTTTCGTATTATCTTTTCTCTTTATTAGTCCACTTCACTTGTCTCGTTTTCTTAGGCTTTTCAAAGTTACCCATTTAACGAGTTTTAGACCAATGACTTCCGAACCAGACGGTTTTGGGGCATTAGGTGTACAGACACCCCTTCGGGTTTATTTACTAGACTAACAAAGGCCACGGTTCGAGACAAGCTGGTGGTCTGCCCCATTCATTCTTTGCTTGACCTTGCGCAAGATTCGTTTTCTTAGGCTTGAGTTACCCATGTAGCGAGTGTTAGGCCGGTGACTCCCAAACCAGACGGCTTTAGGGCACCAGATGCAGTGACACCCCTTAGGCTTAATTACTTGAGTAGCCCCTGCCACGATTCGAATCTGCTCGGGCCTC
The DNA here is from genome assembly GCA_034770075.1 of Aralia elata. NCBI lineage: Eukaryota > Viridiplantae > Streptophyta > Magnoliopsida > Apiales > Araliaceae > Aralia > Aralia elata. The sequence continues at coordinate 34,398,623 of CM068387.1, read as the reverse complement.
CTCCACTGTAATGCTCGTTTTCTTAGGCTCTGAGTTACCCATGTAACGAGTGTTGGGCCAACGACTCCCAAACCAGATGGCTTTAGGGCACCAGGTGTAGAGACACCCCTCGAGCTTAATTACTCGAATAACCCAGGCCACGATTCGAGACATTAGCCTGATAATCAATTATCGTCTGACTTCTTGATATTTGCTTGATAACTATTGACTGTCTGACTACGTGTTAATTGCCATCAACGTCGTCATAGTTTTATACCCCACAACTGAAAGTTCGTGCAAATGCAAAGTGAAGACTGGCACAGGAGGTCGATTCTGTCGCAAACGTTGTTTTGAATTAAGGCTTTGTACCCGATCAAAAGGTTGAATAGCCTTCTTCGTCTAATCATACTCACGATCGTGCTCCACGATTGCTTGTCAGAATAAATCCGATTCCCATCAAGTCAAACAAAATCCCCTTTCACGCGGGTTATCGTATCCCGGGAAAACTATGCTTGACAAATGCCAGATGATCGTAGCATTTGATGATGATGGTGCATGCTGATGGGATTGTTGCATGGGTGCCAATTTGCACGTCATCATTTTCCGGGTAGTTGACAAATGCCCCAGTGTTAAGTTGCTTTTCTTGTGATCTCCCTCGTACTGGTTGCATCGGTATCTCGCTGGGCTGACAAAAGATCCGGTCCTTTGACTTGTTGAAAGGTTTGGGGGATTTTTGATTTTTGAAATTTTATATTTTTTTTATTTTTTTGATGATTTTTTTTTTTGATTTTTTTTTGGTTTTTTTTGCCCCTACTCCGGGTTCTTTGTGACTGTCAGGGGTTCTGATGTTTGATGGCGAAGGTTTGTTCTAAGTCGGGTTTGGGTTTACCTTCGACCCATCCCTTGATCTCGCCAGGCGTATTGTCGATATCTATCTCGTCCTGCTCAATCCCCATCAGATCGAAATATAGCTTTATACCAAAAATCGTGATCCTTCTTCAAATTTGGCTTATTGCTTGTCAGGCCAGAATGCCTCAATTCGGGGTACTGCCATAAAACAAAAAAACGCTTGTCATATATATAAAACATTTCAGCACATGATCTTCTTTTTGGATAACATGACAAAATGACATGAGCGTGCAGGGATTTAAAATAAAACTCAGAATTTTAAAACCCATTGATCTTCTACTGGCCGGGATTCACTGCCATACTTCTGGATTTACCCCCTTCCCCATCATGCTTAGGTAGAGGGTTTAACATTTGGTGACCCTGGCTGTTCCACTACGATTTCCCCATTATCAATCAAGTCCTGAATTTTGTGCTTCAGCGTCCAACATTCCTGCGTATCATGACCAAGGGAACCTGAGTGGTATGCGCATCACTTGCTTGGGTCAAACCTTCTTCCATTCGGGTCACTTGGAGGTGCCAGATCGACTATTTTCTTCTGGGCTATCAATACCGCCAAAATCCGTTCAAGAGGATCCCCGAGCGGGGTGAATACCCGATCTCTTGAGGCCTCAAATCTTCTTCGTTCGTCCGACCTTCGATCATTGAAATTAGGCTGTCGGGGTGGTGCAATTCTCTGTGGTCGCACTAGAGGGCTACTATCCACCTTCCTAGATGAGCCCTGCAGAATGAGGGAAACATCCTCCTCCCTTTTCTTTTGGGCTCTTTGGGAAGCACTACCATAGTTTCCACTCCGGATTTGCTCCGCAGCTGTCTCCAAAGCCGTGAAATCCCGAATCTTGCCAGACTTCAAACCCATGTCCACCATTTCTCCGTGTTTAATCATCTCGGCAAAAGGCCTACCAATCCCTGATATAACCCGCTCATAATAAGGGGCCTCTTGAATATCCACGAAGGTCATCACCATTTCCGACTCACTCATTGGGGGATTCACCTGTGCGGCCATACCCCTCCATCGTTGTGCATAATCCCTGAAGAATTCCCTGGGTTGCTTCTTAACTTTTGTCATTTGGTATCTATCAGGGGCCATTTGTGCTTGGAAGCTATACTGTGTTAAGAAGGTGTGGGCCAATTCCTCCCAATTGTGAATCCGGGCATTGTCAAGACGGGCATACCAAATTCTCGCTTCTCCCGTCAAAATCTTTTGGAAAAGTTGCATCCTTAGACCCTCGTCTTCTGCATAAGATCTCAACTCCCCAATGTAGATTTTCAGATGTGTATAAGGATCCCCCTTCCCATTGTATTTCTCAAATTCGGGAATTTTAAATTTCTCCGGATATCTGGTTCCGGGGAAGACACAAAGATCTGAGTAGTTCACCCTGCCTAGGGACCCTATGCCCTTCATAGATTGGATAGTTTCCTCCATTTGTTTCATTTTCTTTCGCAGGTCATCAGTATCTCCCTCTTCCGGGATAGTAATTACTGTCTTGTTAGGTACGGGAATGGCCTTTGGGACGACTGGCTCGCCCTTAGGTTGGGATGGATCCTCTTTAGGTGGGTCCTGTCGAGGTATCAATTGTTCCCTCAGCATTATGGCCATTTCTAACATCTGCTTCTTGAAATCATCAAAATCCTCCCTAGATATGGAGCCGGGATTAGTAGGTGGAAGCTCAGCCATTTCAGATGTAGAGTTTTGGGCCCTTTTAGACTGCGAACGGGTTTGAGGAGCAATCCTATAGAAACAACGGTTTGAAGTTTAGTCCTGGGCAATGAAAGGATATGGATGCATGCTAAAGCTGTAACTTTTTGTGTTTTTGGGTTTTTTAATCTTTCCCTGTAAAATAGAAAGTTAGTAGTCCTTTAATGCAATAACAAATGCAAAACACGATTTTATTATGCTTCCCCAGCTGTTCCCTACAAAACATAGAGGTTAGTAATTTCTCTTGATAGAAGGGGAGGCATATATGAGTGGGATTATGACATTTATACGCGTGAACGTAAAAGGGCATGAAGAGACCTTTCCTGCGTTGGGTTAATCTGAGGCTGATCTATCCTAGGGTTACTCTCACGGGCTTTTCGGCATGAAGGTCCCCATATCTTCGCAATCTACTCGTCTGAATCCTTTCGATTGGAGCGGATATGGGTGGTGCGTTTCCTGAGCCATCTCCGGGGAGCAGCCCCTTCGAGTCCAGTAATAAGCAACCGACAGGTTCGCCTCAGGAGGAGATACTCTCTCAACATACATTCACATTCATCATCCTCACCGTATGCAAATGATTACTTAAAAGTAAAGCAATTCCATTCAATCATTCATTTATTGGGCAAAACACACATTCACACAACAAAAGTAAAAATCAAAATATCGCACACACATACACATTTTATGAATTTTAAAAGGATAGGATAGCATCAAGATATGTACGCGGCTTAAGCCCTCTAATGTATTCCCCAGCGGAGTCGCCAGCTGTCGACGTCGGGTTTTTCTCTCTTTTCCGATTTTAGCCTTTTGATTAAATGATTTTTGGAAAAGGTCGGCTTGAATGTCGACGGGGTTTTGAAAGATCGTTTTTTATGATGAGCCAATTAACCAGAGTCGCCAGTTGGTATATTTGAAATGGATGTACCAACTCATCCGAGTTTCGGTTTCGTAAATCGATGGCTCATATGTGACTCCGAATTAATTGGTCTGCAAACCGAGATTCATAGAGTTCGGGGGCTTGCTTAAGCGAGGGGAAGGTGTTAGGCACCCCCCGACTTCCGTGAAACACGGTTACCGCAATCTCGATGCTTTCCTATCCTTTAATTCTTGAATGTGTGTGTGTATGTGCACGTATGTGTGTGTGTGCCTATGTGAATGTCGTGGTGAGTTTGCATGAAAGAATCATTTGGATTTTTAGGGAAAGTCGTGCTTTAATTTGAGAACGCTTTAGAATGTCATTTGGCTTAACGAGGAAGCTTTATGAGAAAGGTTTGATTTTAATTGTCAAACTATGAGATTTTCATTAGGTGTCGTTTTGGCAAAACAAGAGTTTTAAACCTTCGTCAAAATAGGAATCGAGAACTATACGTTGCTTTCGTAACTCAAATGATGGGAAACTTCTAGAATCTCTTTAACCCTATGCACAAAGATTTAATAAAACGTCATTTATTTCACAAAACCATTTCTTGTGATGTTTGAAAACGATTTTCTTTAGCTTTCTCGTTGAAATAGAAATCGACATTCATTAACACTTCCCATTTATTAACCTCGTGATGCTAATAACCTAGTTTGATTGATTTTATGAAAATCTTATCATTAAGTTTTGAAATCAATTTCGTGTCATAAATCAAATCAAGTATTAAAATGCATTGGGGCTATTCATGGGCATGTAAGCCATCCAAATAACCCCAATGCCAACAATCACATACTTCACTACTACGGGGCCTTAAACCCGATTCTCGCCTTAGCGTCGTTTTAAGGCCCGACGATTACATGTTACAAAAACGAGCACCTTGAATCTATTACATACATCAAAACGTCCATCATCGGATTTGGACCACGGGGTCGCGTTCCTAGGCTCACACCCGAGATTGCTACATGCCCACAAAATGAATACTACAGAATTGACCAACCTGGATTTATCTAATACACCATAATATCCGAAAATGATAATCTAAATAATTTACGCCCGATACATCACCCTAGACAAGCTAAAAATTTCACCAATTGGATATCCTCGGGTTATTAGGAAGAATTTTGTTCCGATGGAACCCTCACTAATAATCCCTAATCCATGATAGCTCAACAATATTCATGAAAATTACATTTAATTTAACCAAATAACATGATATAAATTGCTATAACAAAGGGAATTTTCACCTTGCAAACGATCTCAAAATGGATGTAACTTGTGTATTTGAATAGGATAAGAAGTATATTTGATACAATCAAAATCAAAGGAGTATAAATCCTCTCTTTTTTTCTCTCTTTTCTTCCTATTTGGTTGCAAAATTTGCTATTTCTCCTTCTATTTCCGTGCTGCTGCTGCTGCTGAATTTTCTTTCCTTTCAATATGCTCAACCCCCAACTCCCTGTATGCTGCAACGAAAATGAGCTAAAATAGGCTGGCCAAAGCCAGCCGCATGCCTTCCACTCATCCGATTTCGAGTTCCTTGTTTCGAGTTCCGTGTTTTCAAAAGGCGCACTATTTGGCCACAGATCATTCCGCGGCTGGACGGTTTGACTTTCTTGATTTTCGTGCCACACCTCGATTTTTGTGCCGTAACGTCGGTTTTCGCTGACAGGCTCGTATTCTGCAGTCCGGAATTTCTGGGAGACGTGCCACCTTATTCGGGAACGCCCGTTTCGGATGGCCTTATTGTCACGTCAGCTCTGGTCGCCAATCATTGCGGTGGTGTTGGACGTTCGCACTTGTGCCCACTCCTTCGCTCCCGCAAGCCGGTTCAATTGACGATTTTGCCCTCCTGTCATGGTTAGTACAGGGAACGCAAAAATTGGGTGTCTACAATTACTATTACTATTACTATTATTTAATTCCTAATAGGGATTGGGAATTAATTAATAGAAGTACTCTCCCATGAATTCCTAATTGAATTAAGAGCATAATTAATTAAAGGAGTTTAATTATAATAGAAACCCTAATCCTAAATAGTTTAGGGAAGGGTTATTCCTACATCTATAAATAAGAGGAGTCTTATCATAGATTAGGGTTACACACTCTAGCATTAGATTGTGGAGAGCACTTGAAATTTCTATAGAGATAGAAACTAGGGGTTTTGCCAACACCCACCTTCTTGAATAACTATTCTTCCTTGGTGGATCATCTCTAGAGGCCAAACACTTGGGTGGCTAACGTTGATCAAGCAAAGGAATTTAGTCGGTGGAATTCAAGGAGAATGCGAAGGAATTGGAGGTGAACTTGTACCCGAGGAAGCACGGTTCTACGAGGGTATAATTTCTTAATCTCTATCTCTTTCGTTTATATCGTTAATTGAGCACATAGATTGATCATGGTAATGGTTTGTATAAAATTTTAAAATCTGTTTTATCACGCTTCTGCACTATTTATATAATTTGATTGCATGTTCGTGCTATATACAAACCTAACAGTGGTATCAGAGCCTAATCTTGTGCTAATTATCGATTTTGATGATTCAATGTGTGTATGGTATGCGATTGGATCAAAATTTTTTGGGCAGAATCCGTTTTTCTGAATTTGTTACACGGCGCAGCTGCACCGGCTCCAGTTCATTCTGGAGCGCAGCTGCGCCCAAACCCAGAAAAATCGTTTCTGGGGTTCAGCGCAGCTGCGCCGTTTCCCAGTTCATTATAGGCGCAGCTGCGCCAGACAACAGAATCCGAAAAATAATTTTTTCCTTCAATTAAAATAAATGATTTATTTAATTGATATAAGTTTAAAATAAAGATGTTTATTTTATCTGGAATAGGATTTCAGATTGCTAAATTAAACAGTTTACAAAATTTGCAGACTCCTCCAGAATTTTATCAGAGTTTATTTTGGATTTGGTTTTTGATTAAAATAAAAGAGTTTATTTTGTTTCAAAACTAAATATTAGCAAAACTTTTGCCCATTAATTGATATCAATGCATATATGGAATGGTTTTATTATTCATGAGATAAATGTTATTTATTGATACATATAGAGATATGTATGATAATAAATAGGTATTGATTATGGACTATTGACCAATGTGTGATTGGATTTATTTTAGAGGATGTTTGAATGTATGGGTTTTATAAATGGGGTCTGCGTACCTCGTCTTCTCTAATTTTTCTTAACGTAAATTCTATCTCCCTCCTATGCACTTCTCCTTGACTACTGATCAAGGTTTCTATTTATTGTAAATAGTTTATGTAATAGGACTAGTTAGAATTAATTTTGAAGAATTGGAGACAAAGGAGCAAGGAGCGCTTGAAGACCCGTTTGTAATGGAGCCCGGGTTTAAATGTAATAGTTATATTTAAATTTAATTTTTGCACCCTAGGTTTGACATTTTGGTTCACTTGGTGGCTCTAGTGAACCAAACTAGAATAAAAGTCCATAATCAATCCGGGTAGAATATAGTATTCTATATGTGCATGCTTACTATATATATATATTATATATTATCCAACATGCTTCACATGTAAAATAATATGACGCGTATTTTATATATATATATATATATGTGCATGCACGCTAAACAAAATGAGACAAATAGTAATAAATCCCTCAAGAAATCATATTAAGTCCTAAGCGTTCAAAGATATTTGGAATATTGAACGTCGCCTTCTAGCATGGTAAAACAATAGAGTATTAAATATTTAATATGAGTTTGCTGTGTTACCACAAGGCAAGTATTAAATATTTAAGACGTTGTCTTACCACATTTGATGCTTATAAATAGACTGAACGATGTTGTTTTGTTGTGTCACCACAAGGACAGTGTTTTTCTTTCGAATATATGGAAGTGCTAGGATGGACTTAACTTGGATAATTTTGATTCGGATGTGTCACCACTTGATCAAAATAATCTAAGAGGCAAAATACAAGGAGTTATATAGAGATGTAATTGACAATAGTTGTCTACCTATTTATTTATATATCGTTTGTTGTGTCACCACAAGGCTATATACATTTGAAATGGGATCCTTAGTCTCACTAGCAAATCTTTAATTAGAATTGCCGAACTATATAATGAGGGTAATATAGTTTGATGAAAATAGTGAGACATACCAATTTAAATAAAGACCTAATTTATTTTGGTAATTAATTAAATGAATGTATGCTAAAATGTTTTCTATTTCACATGCAAAATTTAAAAATGTCAAACTCACTATCACTGCGTAGCATAGTTGATGCTAACAAACTGACCGGACCGAATTACACGGACTAGTTAAGGAATCTGAGAATTGTTCTCACTGCTGAAAAGATTTCTTATGTCCTAAATTCGCCAGTCCCTGCAAATGTTGCAGAAACAGCCTCTGAGGAAGAGATTGCTACTTTCAGAAAGTGGCAAGATGATGCAATCCTGGCTCAATGCATCATGCTCGCATCCATGAGAAACGAGCTTCAACGTCAGCATGAAACTATGGATGCTCCTACTATATTGCTGCACCTCAAAGAGTTGTATGGTGAGCAAAGTAGGACTGCTAGATATCAGATATCTAAGGAGCTCTTCCGATCTCGTATGACCGAGGGCACTGCCGTTAAGACTCATGTCCTTAAGATGATCAATCTGACTGAACAACTTGGACAGCTTGGGTTCGTGATGGATGGGCAGTTAAGTCAAGATTTGATCTTGCAGTCACTCCCGGATACCTTCTCACAATTTGTTGTGAATTTTCACATGAATAAGTTGGACGTCAGCTTGCCTGAGTTACTTAACATGCTGAAAACTGCTGAAGGTCACTTCTCATCCAACAAGAACCAAGTCTTACTAGTGGATGATTCTTTCAAGAAAAGGAAGAGGCCCAAGGTATCTTCTGAAAAGAAGAAAAACAAGAAGGCTAAGGGCAATGCGAAGAGAAAGGATAAAAAGAAACCTGATCCAGATAGCAAAGGAATTTGCTACCATTGCAATAAGCCGGGACACTGGAAGAGGAACTGCAAGGAGTATCTTGCGGACCAGAAGAAGCTCGGAGAAGCTTCGACTTCCGATCTAGGTTTGTTTATGATTGAAATTAATTTTTCTGAAAGTCAAAATTCTACTTGGGTATTGGATACCGGCTGTAGTTCTCACATATGTAATAATATGCAGGGACTAAGCAGAAGTAGAAAGCTGAACAAGGATGAAGTCGTTCTACGAGTGGAAAATGGAGCAAAGGTTGCTGCATTAGCTGTAGGGACTTATTGTTTAGCACTGTCTTCGGGCAAGTTCATTAGTTTAAATAATTGTTATTATGTTCCGACACTCATTAGAAACATTATTTCAATTTCTGTATTGGATATGGATGGTTTTGATATTATAATAAAGAACAACAGATGTTCTATTTATAATAAAAATGTTTTATATGGTGTTGGGAACCTACTGAATGGACTTTACATACTTGACTTGCATGAAAATATACTTCAAATTGAACAAACTAAGAAAAGAAAAAGAGATGATGTTAATTATACCTTTATGTGGCACTGTAGACTCGGTCATATCAATGAAACAAGATTATCCAAGTTATATAAAGATGGACTTTTAGAGCTATCTGATTACGAATCATATCCAACTTGTGAATCTTGTCTCATGGGTAAAATGACTAAATCTCCTTTTAGTGGAAAAGGAGAAAGAGTTACAGAGTTGTTAGCGTTGGTACACACAGACGTATGTGGACCTATGACAACGAATGCGCGAGGAGGGTATTCTTATTTTATTACTTTCACTAATGATCATTCTAGATTTGGATATGTGTATTTAATGAAATACAAATCTGAATCGTTTGAAAAGTTCAAAGAATTCAGAAGTGAAGTAGAGAAGCAAACTAGTAAGAGTATTAAGATTCTTCGATCGGATCAAGGAGGGGAATACTTGACCAATGAGTTTCTCAATTATCTCAAAGAAAATGGTATAATCTCATAATGGACTTCACCAGGGATGCCACAGTTGAATGGTGTATCTGAAAGGAGAAATCGAACATTGTTGGACATGGTTCGTTCCATGATGAGTTTTACCGACCTTCCAGTATCCTTCTGGGGTTATGCCCTAGAATCGGATGCATACCTACTTAATAAGGTACCTACCAAATCCATCCCAAAGACCCCATATGAGATATAGACAGGGAGGAAACCAAATCTTAAGCATGTTAAGATTTGGGGTTGTCTAGCTTATGTCAAAAGGTTTGAGCATGATAAGCTGAAGACTAGATCCGACAAATGTAGATTCGTGGGATACCCTAAAGAAATATCATGGTATTATTTCTATCATCCTACTGATCAAAAGGTGTTTGTTGCGAAACACGCTGCCTTCTTGGAAAAGGAGTTTATCCTTGAAGGGGTCAGTGGGAGTAAGATATATCTTGAAGAAGTTCAAGAACCACAGAATACTACAGATCAAAGTCAGGTACCTGACCGAGTAAAAGAGCCTACTGTACCACTATCTATTCGTAAATCTGGAAGAGTACCGAAGATACCTGATAGGTATAGATTCATCATAGAGGATGATGATGAGGTACGCATCATAGATGATGATGATCTATTAACTTACGAAAAGGTTATGAGTAGTGAAGACGCAGAGAAATGGCTAGAAGCCATAAAATCCGAGATGGACTCCATGTATGAAAACCAAGTATGGACTTTGGTTTCACCACCTGAGGGCATTAAGCCTATTGGGTGTAAATGAGTCTTTAAGAGAAAGACTGGAGCAAATGACAAGGTAGAGACCTATAAGGCCCGACTGGTTGCAAAAGGTTTCAAACAAAGACAAGGAGTTGACTATGATGAAACCTTCTCACCAGTAGCTATGCTCAAGTCCATTCGGATTTTGCTTGCAATTGCAGCTTATTATGAATACGAGATCTGGCAAATGGACGTGAAAACGGCCTTCCTCAATGGAGAGCTTGAGGAGAATGTATATATGATACAGCCAGAGGCTTTTGTTTCAACAGTTGGAATAAACCAAGTCTGTAAGCTACAACGATCCATTTATGGACTGAAGCAAGCTTCTCGAAGGTGGAACATCCGTTTTGATGAGATAATCAAAAGGTTTGATTTTTCAAAAATGAGGATGAACCATGTGTATAGAAGAAGGTTAGTGGGAGTACTGTTTCATTCCTTATATTATATGTTGATGATATATTACTGATAGGGAATGATGTTCCTATGCTACAGTCGATCAAAATTTGGTTATCTAAACACTTCTCCATGAAGGACTTGGGTGAAGCATCCTATATTTTGGGGATAAAGGTCTATAGAGATAGATCTAAAAGGATGTTGGACTTGACCCAAAGAAAGTACATTGACTCGATGCTAAAGAAGTTTAGCATGGAAGATTCCAAGAGAGGTCTCATGTCGATGAGCCATGGAATACATCTCTCCAAGAAACAGGCCCAAAGACACCTGAGGAGAGAGACCGTATGAGTAAGATTCCTTATGCTTCCGCAATAGGATCTATCATGTACGGTATGATATGTACTAGACCAGATGTCACTCATGTACTTAGTGTAATGAGTAGATATCAGTCGAATCTAGGAGAAGAGCACTGGAAGGCAGTGAACAACATCCTAAAGTACTTGAGAAGGACTAAGGATGTATTTCTTGTCTACGGTGGGTCTGAATTAAAACTAGAGGGCTATACAGACTCAAGTTTTCAAACGGACCAAGATGATAGTAAATCCGTTTCAGGGTATGTGTTTACCTTAAACGGTGGCGCGGTGAGTTGGAAGAGTTCCAAGCAGCAAACAGTTGTTGATTCAGTGACAGAGGCAGAGTACATAGCTGTAAGTGAAGCTGCAAAGGAAGCTGTTTGGATGAAGAAGTTCATAACTGAACTTGGAGTGGTTCCTAGCATTAGAGGAGCCGTACCTTTATTCTGTGACAACAACGGAGCTGTTGCGCGCAGGCTAAGGAACCCAGGTCTCATCAGAAATCCAAACACGTGTTGCAGCGGTTTCATTTGATTAGAGAGATCATTGAAAGAGGAGATGTCACCCTGGAACGTGTGGACTCTCAAGACAACATTGCAGATCCATTTACGAAAGCTTTAACACAACAGCAGTTTGATCGTCACTTAGAGAAGATGGGTATTAGATACCATGGCGATTGGCTTTAGTGCAAGTGGGAGATTGAAAGTAGTATGCACACAAGCCAATCATATTTGATATGATGTAGCATATACTTTGTAATCTTATTCATTTATTAATAAAAGAATTGATTTTCTTAAAAGGCATTTTATATTATCTACATAGTGCTGTTTTATTAAATGTGATAAACCCATAGTTTTGAGCAATGCTTTTAGAATCATGATGGTGATCATGCTAATGAGATCTAAATTCTAGATTGCTCACAAACTAAAATTGTTCCTAATCGTTAGATTACTAAAAAGGGGATTAGTGAATCCGGATAGATTAGTACATACGTTGCTTGCTCTTAAGAAGAGGATGATTGATCTCATAATCATTTGTGTGGAGACACTAAAGCAAGTATGTAGGTGCTTATTGGAGAATAAGCTCCCTGAACGTGGCTCGCTAAAGAATACCTAATGGAGTTTTACTCGCCTGTCAATAGGAATTCCTCTAGTGATAGTAGTACAAGTGATCCTTGGACTTGAGATCATCATAGTATCTTGTGTATGATGAGTTATACTTTGACATGTCCCTTAAGACCTTTGGGGTATATCAAAGGGTATGATTGGGTATAATAAGTTGTGCATGGAGATAGGTGAATGATCAACAAAGAATCTACCACGTCTAGTAAAGATGTGAATGTCCTATGTGATTCGATAAATGACAACTCAGTAGTCCTTGGCCAAGGCAGAATGAAATTAGAAAGGGTTTCTAATTTGCATTATTTAGAGTTGTGCATTTGGGAATCAAAATACATATAATTAAATAAAATAAGACTTGACAGTAAATCCATGTCTTATATTTAATTGGGACATTGTATGGTAGAAGGATTGAATTGTACGATAACTATTCACTGAAAGGTTCTTTTGTGATTAATGTTGAAATCTATATTATCTAGAAAGTCGTTGATCGCTAAGGGGGCTTACCCTTATTGTAGAATAAATATTATTTATTTAAATGAATTAAATAATTTAATTTATTTATTTAAATAAAATTAGAATTGTTCTAATTGATTTATTCACAACCGGTTTAATATGGAGAACCTAAAGGGTCACACCGCAAAAGAAAAATATTTATTTAAGAAGTAAATGGCATAATTGTAATAATAAGTTAAGTGTATTTAATTTAATCTATAGAGATAGAATAAATTAAATAGCTTAATATTTATTATTTAATATTTTGGAAATATTAAATATAAATTAATAAGAGGAGTCTTATTATTATTATTACTATTACTATTATTTAATTCCTAATAGGGATTGATAATTAATTAATAGAAGTACTCTCCCATGAATTCCTAATTGGATTAGGAGCATAATTAATTAAAGGAGTTTAATTATAATAGAAACTCTAATCCTAAATAGTTTAGGGAAGGGTTATTCATACATCCATAAATAAGAGGAATCTTATCATAGAATAGGGTTACACACTCTTGCATTAGATTGTGGATAGTACTTGCAATTTCGATAGAGATAGAAACTAGGGGTTTTGCCAACACCCAACTTCTTGAATAACTATTCTTCCTTGGTGGATCACTTCTAGAGGCCAAATACTTGGGTGGCTAACGTTGATCAAGCAAAAGAATTTAGTCGGTGGAATTCAAGGAGAACGCGAAAGAATTGGAGGTGAACTTGTACCCGAGGAAGCACGGTTCTACGAGGGTATAATTTCTTAATCTCTATCTCTTTCGTTTATATCGTTAATTGAGCACATAGATTGATCATGGTGATGGTTTGTATAAAATTTTAAAATCCGTTTTATCGCGCTTTCGCACTATTTATGTAATTTGATTGCATGTTCGCGCTATATACAAACCTAGCAAAATAGACAACATTTTAGCATACATTCATTTTATTAATTATCAAAATAAATTAGGTCTTTATTTAAATTGGTATCTCCCACTATTTTCATCAAACTATATTACCCTCAATATATAGTTCGACAAATCTAATTAAAGACTTGCTAGTGAGAATAAGGATCTCATTTCAAATGTATATAGCCTTGTGGTGACACAACAAACTATATATAAATAAATAGGTAGACAACTATTGTCAATTACAGCACCATGTAACTTATTTCTAATTTTGCCTCTTGGATTATTTTGATCAAGTGGCGACACATCCGAATCAAAATTATCCAAATTATGTCCAACCTAGCACTTTCATATAAGTAAAGAGAAAAACACCATCCTTGTGATGATACAACAAAACAACATCGTTCAATTTCTTTATAAGCATCATACGTGATAAAACAACATCTCAAAAAAAATTAAAATAAGTCTTGTGGTGACACAACAAACTTATATTGATTAAGTGATACTCTATTATTTTATCATGCTAGAAGGCGACGTTCAATATTTCAAATATCTTTGAACGTTACAACTTAGTATGATTTATTTGAGGGTTTTGTTATTATTTATCTCATCTTGTTTAGCGCGCATGCACATATATATATATAAAATACGCGTCATATTATTTAACATGATAAACATGTTATTATTTAACATGATAAACATGCACATATAGAATACTATATTCTACCGGGATTGATTATGGACATTTATTCTAGTTTGGTTTGTGACACCCCCAAATCCAGGTACTTAATTCCCACTGATTTGGTGTTCACTATTTCAATCATTCACAACTATCTACCCATAATACGATTAATAAGATAAACTTAAAGAAATATCTTCCCTCAAATAGGGTTACATCACCAATCTCTAAATGAAACAAGTCCCAGGTTATCTAACCTCTATTACATCAATGCGGAATAAAGAACATAAAATTAAATAAGACTTGCTACAAATAAACATCAAATAATTAACAGATCTCTTGCTACTTCGGCATCTTTCCCTTGCCTTTACTTGTGGATGGCTCGTCCGATTTCTCTGTCTTAGCTGCAAAGTTTAATGTAAGAGTGAGCAAACAATTGCCCACAAGTGTGATAACAATAGTAATTAATTAATCAATGAAGTAGATTTCAACTGAGGTATAATAGTTTTACTAAGTTCAATCAATAACTGATCAAGATCTGAAAGCTCAATAGAAAGCTTAGCTCAAGAACTGAATATAGATTCAGGATTAAAAGTGTATCTGAGGGTCACAAGACCTCGAACTATGTCCTAGGTTATCAAGTATTTCTACCGTAACCTTTAACAGTCTTATAGACTATGGACCATCCATCTCGTACTCAGGGGATCAACCCTTTGTACAATGTATTGTGCACAAACATTTTAACACTGTCGCGTAATTAATCCCCTATATTAGGGTTGTTCATCTCAGTTTAGCATTAGAATCCGTACCAAAAGGAAACTTAGTTTGGAAAGATTTTAAAATATTCTAAGTCTTTAGAACGCTCATCAACTAAGGAATAGCTGAATCAATAAGGGTTTGCTAGTCACTAAACAATTGATTCATCAATAAAGTTTGTACAATAAAAATTCTGTTCCAAGTTTGAATAATGATCAATGATCGAACAATAAATAACTGGAATAAAGCTTTAGCTCTTAATCATGATAGCAACCTTGCTTGAATAACAATAAGCTAAGATTTATAATCTTGCTCAATGAAAATTAACTTGCTTTAAATGAAATAACAAGTTTAAGGAAGGAACTTGCTCAACGTAAAAGTAATAAATTGAGATAAGGAACTTGCTTCAAACGAAATAATAAGATTAAGGGTGGAAAACTTGCCTCGAGCGTAGTTTACAGATTCAAATAATGCACGTCCCTTAATTACCCTATACACTTTGATTACAAAACGATAACGATAATTAGTTACAGATTCATATACATTTTAAGTCTCGTTCTTATCCTATTTATTGTACCATCTCGATTGACATTCGACATTCCACAAATATATGCTAACAACCCTCGTGGTATCTCATTGGTCATTTATTACCTTAATATAGGTTTTAAACATACAAATAACAACATAGTGATATCACAAAACAAATAAATAAATTTTAATTTAATCTTTTTTTTAATAACTGTTCCACCGCCGGGGCGGTGAATTTCTTAACGAAATCGTCGCCGGGGCGACAAACATAGTTCAAATATGCCGCCGGGGCGACAAGGCCGCCGGGGCGATATTTCTAGCTCATTTCTACCGCCGGGGCGGTAGACGCGACTGACACCTTCTACAGTTCGCGAACCAGTGAAAACTTAGGCCAAATTTGGCCAAAATTTTCCGAATTCTACCATCCAATACATAATTTAAACTTACCCAGACATCAAATATGCTAGAAAACAATTAGCCAACATGTTTCTAACTAATTTAACCATTATAAGCACATAATCAATCAATTAAAACCCAAAAATTCACTGTTTATACAAATATTCATATTTTAGCCATTTTAATGAAATCAAACACTGTGAATTCATCTTTCAACCATTTTAATCCATTCTACTTGTATTCTTTTTGTTTTTCATTTTCTAATCATAACCAAAAGTCAATTTACCATTTAACAATCAAATTGAACACCAATTTTCATACATATATGCCATACATGAAATAAGACTCTGTAAAACCAAAAACTTCATTCTAAAGCATGATTTTATGGATAAACTCATTCAAATTAATCTATAATAATCACATAATCTCTAATACATGCTTAGAATCAATTATAATCAAATAATTCATGTATTTAGCATATGAATTCATACACAGTAAAATAGAAATCATATACAGAGAAATAGAATAATAAAAATACAGTGTAGAACAAAACTAACAAGAATTATACCTTCTAATTCTTAGAAAGCTCCTTTGTTTTAAGAATTTCTTTCTCAAATCTTCAAGCTCTTCTCTCAATTCACAAAACTCTCAATTTTTTTCTCTTTTTCTCTGTATTTTCTTTCTTCTCTTTTCTCTTTGTTAAACTCTGTGTTTTTCTTATCTATACTTAACAATTGACAAAACCTTTAACAAAATAAAAACTAATAGCTTTAAAACAAAACTGATAACAACGTATATTCTCTAATTAAACCATCGGTTATAAAAATTCAAAAGCCATAAGGCTTGTTTGGCAAAACAAAATTGAAATAACTCATTATTTCCAACCAAAGGTCATAAGGCCTTGTTTGGTTTGATGGAAATAAAAACTCTTCCTATTTAATTTAATAACTCATTATAACATATAGTTTTAATTATCACACTTTTAATTTAATTAGACTTTTTATTAAATAAATTCAATTAAACCTTACTAACTTAAATAATAGTTTCATTTAACCAATAACAATAACACCAAATAAATTATCTTATTTAAATAAATTCTTTATTCAAATAAATCATTTAATCATCTAATTTAATTATTAAATTAAAATAATTACATCAAACCACATACAAATAACATTTAACAAAAATTCTTTCACCATAACTTATAAATTATTTATTTTATTCAATAAATAAATTAATAAAAATATCAATAAATATTTTTATTTAATCACAAAAATTGCATTCGTTACATCTTTCCCTCCTTAAAAGGATTCTGTCCCCAGAATCACAACGCAACTAATTCGTCCATTACATTCTCCCCTTCTTACAAAGATTTTGTCCCCAGAATCGCGATACAAAGATTAAACAAATAATTGAGGATAATTGTGCATCATTTTCTCTTCGAATTCCCACGTAGCTTCTTCAGCACTGTGGTTCCTCCAAATTACCTTAACAGAAGGTATCACTTTATTTCTGAGAACCTGTTCTTTCCTGTCTACTATCTGTACAGGTATCTCTTCATATGATAAATTTTTCTCAAACTGTATCGGTTCATATTCGATGGCATGTTTATAATCGGACTTATACGGTCGTAGCACCGATATGTGGAAGACATTGTGAATGTGGTCTAACTCGGGAGGTAAAGCTACCTCATAAGCCACCTCGCCTACTCGTTTCAGTACCTCGAAGGGTCCAATAAATCGTGGACTAAGCTTACCCATTTTACCAAATCTAATTTTTCCTTTCTAGGGAGATACTTTGAGAAACACAAAACTCCCAACTTCAAATTCATGATTTTGACGATGCTGATCCGCATATTTCTTTTGCCTGTCTTGAGCAGCTAACAATCTGGCTCTTATCACTTTGACAATTTCAGCAGTTTGCTGTACCAGCTCCGGTCCCAATAGGCGACGTTCACCAACCTCGTCCTAATACAACGGAGTTCTACACTTCCTTCCATACAACGCTTCATATGGCGGCATTCCAATACTCGCGTGATGACTATTGTTGTAGGCAAACTTGACCAGAGGTAAATGATCATCCCAGTTGCCCTTAAAATCCATAACGCATGCTCTCAGAATATCTTCCAACGTTTGAATTGTTCTTTCACTCTGGCCATCGGTTTGAGGATGGTAAGCTGTACTCATTCTCAACTGTGTCCCCAAACAAGCTTGTAGACTCCTCCAGAATTTTGATGTAAAACGTGGATCTCTGTCCGACAAAATTGATACTGGGACACCGTGCCTTGAGATAATCTCTTTGACATATAACTTCGCCAGCTGATCTAAAGTGAATCTGACTTTGATCGGCAAGAAATGCGCTGATTTCGTCAATCTGTCAACTATGACCCATATTGCGTCATAACCCTTCTGAGTAGTTGGAAGTCCTACCACAAAGTCCATTGTGAAATGCTCCCACTTCCATTCTGGTATCTCCAAGGGCTGTAAAAAACCACTTGGTCGTTGATGCTCTGCTTTGACCTTTTGACAAGTGAGACATTTCGCAACACATTCAGCAACCTCTCTTTTCATATTTGGCCACCAGAATTGTTGACGAAGATCCTGGTACATCTTTGTACTTCCCAGGTGTATCAAAAATCTTGAAAAATGAGCTTCGTTTAAAATCTCTTCTCTGATCTCCAGCACTGACGGAACCCAGATTCTGCCTTCAAATCTCAGCAACCCTTCGGTGTCGATTTTGTATTTGAGTTCTTCTCCCTCAAACACTCTTTTCCGTATCTTAACACATTCCTCATCCTGAAGTTGCGCTTCCTTCACTTTTTCCACCAAAGTTGGTTGGGTTTCCATCTGAAACAATTTTTCATTAGGCTCTGCTAGACCCTTCACCTCTAACTCCAATTTAGCCATTTCTGCTACAAGCTTCTCCTGAGCAGTTAACAAAAATAATTTCTCTCGACCTTTTCTACTTAAAGTGTCGGCAACCACATTAGCCTTCCCTGGATGGTATAGAATTTCACAATCATAATCTTTGATCAATTCTATCCATCTCCTCTGCCGCATATTCAAATCCTTCTGTGTGAAAATATACTTCAGACTTTTATGGTCTGTATATATTTCACACTTCTCCCCATAGAGATAGTGCCTCCAGATTTTTAGAGCAAACACCACAGCTGCTAACTCCAAATCATGGGTCGGATACCCTTTTTCATAGTCTTTTAGTTGGCGCGATGCATATGCAATAACCTTACAATTCTGCATAAGCATACAACCAAGTCCTTTATGTGATGCGTCACTATACACCACAAAATTCCCTGTGTCATCTGGCAAAGACAACACAGGTGCCGTACTTAATCTCTTCTTCAATTCTTGGAAGCTCTCTTCACACTTCTCCGTCCAAACGAACTTCACTGATTTTCTTGTTAAATTCGTCAACGGAGTGGCGATCCTGGAGAAATCTTGGATAAAACGCCTGTAATAACCTGCCAAACCTAGGAAACTCCTCACTTCTGACGGTGTTTTCGACTGATCCCAGTTCATTACAGCTTCCACTTTAGCTGGATCCACCAAAATCCCGTCTTTATCAATAACATGTCCAAGGAATTGAACACGCTCTAACCAAAATTCGCACTTCGAAAATTTTGCATACAATTTCTCCTCCCTTAACGCCTCCAATGTCACCCTCAAATGCTCCACGTGTTCTTCTTGAGTTTTGGAGTAAACCAAAATGTCGTCTATGAATTACACTACAAACTTATCCAAAAATGGCTTGAATACTCTATTCATTAAGTCCATGAATGCTACAGGCGCATTCGTTAAACCAAATGACATGACTAAAAACTCATAGTGACCATACCTAGTTCGAAATGCCGTCTTTGGTATGTCTTCCCTTCTCACCTTTAACTGATGGTACCCACTTCGCAGATCTATCTTTGAAAAATATCTTGCTCCCTTCAGTTGATCAAACAGGTCATCGATCCTTGGCAACGGATACTTGTTTTTAATCGTGACCTTGTTCAACTCTCTATAATCAATGCAAAGACGCATTGATCCATCCTTCTTCTTGACAAATAACATCAGCGCTCCCCACGGCGAAACGCTCGGTTGGATATACTTTTTATCCAGCAACTCTTGCAATTGCACCATCAACTCCTTCATTTCTATCGGAGCCATTCGGTACGGGGCTTTTGATATAGGGGTTGTACCCAGTGCTAGATCAATTACAAACTTAATTTCCCTATCCGGCGGTAATCCCAGCAAATCATTAGGAAACACGTCCGCAAAATCCCTAACAACCGATATTTCCTCCAACTTTACACTCACCTTTCGGGTATCGACTATGTAGGCTAGATATCCTATACATCCTTGTCTCAACATCTTTCTGGCCTGCATCATCGTCAGACAACTCGTTTGTCTAGGCGACTTGCTGCCATAAAACACTACCTTTGACAGAGTCTTAAAATTTACACACTTCTTTTGACAGTCAATAACTGCCCCATGGTTGAACAATCAATCCATTCCCAAAATAACGTCAAACTCCCCAAGACGAATTGGGATTAAGTTAACTGTCATCACATGACCCTTAATATCTACTTGACAATTCTTGTGGATAAACTTAATAGGAATCACTTCCCTATTCGCAATTTCTATATTCATGGGGTAATCTAATTCTTACTGAGGTAACTCTAATTTCTTAGCAAAATCATCAGATATAAATGAGGAAGTAGCACCCGAGTCAAACAATACATAAGCATTAACATTATTGACTGGAATGATACCTGACACTACATCCTTTGACTGTACAGCATCCTGCACCGTCATGTTGAATGTTCGAGCGGTAGGTCGATTGGGCTGTGTCGGTCCTGTGATAGTCAGATTGCCACCACCGCTGTTTCCTTTTCCTGCACTAGCTCCACCTGTAGTTGCTTTCTTAAGGCAGTCTCGGGCAAAGTGATCCTTCGACCCGCAGATGAAACATGCACCCTTCTTCGGATTAGGGTAATTCGGTGCGATATGACCCTCCTGACCGCAGTTAAAGCATACCCTCTTACCCTTCAAACAAACACCCACATGGCTCTTTCTGCAGTTACTGCATGCCTCTAACTTCTTTTTCTGATTACCCTGCTGACTTCCCGCAGAGTTATTATCACTCCACTTCCTCTTCTGACCGCTGCCCCCATGGCTACCACTTGCCTTGTTTTCACTTTCATTCTTCTTCTTCCTCTGCTCCTGATTATACTTGGACAGAGCATCACTGCCTCCTTCAGTAATAATTGCCTTTTCCAAAACTGCCGCAAATGAGTTTAATTGGAACATCGAAACTCGGCTATACAGCCAGGGCTTCAGTCCCTGCTCAAACCTTCTAGCCTTTCGCTCATCTGTGTTGACCTGATATGGCGCAAACCTTGCCAACTCGTTGAATTTTGCAGCATACTCAGGCACCATCATTGTACCTTGCTTCAACTCTAGAAACTACACCTCCATTTGGTTCTGCACACTTGCCGGAAAATAGGTCTCGAAAAATATTTCCTTAAATCGCTCCCATGGAATAATCCCTTGGCCACCTCGAGTCTTATTTGTTTGCCACCAGTAGCTTGCTTCTAACTTGAGCATAAACGTTACAAATGCAGTCTTCTGGTCCTCGTTGACCCTAGCGACATCAAACACCTTCTCCATCTCCATGACCCAGGTTTGTGCCTCGATCGGATTCATAGACCCTTGAAATTCATTCTGGGGGTCCAACAACCTTGAAATCTTTAAAGGTCGTGGCCTGAGCTTGGGGTTGATTGGCAAATTCTCCCGTTAGTAGATTCACCAGCTGCTGCATTAGATTAGCATTAGCATCTTCATTGTTATTAGTGGATCCCTCAGGGGTCTGTTGACGGGTTTGTCTTCTTGGCGGCATTTTACTGTTAAAAATTTACGCTATTAGATTACTATTCAATTACTTAAATATTTAAGTCTTAACTTAAACATTTATAAACAACACTTAACACATAGCACATCTGATAAACTTTCGCATTTTTATTCATTACTACTTTAAAACATAATAGAAATAGCATCGTAGTTATTTACATCATCTATCCTGACATCATAAAGTTCCAGGATTACATCATTATTCTATCCCATTATATAAAACTGGGATTTACAACTTATTAACTTCATAAATTTTTATACTAGCATATCTAATCATTATCTACGATGACATCCCACGACGTACAGCTTCCTTGCGTTCCTGCTCCATAATACGAGTCACCATCCTCCGATCCACCATATCTGGATAACGATGAACTCGATCCAGAGCTCTATCTACTGTGGTGTGAAAAATATACTCCATCTCATTAATCTTGGCCTTCTTTGACCGCACCTCACATTCAACACGATCTGCGCGGTTAGCCTCCCTCAACCAAGCAGTTTCAGCTCTCACTCGCTTAGCTGACTCCTCTTTCAATTCATCCTGTACAATTTCATTCCTGGCTATCAACTGTCCTCGTCGATACTCAGACTGTGCTAGCCTCTGCTCAACCTCTGCAAGACGTGATGAAAGGTCTTGGATCTCAGCATCCTTCTGCTTTAGAGCAGCTTGACGTTCCACAACCTGTTCTCCTAACTCCTCCTTTTCGCTCTCCACATGAACCAGCTTCCACTCCACGTCCCCAAGACGTATATCGAGCTCCTCAATTTCACTGTTCTTCTGCTCCAAAGCAGTCTGTCGCTCAGCCAGCTGCCCCTCTAACTCCTCCACTCTGTCCTGCAAATCTATGTTGCGGTCATACACCTGCTCGTACATCTGAACACCTAAGGAGGTTAGTGATATCTCCTCAGGGTCCTCCTCCTCCTCCTCAACCTCCTCAGGATCCTCCTCAGGATCTGTCTCAGGCTCATACTCGGGACCTGCAACTGTAATCAATGGGGATGGCTCCCTCTGCACTAGCTGCTCCCGAACTACATGAATATCCCGGGGCTCCTCCTCCCTAGCCTGGCTGGGTCCTCCTATATCAGTCATCCTGACAACAAAATTTTAAGTTTTAATTACTACTCGATAATACTCGCGAGCACATAAGTTTGTTATCAAATAAGCACATAACACATAATCATTTTATTATCTTTCATGAATTTCCATAATTCAATCCTTAGAACTCGATAAGAGTTTATCACCTCTATATTCTCTATCTTCTAAAAGGCTACTACCCTAAGGTTTTCCCCACCTAAAGGTTCATCACCTATCAGCTCTGATACCAACTTGTGACACCCCCAAATCCGGGTACTTAATTCCCACTGATTTGGTGTTCACTATTTCAATCATTCACAACTATCTACCCATAATAAGATTAATAAGATAAACTTAAAGAAATATCTTCCCTCAAATGGGGTTACATCACCAATCTCTAAATGAAACAAGTCCCAGGTTATCTAACCTCCATTACATCAATGCGAAATAAAGAACATAAAATTAAATAAGTCTTGCTACAAATAAACATCAAATAATTAACAGATCTCTTGCTACTTCGGCATCTTGCCCTTGCCTTTACTTGTGGACGGCTCGTCCGATTTCTCTGTCTTAGCTGCAAAGTTTAATGCAAGAGTGAGCAAATAATTTCCCACAAGTGTGATAACAATAGCAATTAATTAATCAATGAAGTAGATTTCAACTGAGGTATAATAGTTTTACTGAGTTCAATTAATAACTGATCAAGATCTGAAAGCTCAATAGAAAGCTTAGCTCAAGAACTGAATATAGATTCAGGATTAAAAGTGTATCTGAGGGTCACAAGACCTCGAACTATGTCCTAGGTTATCAAGTATTTCTACCGTAACCTTTAACAGTCTTATAGACTATGGACCATCCATCTCGTACTCAGGGGATCAACCCTTTGTACAATGTATTGTGCACAAACATTTTAACTCTGTCGCGTAATTAATTCCCTATATTAGGGTTGTTCATCTCAGTTTAGCATTAGAATCCGTACCAAAAGGAAACTTGGTTTGGAAAGATTTTAAAATATTCTAAGTCTTTAGAACGCTCATCAACTAAGGACTAGTTGAATCAATAAGGGTTTGCTAGTCACTAAACAATTGATTCATCAATAAAGTTTGTACAATAAAAATTTTGTTCCAAGTTTGAATAATGATCAATGATCGAACAATAAATAACTGGAATAAAGCTTTAGCTCTTAATCATGATAGCAACCTTGCTTGAATAACAATAAGCTAAGGTTTATAATCTTGCTCAATGAAAATTAACTTGCTTTAAATGAAATAACAAGTTTAAGGAAGGAACTTGCTCAACGTAAAAGTAATAAATTGAGATAAGGAACTTGCTTCAAACGAAATAATAAGATTAAGGGTGGAAAACTTGCTTCGAGCATAGTTTACAGATTCAAATAATGCACGTCCCTTAATTACCCTATACACTTTGATTACAAAACGATAACGATAATTAGTTACAGATTCATATACATTTTAAGTCTCGTTCTTATCCTATTTATTGTACCATCTCGATTGACATTCGACATTCCACAAATATATGCTAACAACCTTCGTGGTATCTCATTGGTCATTTATTACCTTAATATAGGTTTTAAACATACATATAACCACATAGTGATATCACAAAACAAATAAATAAATTTTAATTTAATCTTTTTTTTAATAACTGTTCCACCGTCGGGGCGGTGAATTTCTTAACGAAATCGTCGTCGGGGTGATAAACATAGTTCAAATATGCCGTCGGGGCAACAAGGCCGTTGGGGCGATATTTCTAGCTCATTTCTACCGCCGGGGCGGTAGATGCGACTGACACCTTCTACAGTTCGCGAACCAGTGAAAACTTAGGCCAAATTTGGCCAAACTTTTCTGAATTCTACCATTCAATACATAATTTAAGCTTACCCAGACATCAAATATGCTAGAAAACAATTAGCCAACATGTTTCTAACTAATTTAACCATTATAAGCACATAATCAATCAATTAAAACCCAAAAATTCACTGTTTATACAAATATTCATATTTTAGCCATTTTAATGAAATCAAACACTGTGAATTCATCTTTCAACCATTTTAATCCATTTTACTTGCATTCTTTTTGTTTTTCATTTTTTAATCATAACCAAAAGTCAATTTACCATTTAACAATCAAATTGAACACCAATTTTCATACATATATGCCATACATGAAATAAGACTCTGTAAAACCAAAAACTTCATTCTAAAGCATGATTTTATGGATAAACTCATTCAAATTAATCTATAATCATCACATAATCTCTAATACATGCTTAGAATCAATTATAATAAAATAATTCATGTATTTAGCATATGAATTCATACACAGTAAAATAAAAATCATATACAGAGAAATAGAATAATAAAAATACAGTGTAGAACAAAACTAACAAGAATTATACCTTCTAATTCTTAGAAAGCTCCTTTGTTTTAAGAATTTCTTTCTCAAATCTTCAAGCTCCTCTCTCAATTCACGAAACTCTCAATTTTTTTCTCTTCTTCTCTGTATTTTCTTTCTTCTCTTTTCTCTTTGTTAAACTCTGTGTTTTTCTTATTTATACTTAACAACTGACAAAACCTTTAACAAAATAAAAACTGATAGCTTTAAAAAAAATTGATAACAACGTATATTCTCTAATTAAAACATCGGTTATAAAAATTCAAAAGCCATAAGGCTTGTTTGGCAAAACAAAATTGAAATAACTCATTGTAGACACCCAAATTTTGCGTTCCCTATGCTAACCATGACAGGTGGGCAAAATCGTCAATTGAACCGGCTTGCTGGAGCGAAGAATGGGCACAAGTGCGAACACTCGACGCCACCACGACGATTTGCAGTCAAAACCGACGTGACAACAAGGCCATCCGAAATGAGCATTCCCGAATAATGTGTCACGTCTCACAGTAATTCTCGGACTGCAAAATACAGGCTTTTCGGCAAAAACTGACAGCACGACGCGAGAATCGAGGTGCGATGCGAAAACCGAGGACAATTAAATAACATAAGTGCATGGCGGGCTAAGTGGATGACGGGTAAGGCCAGCCGCACATTGATCTGCGGCCAGCCGCATATCAATCTGCGGCTAGGCTTAGCCAGCCTACTTCAGCACATTCCTTCATTCAGAGAGCAGAGAGAGAGTTGGTAGATCGGCAGCAGACGAAGAAGAAGAATAAGCAGCAGCAGCACGAAAATTCAAGGAGAAAATAGCATAGTTTTTTGCAACAAAATAGGAGAGAAAGGAAGAAAAAGAGAGGAATAATATTCTTTTGATTTGATTGTATCATATATATTTCTTCTTCTATTCAAAATACACAAGTTTACATCCGTTTTGATCTTATTTGCAAGGTGAAAATCTCCTTATTTTTGCAATTTCTATCATGTCCTTTGGTTGAATTAAATGTAGTTTGCATGTAATCGATGATGGAACAATGAATTAGGGTTTATTAGTGAGGGTTCCATCGGAACAAAATTCTTCCTAATAACCCGATGATATTTATTTATTGACTTTTTGTTTGTTTTACGGTGCTATATTGGGCGTGGTTCCTTTAGATCATTATTTTAGGATGTCTTGGTATTGTTAGATTATCCGTGTTGGTTATTTCTTGTAATATCCGGTTGTGGGTGTGTGGAGATTTGGGTGTGAGCCTAGGAAAGTGACCCCGTGGTCCAAATCCGATGATGGACCTCTTTTGATGTAAGAAGTAGGAATGATGTAGTTTTTATTGTAAATATGTAATCCTCGGGCCTTAAAACGACGCTAAGGCGAGAATCGTGTTTAAGGCCCCGTCATAGTAAAATATGTGATCGTGGGCGTTTGGGGTTATTTTGATGGCTTACATGCCCATGAATAGCCCCTACGCATTTTAATGCTTTATTTGATTTACAGTATCAAAATTGATTTCAAAGCTAAACAATGAAGACTTTCATAAAAATCAATTAAATTAGGTTATTAGCATCACGAGGATAATAAATGGGAATTGCTAAGGAATGTCGATTTCTATTTAACGAGAAGGCTAAAGAACAAATCGTTTTCAAACATCACAAAATTGATTTTATGGAAATAAATAACGTTTTATTAAATCTTTGTGCATAGGGTTAAAGAGATCCTAGAAGTTGCCATCATTTGAGTTACGAAAGTAACGTATAGATCTCGATTCCAATTTTGACGAAGGTTTAAAACTCTTGTTTTGCCAAAACGACACCTAATGCAATCTCACAGTTTTGACAAATTAAAATCAAACATTTTCTCATAAGCTTTCTCGTATAAACCGAAGGACATTCTAAAGCATTCCCGAAAGAAAACACGATTTTTCTAAAACCTAAATGGTTTCTTCATGCAAACTCATCACACATTCATGTAGGCACACACACACACACGCACACATACACATTCCATGGATTAAAGGATAGGGAAGTATCAAGATGGCGGTAACCGTGTTTCACGGAAGTCGGGGGGTGCCTAACACCTTCCCCTCGCTTAAGCAAGCCCCCGAACTCTATGAATCTCGATTCGCAGACCAATTAATTCGGAGTCACATATGAGCCAGTGATTTATAAAAAATGAAAACTCGGATGAGTTGGTACATCTATTTCAAATACACCAACTGGCGACTCTGGTTAATTGGCTCATCATAAAAAAACGATCTTTCAATACCCCGTCGACATTAATGCCGACCTTTTCCAAAGAATCATTCAGTCAAAAGGCTAAAAAATTGGAAAAGACGAAAAACCGGCGTCGACAGCTGGCGACTCTGCTGGGGACATTAGAGGGCTTAAGCCGCGTTCAAATCTTGATGCTATCCTATCCTTTAAAGAATTCATGAATATGTATGTGCATGCGATATTTTGATCTTTTGTACTTTTGTTGTGTGAATGTGTGTTTTGTCCAATAATTGAATATTTGAATGGAATGGCTTTACTTTAAAGAAATCATTTTGCATGCGGTGAGGACGATGAATGTGAATGTATGTTGAGAGAGTACCTCCTCCTGAGGCGAACCTGTCGGTTGCTTATTACTGGACTCGAAGGGGCTGCTCCCCGGAGATGGCTCAGGAAACGCACCACCCAAATCCGCTCCAATCGAAAGGACTCAGATGAGTAGATTGCGAAGATTTGGGGACCTTCATGCCGTAAAGCCCGCGAGAGTAACCTTAGGATAGGTCAGCCTCAGATTAACCCAGCGCCGGAAAAGTCTCTTCATGCCCTTTTACATTCGCGCGTATAAATGTCATGATCACATTCAATGTTCATATATGCCCCCCTGTTGTCAAAAGAGATTACTAACCTCCATGTTTTGCAGGGAATAGCTGGGAAGGCATAATAAGTCATGTCCATCAATTATTATTGCAATAAGGGGCTACTAACATGCTGTTTTGCAGAAAAAGATTAAAAAACCCAAAACACAAAAGTTACAGCTTTAGCATGCATCCATATCCTCTCATTGCCCAGGACTAAACTTCGAACCGTTGTTTCTGTAGGATTGCTCCTCAAACCCGTTCGCAGTCTAAAAGGGCCCAAGACTCTACATCTGAAATGGCTGATCTCCCACCTACTAATCCTGATTCCATATCTAGGGAGGAATTTGATGACTTTAAAAAACAGATGTTGGAGATGGCCATAATGCTGAAGGAACAATTGATACCTCGACAGGATCCACCTAAAGAGGACCCACCCCAACCTAAGGGCGAGCCAGTCGTCCCAAAGGCTATTCCCGTACCTAACAAAACAGTGATTACTATCCCAGAAGAGGGAGATATGGATGACCTGCGAAAGAAAATAAAACAAATGGAGGAAACTATCCAATCTATGAAAGGCATAGGGTCCCTAGGCAGGGTTAATTATTCGGATCTATGTGTCTTCCCCGCAACCAGATACCCGGAGAAATTTAAAATTCCCGAATTTGAGAAATACAATGGTAAGGGGGATCCTTATACCCATCTGAAAATCAACATTGGGGAGCTGGGATCTTATGCAGAAGACGAGGGTCTAAGGATGCAACTTTTTCAAAAGAGTTTGACGGGAGAGGCAAGAATCTGGTATGCCCATCTTGATAATGCCTGGATCCATAATTGGGAAGAGTTGGCCCATACCTTCTTAACACATTATAGCTTCCAAGCACAAATGGCCCTTGATAGATACCAAATGATAAAAGTTAAGAAGCAACCCAGGGAATCCTTCAGGGATTATGCACAACGATGGAGGGGTATGGCCGCATAGGTGAATCCCCCGATGAGCGAGTCGGAGATGGTGATGACCTTCGTAGATATTCAAGAGGCCCCTTATTATGAGCGGGTTATATCAGGGATTGGTAGGCCTTTTGCCGAGATGATTAAACACGGAGAAATGGTGGATATGGGTCTGAAGTCTGGTAAGATTCGGGATTTCACGGCTTTGGAAACAGCTGCAGAACAAATACAAAGTGGAAATTATGGCAGCACTTCCTGTAGGGTGCAAAAGAAAAAGGAGGAAGATGTTTCCCTCATCCTACAGGGGTCATCTAGAAAGGCAGAAAACAATCCTCTAGTGCAGGTGCAGAGAGTGGAGCCTTCCCGACAGCCTAACTTCACTGATCAGAGGGCGGAAGGGCGAAGGAGATTCGAGGCCTCGCAAAATCGAGTATTCACCCCACTCGGGGATCCTCTTGAGCGGATTTTAGCGGTATTGATAGCCCAAAAGAAGATAGTCGATTTGGCGCCCCCAAGTGACCCGAAGGGAAGAAGGTTTGACCCAAGCAAGCGATGCGCATACCACTCAGGATCCCCTGGTCATGATACGCAGGACTGTTGGACGTTGAAGCACAGAATCCAGAACTTGATTGATAGTGGGGAAATTGTGGTGGAACAGCCAGACTCCCCAAATGTTAAAATCAATCCCCTGCCTAGACATGATGGAGGGGGGGTCAATGTGGCAGAAGCCAGTGAAGCCGAGGGGCCGTCAAAGCTAAATTATGTGAAGAAAATTGATGAAATGATCAACATGATAAGTGATCACGGGAGTGCACGGGGAGCGCCCATTAGGTTGATGGGTGTAAGTAGAAATACCACGGAGGGACCTGTCAAGATGGCAGCTCCGAAACCCCTCATCCTTGCAGCGAGATCGCAAATCCCTGTCAGCAGTCTAAAGACGGTACCATGGAATTATGGGGGGGTGTCAGAGGAAGCGGCCAGTTGCGCTTCTGTGACAATAAGGGGTAATCCTTTGTATCTTCCTGGACGAGTTCTTGAGAACAAAACGAAGAAAAATGAAGAGATCTCTGAGGAGAAAGCCATAGAATTCTTGAAGAGGATGGATCATCCGGAAGCAAGAGGGATCCAGATATTAAGCGAGGAGTCGACCCTGACATCAATCATGGACTTGGTGTTATTGTCCAATGATCACTGCAAAACCCTGGCGAAAGTCCTGGAGGAGGCATACGTTCCCAAAAAAATTAGCAAGGGAGGTTTCGGCCATCTGGTGCACCACCTGTTGGAGAGTGATGTAATATCATTCACAGATGACGATATCCCCAAGGAAGGAAGGGGGCATCGAAAACCGCTACATATTGCGGTAATCTCCTCAGGTTATATCATGAATGGGGTACTGATTGATGGGGGATCGGCGTTAAATATCTGTCCCCTCAGTACATTGCAGAAGATGAACATCAATCCCAAGCGCCTACGGGCCAGTCATGTGGTGGTGCGAGCTTTCGATGGTTCCCGGAGGGATACAATTGGAGAGATAGAATTGCCGGTGGAAATAGGACCTTGTACTTTTGATATCTCTTTCCAAGTCCTAGACATTGCGGCAAGTTACAACCTGTTATTAGGGAGGCCGTGGATACACATGGCCGGGGCAGTTCCCTCCACACTACACCAGTAAATCAAACTAATCATCGACGGGAATCTGGTAACGATCTCGGCAGAATGTGATGACCCTTCTCCTCCCAGAAATGGCCTGCCAGTGATTAATGTGGACGAGTCGGCGGCACCTGCCAGTTTTCAGGCATTGGAAATTAGCACTCCCCACTACAGATGTCTGGGAGCTCCAGCCGTGAAACCTAAGGTCTCTCCAGAACTTACCTTCGTTGCGAAGGAAATGATAAAAATGAAATTCCAGCCTGGACAGGGGTTAGGAAAGAGCAGTCAAGGAATCACCGAGCCCATTCAACTACCCCATCAGATAGGTAAAGCAGGTTTGGGATATCATGAAGGCGTAACACGGAGACACCGGCAGGGCGTGGCCCCGATTCGACTGGCTGGCAGTCCGGTGACCAAGGTCAACAATGAGCAGGGGACTAGCGAGCCTGTGATTGAGTCAGAGGATGAAGAATTAACCCCCGAAAGTGATGGGTCGACCAAGAGGGAAAATTTCCTACACGAGGTCGCACAAAAGTTTGAAACCAGGTGCTATATCCCCGAACAATTAACAAACAATGGAGAGAGGACAGATGTTGTCACGCCACAGGGAACCCAACAAAATGTGCCTGTCATCGATTGGGCAGGGAAGTGTCCGATGTGAGGACTCAGGCGACGTAACCAAACAATGGAGAGAGGACTCAGGCGACGTATCCGTAATCATCGGGGAAGTGTCCGATGTGAAGCCCCCTTTTATCCAGCGCATTTCATCTGACCTGACCGTCGACAACTGGACCATGAAACCAGTGATATCCAAACAAGGGTAAAACCTGACATCAGGGTGGTAGACCCCAGAGGATGGGAGGATGAAGAAGTTTATTTTTGTTATTGTTTTATATTTTGCATAATTATGTCGTTTCTTCATGTTATCTGAAAATGTGATCGTTGTGAAAAATAACTTATATATGACAAGTATTTTGTTTCATGTCAGGTGTACCAATTTGAGTAATCCTTGCCTAACAAACGGTCTTTCAAATTTGAATGATGATTATGATTTTGACATTGAGCTGGATTTCGATTTAATGGGCATTGAGCAAGACGAGACAGATTACGATGATGCGCCTGACGAGATCAAAGGATGGGTCGAGGATAAACCCAAACCCAACTTGGACCAAACCATCACTATAGATATCGGAACCCCTGACAAGCCAAAAGAACATAAGATAGGGACGGACCTTACCCCTAGCCAGAAAGCAGAAATGACTGAGTTGTTAAGCCAATATGAGGATGTCTTTGCCTGGTCTCATGAGGATATGATCGGATTGTCCACCGACATTGTGGTACACCGGTTGCCCATCAAGGAGGGTTTCAGGCCTGTCAAGCAGAAACTAAGGAAGTTGAAACCGGAGTGGAGCTTAAAGGTGAAGGAAGAGATCATCAAACAGTTCAGGGCGGGAATCATTATGGTATCCACTTACCCAGAATGGCTGTCCAATGTAGTCCCGGTGGCTAAACCTGGAGAGAAGGTGAGGGTATGTGTAGACTACAGAGATCTAAACAAGGCCAGTCTCAAGGATAACTTCCCGATGCCTTTCATACACATCCTGGTGGATAACACAGCCCAGTACGAGATGTACTCTTTTGTGGATTGCTTTGCGGGGTATCATCAGATAATGGTGGCGGAGGAAGATCGGGAAAAGACCGCGTTCATCACCCCTTGGGGCACCTTCTGCTATAGACGATTGGCTTTTGGTCTCACAAACGCGGGGACTACTTATCAGAGAGCCATGATGGCCCTGTTCCACGACATGATGCATAAGGATATAAAGGTCTACGTGGATGACATTATCGTCAAGTCAATGGTAGAATCTGACCATATAACCCATCTTAAAAAGCTATTTGATCGGCACAGAAAGTATAACTTCAAGCTCAATCCAGCAAAGTGTGCTTTCGGAGTGCAGTCGAGTAAGCTCTTGGGATTCCTGGTTAGTGATCGAGGCATTGAGTTGGATCCAGCAAAGATTAAGGCCATTGTGGATATGCCAGCACCTCACACAGAGAAGGAGATAAGAGGATTCCTCGGAAGAATAAACTTCATCAGCCGTTTTATATCCCACTTGACGACTACATGCGAGCCAATTTTCAAATTGTTAAGGAAAGGTGCTTCCCAAGAATGGAATGAGCAATGTCAGAAGGCTTTTCAGACCATTAAAAAGCAGCTGACAGAGGCACCAGTGCTGGTACCCCCGAAGGACGGAATCCCTCTGTTTATGTATATATCGGTTAATGCCATCGCGATGGGATGTATGTTGGGACAGAAGAATGAGGCAGGTAAAGAGCAGGCCATCTATTACCTCAGCAAGAGATTTAGCCAATGTGAACAGAATTACACTCCCATCGAGAAGACCTGTTGTGCTCTGGCCTGGGCTGCAGGGAGATTACAGCACTACTTCCATGGGCATACTACATACCTGATATCGCGGATGGATCCCCTGAAATATATTTTTGAAAGGCCCATGTTGAACTGTCGACTGTCAAGATGGCAGTTAATCTTACAACAGTTCGACATGGTATACGTAACTCAGAAAGCCATGAAAGGGCAGGGAATTGCAGATCAGTTGGCGGAAACCCCGTCAAGAGGGATGGAGCCGTTAGAAACTCCTCTCCCGGGCGAAGATATATTTTGGGTATCACACACAAAATGTGATGACGAGGGGCAGTTTTGGAAGCTGTATTTTGATGGTGCCATGAATGCTGAGGGGGCAGGAGCCGGAGCGGTCCTGGTCTCTATCATTTGAGAGCAATACCCTGTGGCCACTAAATTGTAGTTCAGCAATTCAAACACCACAGCTGAATAAGAGGGATGTATATTGGGACTCCGTTTTGCCCGCGATATGGAAGTGAAGAGATTAGCGGTGTTTGGGGATTCAGAATTGGTAATCAGACAGGCGATCGGGGTGCACAACACCAAAGAGCTCCGGTTACTTCCATACCATCGTTGTGTTACCCAGTTGATGCAAGAGTTCGAAGATATCGCTTTTCAACATATTCCCCGGGGACGGAATGATTTTGCCGATGCATTGGCAACTCTAGCTTCCTTAATCCATATAATCAAAAGAAAAGATGTTCCACAGATTGAGATAGCAGTACAGAATACACCAGCATACGAGGAGCATGTTGCAGTATTATCAGACGAGGTGGTTCTGCCAAAGCAGCCTTGGTAGCACGACATAAGGGAGTACCTGAGGGATAAATCCATTCCTGACCAGACAAGCTGAACTGAGAGGATGAGAATTCAAAAGATGGCAATGAAATTTTACCTGAGTGGGGATTCACTCTACAAGAGCGATGCTGGGTTGGGACTGTTACAATGCGTAGATGAGACACAAGCCTAAAAGATTATGAACGAAATACATGGTGGAGTGTGTGGGCCACACATGAGTGGGCTGATGCTGGCCAAAAAGATCTTGAGAACGGGGCATTATTGGTTAACGCTGAAAGCCAACTGCGACGATCATGTCAAACGATGTTACCAATGCCAAGCGCACGGTAATGTGATCCATACGCCTCCCAATGAACTGCACTGCATGACTTCCCCGTGGCCATTTTCAATGTGGGGAATGGATGTAATCGGACTAATAGAGCCCAAAGCAAGCAACAGGAACCGATTCATTTTCGTCATGATCGATTACTTCACCAACTGGGTAGAAGCAGCTTCTTTTCCCAAAGTAACTCAGGAGGTCATCATCGGTTTCATCAGGAATAATGTCATTTGTCAATATGGGCAACCTGAGGTTTTGGTCTCCGACAATGCAAAGAATTTGAACAACGCCCTCATGAAGGGATTGTGCGACCAGTTTAAGATCAAACACCTCAATTCCGTCATTTACCGTCCTAAGATGAATGGGGCAGTGGAGGCTGTAAATAAGAACATCAAGAAGATCATGGCGAAAATGTCTGCTAATCATCGGGGATGGCCGGATCTACTACCCCTCACCCTGCTGGCATACCGAACGTCAACGCGTACTTCTACAGGGGCAACCCCTTACGCTTTGGTGTATGGAATGGAGGCCGTTCTGCCAATTGAGGTTGAGATGGCGTCCCTCAGAATAGTGATCGATGCTCAGATAAGCGAGGAGGATTGGATGCAAAGTCGATACGACCAATTGGCCCTAATTGATGAAAGGAGGGTGGCTGCTGTTTGGCACGGTCAGTTATATCAACAAAGGATCTCTCGATCATACGACAAAAGGATAAGACCTCGGAAGTTCAAGGAAAATGATTTGGTGCTAAAAAGAGTCATGCCTTGTCAAGACGAAGCCAAGGGGAAGTTAGCCCCAAACTGGGAAGGACCATTTGTGATTAAGAATATGCTATCCGGAGGAGCCCTCATATTGCAAGAAATGGATGGTGAGATATTTCCACAGCCTCTCAATTCCGACTCGGTGAAGCGGTTCTATGCTTGAATCATCAGTTCCCCTTTTTCTTTGAGGAACGAACTATGTAGGACCTGATCTCCCAACTTGTGGGGGTACGTAGGCAGCCATCATGGCGCGGTCCGATCCCTTAAAAATAATCCTTTCCCTAAACAAAACCAATTTCCAACAGCCAGATAAACCTTCCTACACCCTCAAAACCTTCCCGAAACTAGCCGCCTAACCAGCTTCATCCCAAATGACATAACCCTGATCCAACCAAACAGTTATCCAAAATCTAAGACCCAATCTGATGAAATCGACAGAGGTACGACAATATCTGTCAGATCTCCATCAAGACTTGAGAAGAGAAAGAAAGCGAAATGTCAAAATCGTGGTCAACTGGATAAAATGAGGATCCGATGAAAGGCAACGATACGACAAAAAGGGAAAATGACTAAATTTAAATGCATGTCTGTATATATAAGTTATTTTATTACAAGATTTCTCTTTCGATAATCGATGAAACTAACATAGTCTATGCAGGAAATAAAATAATCTACAAATCTAAAACTAGCTGAAGCAGGATGGACAAAGTGGTGGATAGATCTGAAGCATCAGCATCCCCTGCAATCTGCTGCCCCATTATATCAATGCGATCCAGTAAAGCAGTGGCTCGGCTGATAGTCCCAGAATGAGCATCTATAACTGCCCTGGTCTGAAATACAATGGCATCTTTGTCAGCAATGGCAGCGTCTCTAGCCAGAATGGCATCATCTCTCTCGACAAGAGCGGCATCCCTCTCAACTTCAGTAGTAATCAAGGCCAGGCGGAGTCGGGTATCCTCAGTAACCCGACTTGGGGCAGAATCAGCGGAGATGGATTGATCTGTGGTCTCATCTGGAAAAATCACTACAGAGTCATCCGCGTCTCCACGCAACCACTGCACGTAAGCAAAGGTCTGAATGGGGCGACTGTCACTGTACTCAGCAGGGATCCTGCGAGACCAAAGATCATAGACCCGCAGTAGATCCCTCTCTGTCTAGGGCGATATAGGGAACCGGTAGGCGGCCGCACCCGTGAAAGGGTGAAAATCCTGTGTCTGATCAAACTGCCTTGTCACCGCCAAGGGATGATAAGTCATCACGCCCCTCAAGCCAGCAATGGGGATAAAATCCAGGTTGGGCACGTGAGTCAAGAAGCTCATAAAGGAACAATAACCCGAGTAGATCAGGAGATGAAAAGGATCCTCAATGACCGATAAAAATGACATCCAAGAGGCCGCATCAGTACAGCTCACGGGACGAAACGAAAACTGCGTGGCTATGTCATGGCTGAAGAAAAACCCTTGGCGACGGAAATGGCCGATGGGACTGAGATGGCTCATAAACCACACGTACAACAAAGTAGAGCTCCCTTTGAATGCTCTGCCTCGGAAGGACTGGCAATATGAGGCTGACATGTAGGTATCCGCCAATATCATGGGAAGAAGGGTGTGATCCTCCTGGAGGGCTCTAACGGCCGCGATAACTCGCATGTCCAACTGATCAGGTCCTGCTGACAAGTACAAAAATGAGACGACACAGGCCATCAAAACATCTAATCTCAAGGCACCCCAGCGCTCCTCGGATACGGAAAAATCACCAGGAAATAGGTGAAAACTGTCGGGTGAGCCGAATCGGTCAATCAAAAAATGAAGAGGAACCAGATGATCTGATGTGACCACCGATAGCAGAGCTGTCCTCCACAACCCAGTGAAAGTCAAGAACTGATGGCGCATACGACCAACTGTGCCCCTGGCGCAAGGACCGTCCAAGGGCAAACCGGTAAAGCGAGCATACTCCTCGAGAGTGGGGGTCAGCTCTATTGTCCCTAACCTGAACACCTGACGGGCAGGGGCCCAATAGCTCAGAATACCCTCCACAAAGCCCGCTGGCACCTGAAAGGATAATAAGGACCAAGAATGTCCCAAAAGTCCATCTGCGATAACCTTGTCGGCCGACGATAAACTGTTCAACCAGTGGAGGAGATTGCCAAACAACCCTGTGGGAGGAATGGGATCCAAACGTACCACGACATCTGAGGACGACATCTGTGGAAAAATAGTATCAAAAAGAGTGTACAGGGGTCATTCTCTATCCATAAATAAAAAACATGCATCGTACAGATAATAATAAAACAAGTGAATTTCATAAAGATGAAAAACTGTGCATAAATAAATAAATGAGTTCAATACATAGTGCATGAAATGAAAAAAAGATAATAAGCATCTAACAGGTCCAGGTACAAAAAGCCCTATCCTAGCCTGATCTAGTCAAAAGTAATGTCGTCTGTGAAATCTGGATCCCCGAACTGATCCCCTGGAGTGGTCGAAGTCGAAGGACTGAAGTTCATATCCGGGATATAAGGCGGCACTGGGGCATCAAATGAGCTCGGGCCTGTGGCAAAATCCGCACTGTCAGGATCATATGCGTAAGCATCCTCTGGGGTCCGGCCCAACACCCGAAGGTACAGGGATAACTGGTCCACCTGGCGGGTCAGCGTGTCAATCTGCTCAGCATGGGTGGGACTCCGAACGCAGGCGGCCCAGTCAGTCATCATCACCGAGCCGGGGACCATATCCCCGAGGAAGAATGTGGTCCGGGTCTAAGGACCGATGGTGCGGGGCACCCACCAGGTACGAAAGGTCTCGCTCGTGCTGGGACCCGAAGAGAGCATCTGGCCATCCTCCCCCGCGAGCATGATCTCCGAAGGCTGAGAATCCAACGGCCAGGAGATAGTGAAAGGAAGGGAGTGCGGAATGCGGATCTCTCCAGTGACGCATCTGAATGCGCGCTCTCCCAGATACATCACCCAGCCCCCAACACTCTGCAAAGTGAGGCGGCGGGTGGAAAGTGCGAACTCCGGGCCGGTAGGATACCCATCTGTGAACCCCACATCCAGATGCTCAGAAAGATAGGGCCTCCAGACGACCTCTGCAGCAGTGATCAGCTCCAGCTGAATGCGGCAATGGGCAAAGCTGCCGGACACTGGGACCTCCTCCAGGGTGCTGTGGTGCCATCGCCGACCCCGGGGATAGGTATCCAAACCGAGGGTAGTGACAGGCCTCAGACAGGGAAAACGCTTGTATGCCCAGAACTGTTGAACCAAACAAGGCAAGGCATGAGTAACCAACAAATGTGGAAAAGAGAAATGAAATGACGGGAAGTACAGTA
The DNA here is from genome assembly GCA_034770075.1 of Aralia elata. Lineage (NCBI taxonomy): Eukaryota > Viridiplantae > Streptophyta > Magnoliopsida > Apiales > Araliaceae > Aralia > Aralia elata. The sequence continues at coordinate 34,360,328 of CM068387.1, read as the reverse complement.
AGAAAAGAGGAAGAGAAGGCTCACCAGCAGAAAGTGGTAGAATCCGAGCCAAGCATCTGTCTGTCCCTCCGAGCGTAGACGAAGACCGTGGAGGAAGTAGGCAAAGGTTAAGGACCCCCAATCATAGTCGCCGATCCGGTCTATATCTCTGACAGCTCCGACGACGCTGAAATGAATGGTAGAGGAGTTGTTCCCTAAGAAACAACCCCTCATAATGGTCAAAAATAAACGTCGAAGCAAAATATCACGAGTGGCCCGATCCGCTGGGAATGGCGCCGCATATATGCCTCCAACAGCGTCCACGGCCAAAGCTCCAGACCGAATGTTGCAGGCCTTAAAGACCCGATCGTCGGCAGCAAAACCCACTAAAGCTCGGACCTCTGCTGGAGTAATGTCAAGATCCAGAGGAACACGGGATCCGGTGAACTCTATACCCGTGATGTACCTCCAGTCCCAGGGGGTCAGCACGACCTCACAGTCCAAGAGGTGAAGAGACTGAGTCTGGTGGAACCATCGCTCAGATAAAGCCCTCATATAACCCCAGGGGCACTGACGGGGGATGATAGTGAAGAAATGCCAAAAGCCCCAAGAGTCCACCATCTCCCGGTAATCGCTGTGCAGAGCTGTATAGAGGGAGTAAATGTTAAACTAGTTACCCCTCGGCTGGGTAAACTCGGGAACCTGTGGAAATCACTAACGGGTCAGTCCAAATACGAGCAGAAATTGAGAATAAACTCAGAAGAAAATTGAATATACCTCATTGGCAACAAGAGATGCCGATGGGTGACGACTGAGATCCCGACCCAATAGGTCGGGTATCTGCACAGAGGCGCCAGATAAAGCGCGATGAGAGGACGGAGCTGGTGTGCTAGAAGATGGCCCCTCTACCGTAATATCTGGGAGAACAGCCTCCTCAACATCGGGATGGTCAGGCCGGATGACAGCCTCCGCCAGTCGGTGAGCCTGACGGGTCCGAGGAAGAGCGGGGGCAGGTGCAGCCCTACGGCGGCGAACGCTCGAGGTCCGAGATGCAGAGGAGCTACTAGGAGCGTCAGGATCCATAGCTGGAATAGAACAGGCAAGGAGGAAGGTAAGTTCCCTTTTTGAATTATGTCACAAATATTCCAATACTCATTGTAGAATTAATGCAACATGATGCATGTTTATTATATGTTCAAAAAAAAAATTGGCAGAGTTTCGTTTGTAAAATGGGCATCCCATGCATAACCAAGCATGTTTTTCAATTAATCCAAGCCGCAACAGGTCAAAATTGCATTCATGTGGGTGATTGTAACATGTAAAAGGACCCTAATGCATGATTTTCTTTCAAAAAAAAACAACAGATATGTGTGACCGCATCATGAGCATAAAATAGGACTCACACAGTTGATACATAGCATGTATATACAATAATACATAGCATAGCATTATAAAGCATACATTTTGTCTCTAAGCATGCAAATAGCCAGATGTATAGCAAAACATTGACGAAATTGAAAAACGATCGGTCAAAGTGTTACCTGTAACGCGTAGATCGATCTAACTAGAGCGGTTTTTGCAAAAAAAGGTTGGAAAACTCAGCAAAAGGGCATGCAAAGGTTTGAAAATCGCGTGGAGTACAAATGAAAGTGACAGATCTGGAGGAGGCTCGCCCCCTATAAGTCCCGATCTTGGCCACAGATCAATCTGCGGCTGGCCGTAGATCCATCTGCGGCTGGCCCTGGTGGGTCCCCCTGGCTCCTGTACAATGGTTTGACTTGTTGAGTGAAAATAAGTTACGAGATGGGTGACCGGCGACGAAACCCGGCGACAAAACCCGGCCCCGACAAGACGATCGACTGGCGACAATAACCGGCGATTACGAGATGGGTGACCGGCGACGAAACCCGGCCCCGACGAGACGATCGACCTGCGACGATAACCGGCGATTACGAGATGGGTGACCGGTGACGAAACCCGGCCCCGACAAGACGATCGACCGGCGACGATAACCGGCGATTACGAGATGGGTGACCGGCGACGAAACCTGGCCCCGACAAGACGATCGACCGGCGACGATAACCAGCGATTACGAGATGGGTGACCGACAACGAAACCCGGCCCCGACGAGGCGATCGACCGGCGACGATAACCGGGGATTACGAGATGGGTGACCGGCGACGAAACCCAGCCCCGACGAGGCGATCGACCGGCGACGATAATCGGCGATTACGAGATGGGTGACCGGCGACGAAACCCGGCCCCGACGAGACGATCGACCGGTGACGATAACCGGCGATTACGAGAGGGGTGATCGGCGACGAAACCCGGCCCCGACGAGACGATCGACCAGCGACGATAACCGGCGATTACGAGATGGGTGACCGACTACGAAATCCGGCCCCGACGAGACGATCGACCGGCGACGATAACCGGCGATTACGAGATGGGTGACCGGCGACGAAACCCGGCTCCGACGAGACGATCGTCCGCATTGACACCCTTTTACGAATACTTTGCATCCATTGCATCTTACGTTGCATCATAAATCATATGTGTTGCATCACGTATGTATTGTCATCCTTGTGCACTGTCATTCATGCATCGAGTGTCTATTCTTTATCCTGTTCATTTCATTTAACATTGCATAAACATGATAAAGAGGGGCAGCTGTAGACACCCAAATTTTGCGTTCCCTATGCTAACCATGACAGGTGGGCAAAATCGTCAATTGAACCGGCCTGCTGGAGCGAAGAATGGGCACAAGTGCGAACACTCGACGCCACCACGACGATTTGCAATCAAAACTGACTTAACAACAAGGCCATCCGAAATGAGCATTCCCGAATAATGTGTCACGTCTCACAGTAATTCTCGGACTGCAAAATACAGGCTTTTCGGTGAAAATCGAGGTACGGTGCGGAAACCAAGGACAATTAAATAACATAAGTGCATGGCGGGCTAAGGCCAGCCGCACATTGATCTGCGGCCAGCCGCAGATCAATCTGCGGCCAGCCGCAGATCAATCTGCGGCTGGGTTTAGCCAGCCTACTTCAGCACATTCCTTCATTCAGAGAGCAGAGAGAGAGTTGGTAGATCGGCAGCAGACGAAGAAGAAGAATAAGCAGCAGCAGCACAGAAATTCAAGGAGAAAATAGCATAGTTTTTTGCAACAAAATAGGAGAGAAAGGAAGAAAAAGAGAGGAATAATATTCTTTTGATTTGATTGTATCATATATATTTCTTCTTCTATTCAAAATACACAAGTTTACATCCGCTTTGATCTTATTTGCAAGGGGAAAATCTCCTTATTTTTGCAATTTCTATCATGTCCTTTGGTTGAATTAAATGTAGTTTGCATGTAATCGATGATGGAACAATGAATTAGGGTTTATTAGTGAGGGTTCTATCGGAACAAAATTCTTCCTAATAACCCGATGATATTTATTTATTGACTTTTTGTTTGTTTTACGGTGCTATATTGGGCGTGGTTCCTTTAGATCATTATTTTAGGATGTCTTGGTATTGTTAGATTATCCGTGTTGGTTATTTCTTGTAATATCCGGTTGTGGGTGTGTGGAGATTTGGGTGTGAGCCTAGGAAAGTGACCCCGTGGTCCAAATCCGATGATGGACCTCTTTTGATGTAAGAAGTAGGAATGATGTAGTTTTCATTGTAAATATGTAATCGTCGGGCCTTAAAACGACGCTAAGGCGAGAATCGTGTTTAAGGCCCCGTCATAGTGAAATATGTGATCGTGGGCGTTTGCGGTTATTTTGATGGCTTACATGCCCATGAATAGCCCCTACGCATTTTAATGCTTTATTTGATTTACAGTATCAAAATTGATTTCAAAGCTAAACAATGAAGACTTTCATAAAAATCAATCAAATTAGGTTATTAGCATCACGAGGATAATAAATGGGAATTGTTAAGGAATGTCGATTTCTATTTAACGAGAAGGCTAAAGAACAAATCCTTTTCAAACATCACAAAATTGATTTTATGAAAATAAATAACGTTTTATTAAATCTTTGTGCATAGGGTTAAAGAGATCCTAGAAGTTGCCATCATTTGAGTTACGAAAGCAACGTATAGATCTCGATTCCTATTTTGACGAAGGTTTAAAACTCTTGTTTTGCCAAAACGACACCTAATGCAATCTCACAGTTTTGACAAATTAAAATAAACATTTTCTCATAAGCTTTCTCGTATAAACCGAAGAACATTCTAAAGCATTCCCGAAAGAAAACACGATTTTTCTAAAACCCAAATGGTTTCTTCATGCAAACTCATCACACATTCATGTAGGCACACACACACACGCACACATACACATTCCATGGATTAAAGGATAGGAAAGTATCAAGATGGCGGTAACCGTGTTTCACGGAAGTCGGGAGGTGCCTAACACCTTCCCCTCGCTTAAGCAAGCCCCCGAACTCTATGAATCTCGATTCGCAGACCAATTAATTTGGAGTCACATATGAGCCAGCGATTTATAAAAAATGAAAACTCGGATGAGTTGGTACATCCATTTCAAATATACCAACTGGCGACTCTGGTTAATTGGCTCATCATAAAAAAACGATCTTTCAAAACTCCGTCGACATTAATGCCGACCTTTTCCAAAGAATCATTCAGTCAAAAGGCTAAAAAATTGGAAAAGACGAAAAACCGGCGTCGACACTCATTATTTCCAACCAAAGGTCATAAGGCCTTGTTTGGTTTGATGGAAATAAAAACTCTTCCTATTTAATTTAATAACTCATTATAACATATAGTTTTAATTGTCACGCTTTTAATTTAATTGGACTTATTATTAAATAAATTCAATTAAACCTTACTAACTTAAATAATAGTTTCATTTAACCAATAACAATAACACCAAATAAATTATCTTATTTAAATAAATTCTTTATTCAAATAAATCATTTAATCATCTAATTTAATTATTAAATTAAAATAATTACATCAAACCACATACAAATAACATTTAACAAAAATTCTTTCACCATAACTTATAAATTATTTATTTTACTCCATAAATAAATTAATAAAAATATCAATAAATATTTTTATTTAATCACAAAAATTGCATTCGTTACATGGTTCACTAGAGCCACCAAGTGAACCAAAAGGTCAAATCTAGGGTGTAAGAACTGAATTTAAATAAAAGTATTATATTTAAATCCCGGGCTCCATTACAAACAGGTCTTCAAGTGCTCCTTGCTCCTTTGTCTCTGATTCTTCAAAATAATTCTAACTAATCCTATTACATAAACTATTTACAATAAATAGAAACCTTGATCAGCACCAAGAGAAAGTACATATGAGAAATATAGAATTTACATCGAGAAAAACTAGAGAAGACGAGGTACGCATACCCTATTTATAAAAACTCATTCATTCAAGCATCCTCTAAAATAAATCCAATCACATATTGGTTAATAGTCCATAATCAATCCCATTTACTATCATACGTATCTCCATATGCATCAATAAATAACATTTATCTCATGAATAATAAAATCATTCTATATATGCATTGATATCATTTAATGGGTAAAAAGTTTGCTAATATTTAGTTTTGAAACAAAATAAACTCTTTTATTTTAATCAAAAACTAAATAAAAATTAAACTTCTTTAATTTTAGCAACCTGGAATCCTATTCCAGACAAAATAAACATATTTATTTTAAACATACTCCAATTGAATAAACCATTTACTTTAATTGAAGAAGAAAATAAATTTTCAAAATCTGCAGACCAGCGCGACCGCGGTCCAAAATGAACTAGGAGCGGCGTGGTCGCGCTGCACCCCCAGAAACAGTTTCTGGGTTCGGGCACGGCCGCGCTCCAGAATGAACTGGAAGCGGCGTGGCCGCGCTGCATCACAGATGCAGAAAACTTGGTTTGCCTAGAAAATTTGATCCAATCACATACCCATACATACATGGAATCATCAAAATCGATAATTAACACAAGGATTGGCTCTGATACTACTGTTAGGTTTGTATATTACGCGAGCATGCAATCAAATTACACAAATATAGCGAAAGCGTGATAAAATTGGATTTTAAAATTTTTATACAAATGAGATAGAGAATAAGAATTATACTCTCGTAGATACGTGCTTCCTCGGGTACAAGTTTAACTCCAAATCCTTTCGTGTTCTCTATGAAATTCACCGATTAAATTTCTTCCTTTGGTCAACGTTAGCCACCCAAGTGTTTGGCCTCTAGAGGTGATCCACCAAGGAATAATACGTATTCAAGAAGATGGGTGTTGGTAAAACCCCAGTTTCTATCTCTATAGGAATTATAAGTACTCTCTCAAATCTTATGGAAGCATATGTAACCCCAATCCATAATAAGACTCCTCTTATTTATAGATGTAGGCAACCCTCCTAAACTATTTAGGAATATGATTTTATTTTAATTAAACTCTTTTAATTAATTAAACTACTAATCCAATTAGAAAATTATGAGAGTACTTTTAATAATTAATTCTCAAACCCTTTTAGAAATTAAATAATAATAATAGTAATAATAATAATAAGACTCCTCTTATTAATTATATTTAATATTTTTAAAATATTAAATAATAAATATTAAGCTATTTAATTTATTCTCTCACCATAGATTAAATTAAATACACTTAACTTATTATTACAATTATGTCATTTACTTCTTAAATAAACTTTTTCCTTTTGCGGTGTGACCCTTTAGGTTCTCCATATTAAACCGGTTGTGAATAAATCAATTAGAACATTTCTAATCTTATTTAAATAAATAAATTAAACTATTTAATTCATTTAAATAAATAATATTTATTCTACAATAAGGGTAAGCTCACTTAGCAATCAACGACTTTTCAGATAATATAGATTTCAACATTAATCACAAAAGAACCTTTTAGTGAATATTTACCGTACAATTCAATTCTTCTACCATACAATGTCCCAATTAAATATAAGACATGGAATTACTGTCAAGTCTTATCTTATTTAATTATATGTATTTCGATTCTCAAATGCACAACTCTAAATAATGCAAATTAGAAACTCCTTTCTAATTTTATTTTGCCTTGGCCAAGGACTACTGAGTTGTCATTTATCATATTATATAGGACATACTCATCTTTCATAGATTTCATGCTAACTAATTAGAGTTGGAATTGGATTTTATGATAACTAATTGGAGTTAAAATTGGATTTTATGCTAAACAAATTGGAGTTGAAATTGGATTTAATGCAAACTAATTTGATTTGGTATTGGATTTCATACTAATTAATATTGCCCATTAAATGATATCAATATATATATTGAATGTTTTGTTTTCATTGGATGAATATATTATGATATATGTGATGACATGTATGATTAGTCTTTTATTGATACATGTGATGATATGTATAATTATAATAGGGATGATTGTGGACCATTGACCAATATGATTGGATTTAATTTTGATGGATGCTTGAATGAATGTGTTTTTATAAATGGGGTCTGCGTACCTCACCTATCTCTCTCCTATGTACTTCCCCTTGACTGTTGATCAAGATTTCTGTTTTATTAAAAATAGTTTGTAATAAGATTTTGTAGAATTACTCAAGAAATTAGAGCTGAACAGCAGGAACATTGAAGACCCATTTGTAAACGAGCTCGGGTTGAATGTAATAGTTATATTCAATGTGTTATTGTTGCACCCTAGATTTGACCTTTTGGTTCACTCAGTGGCTCGAGTGAATCAAACTAGAATTAAGTTCATAATCATCCCAAGTAGAATATATTATTCTATATGTGCATGCTAGATTTTATATATTAATATATTATTATACATAATTATGTATGTTTAATATGACGCGTATTTATATATATATATATATATATATATATATATGTGTGTGTGTGTGTGTGTGTGTGTGTGTGTGTGTGCATGAGCGCTAAATAAAATGAGACAATTAATAACAAAACTCTCGAGAAAAAAAAATTAAGTTGATTACGTTCAATGATATTTAGAATGTCGGACATAGCCTAATAGCATGATAAAGCAATAGAGTATTAAATATTTAATCTAGTCTGTTGTGCACACACAAGGCTCATATTAAGTATTTAAGATGTTGGCTTTATTACATTGGATGTTTATAAGAAATTGAACAATAGACGTTTTGTTGTGCATACACAAGGACCGTATTTTTCTTTTCACTTATATGAAAATGCTAGTACTGACTTAACTTAAATTATTTTAGTTAGAATATGCACACACTTGACCATTATAATCTAAGAGGCAAAAATAAAAGGTGTTACATAGTGGATGTAATTGACAAAAGTTGTCTACCTATTGAATAAATCTATAGTTTGTTGTGCACACACAAGCCTAGAAATTTACGGCAATAGGATCCTTTCTCACTAGTGGAATTTAATTAGATCTACCGAATTATATATAGAGGGTTATATAATTTGATGAAAATAGTGGGAGATACCATTTTAATAAAGACCTAATTAATTTGGTAATTAATAAAATGAATAAATGCTAATGTTGTTATTAAAATTTCATTTACAGAATTTTACGATGTCTAATTTACTATCACTGGGAAGCATATTGGATGTAAATAAGTTAACCAGACCAAACTATACGAATTGGTTAATGAATTTGAGAATAGTTCTCACGGCTGAAAAACTATCTTATATCCTTAATTCGCATGTCCCTGCAACGGTTGCAGACAATGCCTCTGAGGAAGATATTGCTATTGTTAGAAAGTGGCAAAATGATGTACAGTGGACTAAGTGCATCATGTTAGGCTCCATGAGTAACGAGTTACAGCGTCAACACGAGAAAATGGATGCACCTACCATTTTGCTATACCTTCATGATTTGTATGGTGAGCAAAGTAGTTTTGCCAGATATAAGATATCTAAGAAGCTCTTCCAATCTAGAATAACCGATGGCATTACAGTAAAGACACATGTCCTCAAAATGATCAATTTGATTGAACAATTGGGACAACTGAGTTTTGTAATGGATCGAGAGTTGAGCCAAGATTTGATCTTGCAGTCACTCTCGGACTCCTTTTCACAATTTGTCGTGAATTTTCACATGAACAAGCTTGATGTAAGCCTGCCTGAGTTACTTAACATGTTGAAAACAATAGAGAGTCACTTTCTAACCAATAAAGACTAAGTCTTACTTGTAGATGAGTCTTCCAAGAAAAGGAAGATGACCAAAGGATCTTTTGAAAAGAAGAAAAGTTCAAAGAAGGCAAAAGCAAAGGTAAATACAAAGGACAATAATAAAACTGTTGTGGATAGCAAAGGAGTTTGCTTCCACTACAATAATCCAGGACACTAGAAAAGAAACTACAAGAAGTATCTTGCAGAGGCTAACCAGAAGAAGCTTGGTGAAGCTTCGGTTACAGATACAGGTTTATTCATGATTGGAATAAATCTTTCTGTAAGTCAAGGTTCTACTTGGATATTGGATACCAGTTGTAGTTCTCACATATGCAATTCGATGCAGGGACTAAGCAGAAGTAGAAAGCTAAACAAAGGGGAAGTAATCGTGCGTGTGAGGAATGGAGCAAAGGTTGTTGCATTAGCCGTAAGAACTTATAGTTTAGCGTTGCCTATGAGCAAGTCTATTAAGTTAATAAGCAGTTATTATGTTCCAGTTCTTATTAGAAACATTATTTCTATTCTGTTGTTGGACAAGGAAGGTTTTGGTATTATATTTATCTATGTAGTCATTGGCATTCGCACTTGTGCATTTGAATTCGTATAATTATTTAAGTTCTGAAATTCACGAACTATTCATGATTAAGTCAAGAATAATGGTTGTTCTATTTATAATGATAATGTTTTGTTTGGAACTGAAAGATTACTTGATGAACTTTATATACTTGACTTACATGAAAAATATTTTACAAATTGAACAAACTAATAATTTGAAAAGAGATTGTGACGCCCCCAAATTCAGGTACCTCTACCTCGAACTTGGTGCTTCACTATACTATTCATCTCATAACTAAATAACATCATACAACGGAATATTAAAGGTTTAACTAGATTAATACAATAAATATTATCTCACAATAAAAAAATCATTATAACATAATCCCAGGTTTACTCAACCTCCACTAATACAAAACATGCTTAAGTTAATACAAATAACTAAATATAAGTCTTAGTATAAATAGGTCGCAGTCTTCTTAAATAGATAATAAGCTACGGTTAATTTGAGGCCTTTCCCTTTCCTTTATCCTTCCTGGAACCACTGCCCTGCTCAGCCTTAACTGAAATGTTTTATGGAAAAGAAAGGGTGAGCAACGACTTTGCTCAGCAAGTATATTACAAATAAAAGATAGGTATACTCACGGTTTAATTATAACAGGTGTTTAACTGATTGATAAACAGATTATGAAATAAGCTGCAAAATGTAAGGGAAATTGGATATCACAGATTCAACTCAAAATACTTTTCATTACTGAGTGACCATAGAGGACCAAGAACACATAGAAGGATAAGCAGTTGTTCACTACGACACCTCCGAAACAGGCACATGAGGTGATCAGCCCCGTAGCACCCACAATATGCATAAAGTTCAATCATAGCGCGCGTATCGATTTTCCCGACGTAATTTATAATACCCCTACTGTGAGGGTTGTTCATCTCATCACCATATAGAAGTCCGCACCAAATAATTAGTTTGGATAGTCTGTTCAAGAATTGGATTGTTGACCAATACATCTTATCACTAGTCTAGCCGAATCAATTGGCTTAGACCCACTTCTCAAAATAATATTAGCTTTCAATAGTAATTTGAAAGGATTCTTAAAATATATTATCAAGGTTTATCAAGCCTGACAAGTTTAGAAGGGTATGGAAATAATCCAGCATACTCAACACAGTTCATACGATATATCATTTACTGCGAAAAAATATTGCAGTACGTTCGCACACAATAGTAATCAGTTTGCTAGCCATGAAGGACTAGCACAATATTTGAAGTTGTAAAAGATAAGAACTTGCAAAGATATATGCAATGATATAACAATTAACCTAGCAAGCTCAGAATAAGAGAACTTGCTCAATTTAAAGAGGGTCAGGAACTTGCCTGATTTGCTACTACAATTACTCTACGATTCAATTCTTCGGATGACCTACATTAATCATAAGCCATTCTAATAATTATTCTCTGATAAGTATCACATAATGTCTTACTGTATAACTCACATCGTTTGCCTAACTGTTCAATCATCTATTGATTACACAACATGTCAATTAAGGTTTCTACGATAGATGTAACCTATCAATTTGGTAGTCTGCAGAGACACTCTACGATTTATCAATAAGACTCTACGATCTGTGAGTATCACTCTACGATCGTAGGACTGAGGCACTACGACTGTATAGTCGTGGCACTCTACGGTTGAGTGTTGTGACCCTACGGATTGACAAGGTCACTCTACGATTCCATCAACTAGCTGACTTGTTTACCCTATGGTGGCCGAGTGGGGCTCTATGATTTTCAGGAGTCACTTGATGATCTGCTTAGTACTTGTCGCCTCGGTTCTACCATTTGCATCTGACGCTCTACGATTGTGCCTAGCACTCTATTACTGACCAGTGAAGCCCTACGATCTAGTAGAATTACTCTACGATCGTAAGGTTCACGCTACGATTGCTCAAGGTTTGGTACAACCTACTCTACGATCTTCGAGTGAGCTCTACGATCGGAGTGAAGCCACTCTACGATTTTGAACTAAGGAAAATCTCATGACTTCCATTTTAAAAGGCATTCTTTTACAGCTTCATTTAGAGGTTATACTCTATGTTTTAAGCTGGCTTAGAGTTGAGTCTAACTTTGAATATGGTTCACTGGTCTAAGGAATTAGGATTAAGGAATGTTACAACAGCAGAGTGTTGGTCGATTTCGCAATCGAAAACACACACGTGCAAGTATACACGGTTAACAAGTAATATATGATAAGATATGAGTCGAACCCACAGGGAATTGTGACAAATAATAACCAAGTACCAATCGTCTATCAAATTGGTCTAATTTAAACAATGAAGATTTGATAATTAGTTGATTGGTTGAGTTCACAAGTCGGATAATGAGTAAAATGCGGTAAAATATCAAGATAGAAGGGTCTAAGATTACAACTTCCCCCAACACGTCATTTGAATCTCCTAACTCTCTCTTTTTAGTCAATTATAGCATACGAATTGACAACCGAGAAATCAAAAATACATGAGAGCCTCTGTCGATGGTCAATCACGAATCTTCCTAAGCGGTGCATAGGTATATGTCTATCCTATACACTATCAAGAGACTAATTTCAGGAATGATTTATAGACACGTGTCACCAAATCTAATTAATCCTCCCTTCCATTACCAACTTTCACCTCGGAAGTCATTAAGACTAGATTCTCAATAGGTTGCATGCGGTAATTAGGTATATATCTATCCCAACTGCTATCAAGATATCTATTGTTGCAGATAATTAATAAGACACACGTCACTTAATCCAATTAATAACCCACAATAATCTACACTTTCGCATGTTATCATAACTAGGTCTTAACCTATAATCCGTTCGTCAAGTTCATATAGGTTCCCACGGTAATTACGGGCCAAGCAATTAATCTAGAAGCAAAGGTTATGACAATCAATTCACAAATGCATAACTAAAATCAATAGAGAGAGAATTCAATTCAAATTAAGTGTTGGGTTCCATTGCAATCTTAGAATATAAGGTTAGTTCATGATAGCTACAATAAACATCATTTTCAATTGATACATTGTCAAATTCGAATTACAAAGGAGATGGAAAACTAGAAATGAAACCACTTTTGAAGCTATTCAGCTGGTGTTCCCTTGGTTGCTGTAGATTTCTAGCTCTCCTCCTTGGCTTTGCAATTCTTCTTGACTGAGTTCCATGGCTTTTGGCTTGATTCAGCTTGATTTGCAGCCTTGAGCACTGTTGGTTGATGTATTTTGTAGCCTCCTTCTCTCTAGATATCTGATATGAGGCTTGGAAGAGATTATATATAGTCTTCATCAAGAAACCCTAGCCAAAATCGGACAAAAAAACAGCTCAGATCGCACTGAAGGTGTGTCAGATCGCACTCAGCACGGCGGCGTGCGCCCGCACGCCCAGGCATGCGCCCGCGCCCAAGCGCCTGCATGCCGCCCATGACGCTGCCGAGGCTGCCGAGCCAAGCGCGCGCGCCCGCGCGCCCCAGGCGTGCGCCCGCACGCTGGCGCCTGCACGCCCCACCTGCCTGCGGAGCTGCTGAGCCATGCGCGCGCGCCCGCGCGCCCCAGGCGTGCGCCCGCACGCTGGCGCCTGCATGCCGCTCACACGCCCGCATGCGCTGCCGAGGCTGGCTGCCGAGGCTGGCTGCCGAGGCCGCCCGTACGCCCGCACGCCCAGGCGTGCGCCCGCGCCCATGCGCCTGGATGCTGCCGAGCCATGCCGCCCGCGCGCGCGCGCGCCCAACGCCGAGGCTGTCGAGCGCCCAGCGCCCAGCGCCCAGCGCCCAGCGCCCCGCGCCCAGCGCCCAGTCGCACGCCGTGCACGCGGCTTGGTCGACGCCGCACGCCGCACGCCGTGCACGCCATCCAACGCCGTGCTCGCCCAACTTCTATATGTCATCAAATTAAGCCCCAAACATCGCCAAACATAAATTTTCATCGTCATAACCTCCGGGCACGGAAATCCAAGCACGGGCTTGCCCGGGTGGTTTGGCCAATGCCGCACGCCGTGCACGCCATCCGACGCCGCGCACGCCCAACTATCAAATATTGTCAAATTAAGCACCGGGCGTCGCCAATCACCACAATCCATCACGTTACCATTCGGGCACAGACGTCCAGGCACGGACAATGAGTCAATCCAAACAACGATCCGCGCGGTCTTTATTTCAATTCCTACACACATAATAAAGATGCATCAAAGCAACTTAAAACATGTAAAAGTAACTAAAACTAATTTATGTAAAAATAAGATAAAAATACATGGAAACTTTATAAAATACTTAACGATTTGCAAATTATCAAGGCCAAAAGTACCCAAGTTGTGTGTATAAAACACACTCATCAAATACCCCCAAACTTAAATCTTTGCTTGTCCTCAAGTAAACAGAGATATACTACTTTATATAAAATAAAATAAGAAAAATGCAAACACAACTGAATTTAGAGGAAAGTGACTCCACGAATTGGCCTCAAAGGAAAAAGATCAAAAGGGGCCCAAGCAGACTGAAAAGTTACAATTTAACAAGAGTTCTAAGCACACGGCTACTCAAGATTCCAGTAGTGTGTGTGTGAGTACATGATATCTGTTTATGTAAGTTAGGAAAGAGCTAACGCATGACTCAACTCCCGAGGGATTATACTATGAATCTACAAACTCATCGTTACCTAGAGAAAATCAAACAAGACGACCACATAAGAAAAAGGGGGGGTTCCAAGTACATTGATGGAGTAGTGAGTAATCGCATTGGTGAGTGCGTTTTACGCTCCATCTCACCTTACTAATCGCATGACCGTGCAATGTCTAATCACATTAGGCTATTTAGAGCTACCCATGTAACGAGTGTTTGATCAATGACTCCCAAACCAGATGGCTTTAGGGCAGTAGGTGTAAAACACCCCAAAGGGTCTATTAACTCGAGTAGCAAAGGCCACGTAATTAAACTTGGTCATTCATTTTTTTTTTTTTTTTTTTCATCCCCCCAAACTTATATGAAAGCCTAAAATGACAACACAAGATGCAGACATGAGTTCAGTACATTTCACGTATAATCGCCCAGACATTAAAGTAAATGAGATTTCTCAATACTAACTACTAACAGGCATGCTGAAAACGTGAGGAGCTAACGTAACCAAGAGTAGGGGAGTTAGCCATAATGTTAAGAAGTAACTAAGTCTGCTCGAGCCTTACTTTAGAAAGAACACCTTAACCAGCAGAATATCATTGGCCATTCTTGAAACACACAGACACAATATCATGACTAACTAAAACCACACACACAATTAAACTAACACAATATCATGACTAACTAAAACCAACACACACAATTAAACTAACACACACCCCCAAACTTAAAGTAAACATAGTCCTCGATGTTTAAAATAGACAGAATTGAAAAAGAGAACAGCACCGGGGAAATCAAGCAGCGTCATCGTCATTATTGCTAAATGCGTGACTCCCCCCACTTGCATCATCATCCGAGTCAAAGCCATATTCCGGGAACATAGGTGTCATGGGAAATTGGACTGCATTGGGGCCGGTATTGGCTCCGCTGTTGTTGATCACCTGTGCAGTCGCGTTACAAAAATCGGTCGTGTAAATGCATAAGGAATTGACTTGCTGAATGGAGTGATCAAGGCGGCGGGACATGCGCCTATGCTCACGCTCCCGCTCCTGCTCGTCCCACAGTCTCGCCTGCTCGTTCTGTTGTATTTCGGCCCTCATCGCCTGATTTTCACGACGAAGCTCCCGCAGCTCAGCAATAAGTAGGTCCATAGAAGAGCGAGGCGCCTCGGTGTGCGCAGTGCTTGGTGGTGGGGTTCCGACACGTGCCTCGGGCTCGTGAGGCTGAACTAACGGTAAAAACCCAGCTCCATGTGGCTCCGGTGCCGCCCCCATCCAGACCTTGTAAAGGCCAATAGCTAGGCTGTCAATGGGTGTGAGTGGTTGTTGAAGTAACTCGTGAGCTTGCACCTTAACTTTGGCCCTCATGCACAACCCGCAGATTAGGGATGGGTGTGGCAACCCGCCTGAAGACTTCCCATTAACAAACTGAAGAATTGAGTTCCGAATCAACCGGCCCACACAAATGCTCCGCCCAGTGACCAAACAAAACAGGATAAGGGCCCGCATTGGAATTACTTGAGTTGCGTGTGTGGTCGGCCATAGCTTTGCATTGATGAAGTATAACCATGCTTTCCCATATTTGCTTAAGTCGCCTTGGCGAAAATGCACCGGCTCTCCCCTTGTCGTAGCCCAACGAGCACCGGGTTTGCATAATGTTGCAATCACTGCATCCCAGTCGGGCTTGTCGGCCCCATATTTAGTAAGGTCATCCTTACCATGGCTTTTAGGTAGGTTATAGTATTCTTCAATGCACCTTTTTCCAAATGAAACTTTCTTGCCCCTAACCGTTACCACAAAATTTTCAACTTCTAATGCATTAGCGTAGAATTCCCTGACAAGAGGAATACACGCGGGCTCGGGCTGAGCGGCAAAAGTTTCCCATCCTCGTTCCCTAATTATTTCTGCCAACCCCCAATTATTTGTTGTGTCAGGAAGAATACCCCGTTCCGGAATCAAAGATTTTGTGACCATGGTGGTGTGGTAACGCTCGGAGGCTTCCGCATTGACAAACCTTTTCTTATCATATGCCCTGGATGAGGAAGGCTCACCCCTATGTCGTTTGGTGGCCATCAGGATCAGAGTTGCAAGCAAAACACTCAAAGTAGCCAAGAATTGCCTCACAGACAATTTGTCGAACAGTTGGCGTGCACTCCAAAAAATCACAAGTGTAAGTGCAATGGGGACTAGGCCGAACCCTCCACAAAGCCTTGCAATGGGAGCTAGCTATGTACCTGCTAACCAAAATCACCAAAACACAGCACCCAAGCAAGAAAAATTGGAAATTTATAGCCCTTATTACCTTATCTTGGAGAACTTGTGAAAACCCAAAGAAATTCTTCAAAAACCTTCAAATTTTTGTTCAAATCCAAGATGGAAGGTGAAATTGATGATGGGATATCGCAATTGGATGCCAAAATGATGCAAAGGGTCACAAAATTAAGTTTGGGTAAGTTGTAAGCAAGTTGGCAAAGACGTGGGAGGAGAGAGATATAAAAATGGAGTGACAAAAAAAATGAGCCAATTGGTGATTTAAGGAACCCATCCAGCTGCCCAGGTGCGGCCGCACGGCCTGCTGTGCGCCCGCGCGCGCCTGGTGCCGCCCAGCGCGCCCAACTGCTGCGCCCCGCCTACTGCGCCCGCCTGCTGCCGAACGTTGCACCTGCTGCGCGCGCGCGCGCGGCGCCTGGTGCGCCCGCACGCTGGCGCCTGCCTGGTGCTGCTGGCGTGCTGCTGCTGGCGTGCTGCTGCTGACGTGCCATCGGCGTTTCGCTGACACGCAACGCTCAATTGCCAAAATTGGATACAAATACCTACATGTAGCAACAAAATTAACAACATTAGAAACAATTAATCACTAAAAATCATCCTTTTGAATTTTTTTTTTTTTTTTTTTTAAAATCAAGTATTAAGCATTAAAATGAAACATTGGGTTGCCTCCCAATTAGCGCTTGAGTTAAAGTGCTCAGCCTGACTATACCCCCTTCATATCAGATCAACGAGACTAATTGAGGTCTTTTGGCGCTCGATGTCGCCACCCCAATAGTGCTTAACTTTTTGCCTGTTCACCTTGAACAATTGGTTTGTCTTCTCATCCCGCAGTTCAATTGCAACATGCGGGAAAACACGGTTGATATAGAATGGCCCTGACCATCGTGATTTGAGTTTACCGGGGAATAGCTTCAACCAAGAATTGTAAAGTAGGACGGGTTGTCCAACCTCAAACTTTCGATCGATTATCTTCTTGTCGTGCCACCTCTTGACTTTTTCCTTATAGAGCTTTGCGTTCTCATAGGACTGGAGACGGAACTCATCCATCTCATTGAGTTGTAAGAGGCGTTTCTCTCCCGCTACATTCAAATCAAAGTTGAGCTTCCGGATGGCCCAATAAGCACTGTGTTCAAGTTCCACCGGTAGATGACATGCTTTCCCATACACAAGCTGATAAGGTGACATCCCGATAGGAGTTTTGTATGCCGTCCTATATGCCCATAAGGCGTCATCAAGCTTCAATGACCAGTCCTTTCTATCCGGGTTGACAACCTTCTCTAAAATCCTTTTCACCTCTCTATTGGATACCTCCACCTGCCCACTTGTTTGAGGATGATAGGCCGTGGCAATCTTGTGAGTTACCCCATATTTAGCAAGAAGGGCATTAAAGTTCTTGTTACAAAAGTGCGACCCTTCATCGCTAATTATTGCACGCGGAGTTCCGAATCTTGTGAATACATTTTTTCGAAGGAACTTTAGTACAACTTTGGCATCATTGGTGCGTGTTGCAGCTGCTTCAACCCATTTTGACACGTAATCTACAGCCACAATGATATACAAATTGTTGAACGAAGAGGGAAACGGGCCCATAAAATCGATACCCCAGACATCAAATATCTCAACCTCTAAGATTGTGGTTAGTGGCATCTCATGACGCCTGGAAATGTTCCCTACTCTTTGACATCGATCGCATTTCAGCACAAACACATGGGCGTCCTTGAACAGCGTTGGCCAATAAAAACCAGATTGAAGCACCTTCGCCGCTGTTCTTTCTCCGCGATAGTGTCCACCAAAAGCTGAGGCATGACAATGTTGCAAGATGCTTTCCATCTCAGATTGAGGTACGCACTTCCGGATCAGTTGGTCAGCACATTGCTTAAACAGAAAAGGTTCGTCCCAGAAATAATGCTTCACATCGTGCAAGAATTTCTTTTTTTGTTGATAGCTCAGCTCGGGTGGTAGGACATGGCTCACCACATAGTTGACATAGTCAGCATACCATGGCACCTCATGTGTGATGGCGAAAAGTTGTTCATCCGGGAAAAATTCAATAATCATAACATCATCTCCCGCCTCATGGTCTGCATTTTCCAGCCTAGACAAATGATCCGCCACTTGATTCTCGGTTCCCTTCTTATCTCTAATCTCAAGATCGAACTCTTGAAGCAATAAAACCCATCGAATCAAGCGTGGCTTTGCGTCCTTCTTTGCTATTAAGTACTTAATGGCAGAATGGTCCGTGTACACAATGACCTTGGTGCCAATGAGATAGGCACGAAATTTGTCAAAGGCATACACGATAGCAAGCAATTCCTTCTCCGTTGTTGTGTAATTAAGTTGAGCACCAGTTAGTGTCTTGCTAGCATAATATATCACATGAAAGACCTTGTCCTTGCGATGGCCCAATACAGCACCAATTGCAAAGTCGCTAGCGTCGCACATCAATTCAAACGGAAGATTCCAATCCGGGGCCACGATAATAGGTGCACTTACAAGCTTCTTCCTTAGTAACTCAAAAGCCTCAAGACAAGCATGGTCGAAGACAAATGGAGTGTCTTTCTCAAGTAGACAACACAGCGGTTTTGCAACTTTTGAGAAATCCTTGATAAACCGCCTATAAAATCCAGCATGTCCAAGGAAACTACGGATTCCCTTGACGTTGGTTGGTGGAGGAAGCTTCTCAATGGTCTCGATCTTGGCCTTATCAACCTCCAGCCCCTTTGAAGATACTCTATGCCCCAAAATAATCCCTTCTTGCACCATGAAGTGGCATTTCTCCCAATTAAGCACCAAATTTGTCTCAACACATCGTTTCAGCACTTTCACAAGGTTTTCTAGGCATAAGTCGAATGAATCTCCAAAAACCGAGAAATCGTCCATGAAAACCTCCAATCCTTGCTCAACCATATCAGAGAATATAGCCATCATACATCTTTGGAAGGTGGCGGGTGCGTTGCATAACCCAAATGACATTCTTCTGAAAGCAAATGTCCCATATGGGCAAGTGAACGTCGTTTTCTCTTGATCCTCGGGGGCAATGGCAATTTGGTTGTAGCCCGAGTATCCATCCAAGAGACAATAGAATTCATGTCCCGCCAACCTGTCTAGCATTTGATCAATGAATGGGAGCGGAAAATGATCCTTGCACGTAGTCTTGTTCAACCTTCTGTAGTCCATGCAAACTCTCCATCCGGTGACAGTTCTAGTTGGGATCAACTCGTTGTTTTCATTAGACACCACTGTCATGCCCCCCTTCTTTGGAACACATTGCACTGGACTGACCCATGGACTGTCTGAAATGGGATAGATGATGCCGGCATCGAGCAATTTGATAATTTCCTTCTTGACCACCTCCTTCATGACGGGGTTCAATCTACGCTGATGCTCAACCACAGGTTTGGCCTCATCTTCTAATATGATCTTGTGCATACAAAAAGCGGGGCTAATTCCCTTGATGTCAGCAATGGACCAACCTAAGGCTGTTTTGTACTCCCGTAGCACTCTTAGCAATTTGTTTTCCTGCACATCGTCAAGTGAAGCAGACACAATAACAGGCAAAGTACTAGCATTACCCAAATACGTATACCTCAAGTGGATTGGCAATGGTTTGAGCTCCAAAGTAGGTGGCTCCTCCCATGAGGATTTTGCAATGGTACTAGAGCTGCTTGGTCTATCTAACGGTTCAAATAGTTGCTTAGACTTGATAAAACGTGGGGGGACATTCAGCACATTTACCATCTCGTTAGGAAACAGAGGTTCACTCTCAAATGATTCTCCTAGCAATTCTTCAAAAGGGTCAACTTCATATGTTGCTGTGAACACCTCTTCCACCGCCTCGTCAATCAAGTCTATCCTGAAACATTCATCCTGCACATTAGGAAATTTCATTGCTTTAAAAACGTTAAAAGTTACCTCTTGGTCTTGGACACGCATGGTTAGCTCTCCTTTTTGCACATCAATCAAAGTTCTGCCTGTGGCTAAGAATGGGCGTCCAAGGATGATAGGTATCTCCCTGTCTTCTTCGAAATCAAGGACAATGAAATCCGCTGGAAAAATAAACTTGTCCACCTTGACAAGCACATCTTCTACTATGCCTCTTGGGTATGTGAGAGACCTATCCGCAAGTTGCAATGTAACATTTGTAGGTTTTGCCTCACTTAATCCCAGCTGTTGATAAATTGAGAGTGGCATTAGATTGATGCTTGCCCCCAAATCACATAGGGCCTTGCCAAAGAATTGGTTACCAATTGTGCAAGGAATCGTGAAACTCCCCGGATCTTTCAACTTTGGTGGTAACTTCCTTTGTAATACAGCACTACATTCTTCGGTTAGTGCCACCGTCTCAAACTCCTCAAGCCTTCTCTTTCTTGACAAGATTTCTTTCATGAACTTCACATAACTAGGCATTTGTTCCAATGCCTCAGCGAATGGGATGTTTATGTGCAATTTCTTGAAAACCTCCAAGAACTTAGAGAATTGCTTATCCAACTTTAATTTCTGCTGACGTTGTGGAAACGGGCATGGTGGATATATAGGGCTTTGCTTGCTCCCCGCTGGTTTTGGCACTGGCTCCTTTTCCTTTTCTTCTTCTTTTCTCTTTTCTTCCTCTTTCTCCCCATTCCCAACCTCAACCACCGCTTCAGCTGGAACCTCATTCACAACTTCCGGTAGCTCCTTCCCACTTCTCAAAGTCACAGCCTTGCAATGTTCCTTTCCATCTCTTTTCGGATTAACTTCAGTGTCACTAGGTAAGGCACCAGGGGGACGAATATTCATGGCGCTTGCAATTTGCCCAAGCTGAAGCTCAATATTCCGTATCGAAGCGCTATGTTGTGCAACCAATTGAGCCAATAACTCGTCCCCACTAGGCTTTTTCTCCTGTTGTGGCAAAGGTGGGTTTGAGGCTTGTTGGTGTGATTGGGGTTGATGGTGTGATTGAGTTTGATTTTGGAATCCTGGGGGATATTGATGCCTAGGAGCTGAATATTGGGTTTGGGTATTATTGTTGTTGCTCCATGAGAAATTTGGGTGATTTTTCCATCCAGGATTGTAGTGATTGGAGTGGGGGTTGTTTTGCTGTCTATTGTAATTACCAACAAACT
Source organism: Aralia elata (assembly GCA_034770075.1). NCBI lineage: Eukaryota > Viridiplantae > Streptophyta > Magnoliopsida > Apiales > Araliaceae > Aralia > Aralia elata. The sequence goes on along the minus strand of CM068387.1, from coordinate 34,338,590 downwards.
GTACGGATTCTGCATTGATGGGACATTGCTCGGTAGGGTGATTTCCAACGCACAACTCGCAGGTCTCAGAAATGCTTTGCACAGATTGAACTCCTAAATTTTTCACTTCTTTTGTGAGCGCGGCTAGCTGTGCTGTAATTGAAGTGAGATGATCCACCTCAAATTTTCCTGCTGCCTTTTGTGGCATTTTCCTCTCCGAAGGCCATTGATAAATATTTGCAGCCATGGTTTCCAATAGTTTGTAGGCTTCCGCAAAATTCTTTCCCATTAAACTACCACCTGCAGCTGCGTCAACACTAGATCGAGTGGCATTGGTTAGCCCATTATAAAAAATCTCAACTTGCAACCATTGAGGCAAACCATGGTGTGGACATCTCCTAATTAGATCCTTGAACCTTTCCCAAGCCTCATACAAGGACTCGGAATCATATTGAACAAACGACGTGATGTCATTCCTCAATCTTGCAGTTTTCGCCGGTGGGAAGAACTTTGCCAAAAATTTCTGGGCTAAGTCATCCCATTTGGTAATCGAGCCCGAAGGAAGCGAATGCAACCAACTCTTTGCCTTATCACGGAGTGTGAAAGGAAATAGTCGGAGTCTAATTGCATCATCAGTCACTTGAGTGTACTTGAATGTGTCACAAATTTCCAGAAAACTCACCAAATGAGCATTTGGGTCGTCATTGGGCAACCCACCAAACTGCAAACAGTTTTGAACCATTTGGATGGTTCCAGGCTTAATTTCGAAGTGATTGGCCTCAATGGCTGGCCTAGAAATGCTTGAGTGCAAATCTGTGACAAGAGGCATGGCGTACTCCCTCAAGGTTTTAGGCTCCTCCTCAGCCATGGTATTTTGATTAGGTATACCCCGAACTCGTTCTCTACGTAGTCGTCGAATATTTCTCTCGATCTCGGGATCGTAAGGAATTAACTCAAGATCATGTGAGCGTGGCATACAAATCAAGAATACCTACAAAACAAAATGAAAATTATATACAAGTCTAAAAAGAGACCAAGTCGATTGGAATTAATATTGGCGTAATTATTAGAAAACAATTCCCCGGCAACGGCGCCAAAAACTTGTTGGTCGATTTCGCAATCGATAACACACACGTGCAAGTATACACGGTCAACAAGTAATATATGATAAGATATGAGTCGAACCCACAGGGAATTGTGACAAATAATAACCAAGTACCAATCGTCTATCAAATTGGTCTAATTTAAACAATGAAGATTTGATAATTAGTTGATTGGTTGAGTTCACAAGTCGGATAATGAGTAAAATGCGGTAAAATATCAAGATAGAAGGGTCTAAGATTACAACTTCCCCCAACACGTCATTTGAATCTCCTAACTCTCTCTTTTCAGTCAATTATAGCATACGAATTGACAACCGAGAAAACAAAAATACATGAGAGCCTCTGTCGATGGTCAATCACGAATCTTCCTAAGCGGTGCATAGGTATATGTATATCCTATACACTATCAAGAGACTAATTTCAGAAATGATTTATAGACACGTGTCACCAAATCTAATTAATCCTCCCTTCCATTACCAACTTTCACCTCGGAAGTCATTAAGACTAGATTCTCAATAGGTTGCATGCGGTAATTAGGTATATATCTATCCCAACTACTATCAAGATATCTATTATTGCAGATAATTAATAAGACACACGTCACTTAATCCAATTAATAACCCACAATAATCTACACTTTCGCATGTTATCATAACTAGGTCTTAACCTATAATCCGTTCGTCAAGTTCATATAGGTTCCCACGGTAATTACGGGCCAAGCAATTAATCTAGAAGCAAAGGTTATGACAATCAATTCACAAATGCATAACTAAAATCAATAAAGAGAGAATTCAATTCAAATTAAGTGTTGGGTTCCATTGCAATCTTAGAATAGAAGGTTAGTTCATGATAGCTACAATAAACATCATTTTCAATTGATACATTGTCAAATTCGAATTACAAAGGAGATGGAAAACTAGAAATGAAACCACTTTTGAAGCTATTCAGCTGGTGTTCCCTTGGTTGCTGTAGATTTCTAGCTCTCCTCCTTGGCTTTGCAATTCTTCTTGACTGAGTTCCTTGGCTTTTGGCTTGATTCAGCTTGATTTGCAGCCTTGAGCACTGTTGGTTGATGTATTTTGTAGCCTCCTTCTCTCTAGATATCTGATATGAGGCTTGGAAGAGATTATATATAGTCTTCATCAAGAAACCCTAGCCAAAATCGGACAAAAAACAGCTCAGATCGCACTGAAGGTGTGTCAGATCGCACTCAGCACGGCGGCGTGCGCCCGCACGCCCAGGCGTGCGCCCGCGCCCAAGCGCCTGCATGCCGCCCATGACGCTGCCGAGCAAAGTGCGCGCGCCCGCGCGCCCCAGGCGTGCGCGCCCGCACGCTGGCGCCTGCACGCCCCACCTGCCTGCCGAGCTGCTGAGCCATGCGCGCGCGCCCGCTCGCCCCAGGCGTGCGCCCGCACGCTGGCGCCTGCATGCCGCTCACACGCCCGCATGCGCTGCCGAGGCTGGCTGCCGAGGCCGCCCGTGCACCCGCACGCCCAGGCGTGCGCCCGCGCCCATGCGCCTGGATGCTGCCGAGCCATGCCGCCCGCGCGCGCGCGCGCCCAACGCCGAGGCTGCTGAGCGCCCAGCGCCCAGCGCCCCGCGCCCAGTGCCCAGTCGCACGCCGTGCACGCGGCTTGGTCGACGCCGCACGCCATGCACGCCATCCAACGCCGTGCTCGCCCAACTTCTATATGTCATCAAATTAAGCCCCAAACATCGCCAAACATAAATTTTCATCGTCATAACCTCCGGGCACGGAAATCCAAGCACGGGCTTGCCCGGGTGGTTTGGCCAATGCCGCACGCCGTGCACGCCATCCGACGCCGCGCACGCCCAACTATCAAATATTGTCAAATTAAGCACCGGGCGTCGCCAATCACCACAATCCATCACGTTACCATTCGGGCACAGACGTCCAGGCACGGACAATGAGTCAATCCAAACAACGATCCGCGCGGTCTTTATTTCAATTCCTACACACATAATAAAGATGCATCAAAGCAACTTAAAACATGTAAAAGTAACTAAAACTAATTTATGTAAAAATAAGATAAAAATACATGGAAACTTTATAAAATACTTAACGATTTGCAAATTATCAAGGCCAAAAGTACCCAAGTTGTGTGTATAAAACACACTCATCACAGAGGTCTGCTATAAACAAAACTTGGGGCATGCCCCTCTACGATTTGCGAGTGAGCTCTACGATCAGAGCAAAGTCACTCTACGATCGTAGATTACACTCTATAATTCCTGAGGTCGAGGCATACATTAAGATAGAAGAAGTCTTGATTGTCTGATCCAAGGTCATACTCATTGCTTTTGAGCAGACTTAGGAATTTGGTCTGACCTGGGACACTAGGTCCCTAGTTTAATGGGTTAACAACTACCAAAGAGTCTTCACCAAGGTATGGCAGTTTAAAGTCTGATATAGAGACCAACTTTGGTCTGTTGTTCTATGGTTTCTGAAACTTGATCATATATACACATCTCAGAACTCAACAAGACTCGACTTAACTTATTGGTAAGGTCATTGAAAGGAGTTTAATCCAGCAGATTGCCAGACATTCTGGGCTGTCTAAGTAGATAGTCACTACACACGACGAGGTCAATAGGCTTCAAATAACTTTTATTAACAACGTTCACAGCCTGTATGTAACATGAATACAAATCACTCGTGCTCCTACCATCTTTGCTCTGTTTTCCAAGTTAACTCAGTAAAGTGTTTTTCTTTTATTCTTTTTATTCAGCTAAGTGGTTTACACATTTTAACAAACACTAACATGTGTTCTCCATCGACAATCACCTTATAACTTCGGAATCCACCATGATTCCCACACATAATCCTCCCACAACCAAACATGCAAGATTACTATGTAACGGACTCATACTTAAATTAAAAATTCATAGTTAAAGATTTGTACCTTCTTGAAGCAAAGAACTCAGTAGTGATCTGCTTCCTTCTCCCTTCCTAGACTCCTCGGGCTTACCGAACTGTAGAGTTCCTTTTTGGGTTCTCTATTTATCTCTCAATTCTCTCTCTCTCTCTCTCTCTCTCTATATATATATATATATATATATATCGGTAATGAACAACTAGCAAGCTTTGCAACTGAATCGGGAGGTCCTATTTATAAGAGAACTCCCATAGGTATCTCATCCTCATACCTGTATACATACAGGTATTTAGTCCAGCACAAATTGGTCTTGTCCAGCGCGGGTTAGCTTTGTCTAATAGTTAAGGAAGAGTTGGTGAAAAGCTTCTACCAACCCACCTTTAGCCATGTTGTCGGTACTTACTTTACCTGAACCCAAGCAACCTAGGGTGGCTGGCTGTCCTTCTGCTAAGTCATAGGCAGTACTCAAATTATTATTGCCCATTATCATTTAACCGTTGGTCTAACTGTCTATCTGCAGATTTCAAATTTTCAGGTCAACACCCTTGGACTCTTATTCCTGGGCTTGCTGCTCCTATTCCTCTTGGGCTTGACAGCAGTCCATTGCTTTGGACTGGTGCATAATTCGTGAGGCTTCTAACAGCCTGCTTGCAACACCCATCAATTGGGCTAATGACATTACTCGGTTGGACTCAATCTTCAGCAACTATTCAAAGTAGTCCATTACTCTACATAATTAGACTATTAAATCATCTATGGCCCACTATTGAACTTAGTGATATCCTAAGCAACATTTAATACATAATAACTCATTATACACGGTTAACTCAATATTACCAACCTGCTATCAATTAACAACACCATTCTTCATATTTCATATAAACACTTGATTAAGCCACACAAGGCTACATTACCCAAGCTTGGTTAATATATATCCCAAGCTTGTCATACATTATAGTTTCATCTCATATAACATACATTACTCAATAATCACACATCACATATAGTTGCACATAATTATTCTCACATAATTCTCTCATAATTAATAATTTTATCGAATTTCTCAGATATTACATCCTCCCCTCTTATAAGGATTTCGTCCCCGAAATCACCACAATTCAAGTAAAGAGATGCGGATAATCCCTCATCATTCTATCTTCTAATTCCCACGTAGCCTCCTCGGTATTATGGCTTCGTCATACCACCTTCACCGAAGGTATCACCTTATTCCTTAACACTTGTTCCTTCCTATCAATTATCTGTTAGGGGACTTCCTCATAAGTTAAATCCCTCTCGACTTGTATTGG